>VZRM01005139.1:1706663-1767923 GCA_013397955.1 Grantiella picta | reverse complement strand
AAAAGAGAAAATAATAAATGTTTGCTAGAAATAAGATATATTGGAATATCCTGGGAGGCTGCCTAGATTGGGATCTCTCATTGACAGAAGAGCTATAGAATATAAAATGTTTGAGAAAGTGAAATCAGTGGGTGAGATATGAAACACTTTTTAGCAAGGGTTTGGGTAGATGCAAAACATACCTCTTCCAGAGCTTCCCAAAATTGTTGAGTCTTGGCATTCTGGAAATGGTGTTTCTTCAAATATTCCTAGAGGGAGGTAGAAGACTGTGAAAATACTACCAGTTGTCCTTTGCCTATGAAAACAATACACATATTCAGTTGTACAGAGGTATACAGAGTATCTCTCAGTTGTGTCCACACATGGGCAGTAACATTGTGAGTGGGAGATTAAACAGATCAGTATTCAGCAAAGTGCCTTTGCTCTCCAATGCATCCCGTAATACTAAAAGTCAGCCTTTTCCAGAGTGACTTATAAGTATGAAATAAATTTGTACTTGAAGAGTTCTTTGTGTTTTGTTTGAATGGAAACCACTATACCTTATTGCAGATTTTTGACTAATGTAAGAGGTTGTTTAGCAGGAGGAAGCTATTTCAGGCGATTTTACTACCTGTGAACTCAGAGTGGAAGTAGGAAAGTCTAGCCACCTCTAAGTTTTGATGAAAACGGCTATTACAAGGAATGATGGTATTCAGTGAAGAGTTTGCACTGCCTACACTTTATTCCTGTCCTGGCTGCTTGGCAGGTGTTTTCCTCCTGTCCTGTCACCTGCTCCTGGTGGTGTTCAGTCAGCAGATGGTGCTGTTTGTTTTGCTGTTGGCCACAGCTGCCTAAGTTAGTGCTCTTGAAGGCTCTGAGCAGAAGGGAAGAGTTAGGCTCTTGGGAACAAGATGGTTGTATTTGCCCATCTTGGGTAACTGTTCGGATTGAATATATGAAAGGGTAAGTACAGGAAAATACAACTGTCTTGTAGCAGACCATAAACGTGCTCTTTATGAGGGAAGGAAGTAAGAACAGATGTTGTAAACCTGCACTGCAACTTCAGAGACCAGTGTTGGTTCTGAGGAAAGGATAGACAACCTTTCTACTTCTGGAGGGCTCCTTTCTCCCATTTTGTCTTTCCATAATTTTGTAGCACCACGTTTTTCCCCCACAAGAAAGGACCATGAACTGTGCAATCTCTTCCTTTTCTTCTCCCTATTATGTTGACTTTCTAGGGCTGGGTGTCCCTGCATCAGGTCAGGGATGAGCTTCTGCCTCTCAGAGCAGCCCTACATATCAGGCTTGTGTGGGTTGGAGGATCCTGGCCATATGAAGCTGCAGACACAATTTACAGCTGAATGAGGGGATCCCAGCTGACACCAGCATTACAGTGGGGTAGAGGATGTTTCTCCAGTAAAAGCTGTCAGGAATTTAGGTCCTCTCTGGCCAGCTATCAAATCTTAATGCAATTTGCATTCCTGCTTCTGTTGGAGCATGGAACTTCTTCCCCTCCATGTTGTCCACTCAGTACTGAAATGCATTAAATACTTCTGCTACTAATACCAGGATCTCTGATATTCTCTTTTTGAATAATGGCTTTGCTACTTTCACATGAAGATGTGTTGTATTTCTGGTGGGTTTTGGTGCCACCTTTACCTGACAGCCTTTCTGGAAAAGCTCTGGTGTAATCCAGTCTTGAATCATTCTGAGGATTGATGCACCCTGAGGACAAAGGGAAGGGGAGAAGGTCAATCCACACTGCTCTAACACTGGATTTCCATTCATCTTAAAACCAACATGTTAATGAGTATTTTAAAAGACAAAATTAGAAACCATCCATGAGACTAAAGAAGTGTTTTTTCTAGCTCCTTTGTGGGATGACATGCCTATCTGGTGGAGCTTAAATCTGGGTGAGAGAATGAGCACACAACAGGAAGGGAACTCTAAAAAAGCTGCAAGTCTGAGGCTTTACATGTTGGGTATGCCATCTCAAGATAAGGAAGGAGATTTGCTGAGGACTGGTGTAAGACCTCTGGCCTCCAAAGCAGGGTAGAATTGGGATTAGAGAAGTTACTTACTTGGGTGTCACAGAAAAAAAACAATTAGGACTTTGAAAGAAGATAGGAACAAAAAGAAGATAGGAGAGAGAGGTAGAAGAGCCATGTGGAACAAAGAACAGAGTGTGCACAAAATGATGAAAAAAAAAAGCAATGCAAACTAATCTAAGATGCAAAATACGATTTTAGGATTAGCATGTTTTCATTTTCTGAGCTAAATCAAGGGGCAGTTGAAAGTCTAATGCTATGAATGGTTTAAAAATCCAGTTGTCTCATGAAAACAAGAATGTTATCTGAATTCTCATTAAATCCTGTTTTCTCTGTTTACGTGTCTGAGAAAAACAACTGGACGAGTCATAACAGAGGGATTGATTGAACAGATATGCTTTCCAGGCTATTGTTGCATAGTCAAGGTGGTCAGCAGATGACTGTTTTCCAAGACAGAAATTTGATGTGTTTGCCATGAAATATGTTCAAAATATAATTCAGTAAAATATAGAACAGATATTCATTAGTGGTAATCATAAGGCTGCTTATGATCAATGGTGATTGTAAGGCCATGAGTATGCACTAGGGTACCTCAGTTCCTAAGCTTTGTCTATCAGCCACTTCTTATCTGATATCACCTCTCATAAACCATCCCCTCCCATTTATAGTAAAAGCCAAAGTAGGAATACACACTTATACATGCATTTCGTAACAGTGGAGACTTCTTTTGCTTTAAATTGTAATGTATAGTTAGCCACTTGCACCTTCTACTATTGTTTTTCAGTCTCTTCTCCCTATTTTTGTCATTCCTCTGTAGCCCATGATGGAGTGTGTTTGAGAAAAACTCATCCCAACAAAAATCACTGATTACAGGAATTCCAGTACTTTAATAACTTTCCTTTCTTACAACTATTTGGGGAGGTTCAGGAAAGTGACCTTGATTTGAATAGCTGACGTTATCTGATGGGGATATAGGGGGGAGTCTTTTATCAACACCCACATAATTTCATAGCACTTGCCAAGTACATGACAAGATGTGTTTGTGGCAGAAATGTAGAACATGAATCCTAAACTTCTAGAGCTGGGAAGTTCCAAAAATGTGGGGGTCCAATAGCAAATTTCTAACAGAACTTATTTAGGAAAAAAAAAAATCACTGTTACTTTAATAACAGTGGAAATTAATAAAATTTTCCAAAGTAAGAGAGAGGATTAAAGTGGGAAAGAGATGAGATGCAAATACTTTTAAAAGCAGATTAAAACAATTATATACATTAATTGTTTACCCACCAGCTCTACTTTAGTAGAGCTTTCCTAAGCATATAATGTCCTACCAATCACATAGCAGTTACAGGATCTCTTACAGAATATGCTGCAATGACTCCATAGACCCTTAGGCAATTCATTAGAGTTTTAGGATTGTATAAGCCCTCTGGTTGTTCTGGTAAAACTAACAGAGAGCATTCCAAATTATGCTTTATTTGTTTAGTGATGAATATTATCATGAGAAATTTTTTTTTATAAGAAAAATGCAAAAGAGAAGCCAAAATAAAGCCAAAAAGAAACAAGTTAATTTTGTCACGCATTTATATATAAATACCAACAGTAATTTGAGCTAAATCTACGCAAAGACTTTCTCTTTCAAGCCAAATTATAACCCAAGCCAAATTATATCCCAAGCAAACTGTTCCCAAACAATGCACAAGTCCTCAAGTGTTTTCACTTAAAAAAAAAATGAGTTCATGTAGCAATTTTCCAGGCATAAAGAGATGAGTAAAAGCTAGGATTTTTTTTCTTCATTGTTTTTTCAGACCCTGAAAAACTATGTTTTTCGCTTAGCTCACCACTAAAATACATTTTGATCCAGAGTATTTGATTTAGCTCTGTATATTTCGTGACTTTTGTTAGTTTGATTTAAAAACAGTGTTACACAATGCAAGTTTTCACATGGTTTATGATTTGACTGTGAGGCATTTATGATGCAATAAATACTGGTTGGATAGAGGATTTAACAATTGAAAACAGAAAACTGATGGAAATGGATGGATCAAGTCTAGCCAATAAAAGTGGTATCTACGGTTACAGACTGTAGCACAGCTAAAGCTAAAGTCAATGCAGTATACACTTTATTATTAGCTGATAATAAGAGCTTGGAGGCAAAGAAACAAGCAGCATTTAATAATTGTGGATCTTGTGGTTCAGTGGAAGCATGTTATGGCATCAGATAGGGAAAACTGACAGAGTTATAAAAGAAGCTGCCAATAAAAATATGGTGTATCAGGTTCAGAAGCGGCATGGGAGATGTCTCATTAAGGAGAAGAGTGAACAGAGTCCCAGCTCCTTCCTTGCCTTGGTGGCATATGTGGTGGTGAGGGAATAGGAACAGGGGTGTGTTTCCTCCCATGCTTCTTTGGGCTTGTCTCTTGATGCACTGCAAAAAACAACTGGAGGGAACAGTGTTGTTGGGACCCTTAAGCCAAGAGACTCCCTGGTTAGATACAGGGGGGACACCTGCTTTTTTCCATCTCTAAGGCTTGTCTAGGGACACAGTGGCTTTGGCTACATCTGATGTGGAGGGAGACAAGCTGGCCTCAGTCCCCTAAGCTGAGTCTTGATGACCACAGTAAAGTGGTGCCCCTCAGCACAGCTGCTGGTGTCCCTTATGCTCTGGACCTCACAGCACTTTCTCACTGAGCTGAGCTCCAGGCTGCTGCCCCACATGGCAAGGACTACCAGAGGTCATGGGCTCTGGAAGGCTTCTGTGTGCCCTGCTCACAGCAGTGGTTGGATGACTCCAGCATGTCAGTGTCCCTCTGCTCAGGCAGACCCAAGGTATTCTTCCAGTCAGTTACAGCTAGGCTCTTAGGGAGTCGGTACAGGCACAGGTCCCCACCGCCACTGACTGGGACAGGATGATCAAAAATCTTGTCAAATACCTAATGTAGTGTCTGCTACAACCTCCTGGGCTACAGGCTACTGTACTCCAAGGCAAGTCCTGAGCTCCATAACTGGGAGATAAGCTAACTTATCTCCCAGTTCAGGGCCAATGCCAGTGGAGGCTGGTATAACTCATCTTTGCTAAGGCTTTTGGGTGGTTGCAATACTGTGAGCAACTTGAGATAAAATGTCACTTTCCTGTTTTCATTGCTTGGTTCCCTGCCTTGCTTCCTCAAAACAGAAATTATAATGCCCTGAAAGTGTGATGGAGAAGTGAGAGAAAGGATACCTGGACATCTGCCTTCCTGTTAGATTATGAGACTTGACATTACTGGGTGCATCAGCATGAGGTGATGGGAGAAGTATGTGCTTAGTATTTGTTTCAGTTTAATTTTAAACCCAACACTCTAGAGGCAGAAGCTGGTGACACCGTGCTTTCCCTGCACCGCTGTGTGTTGTGAGCAGCCCTGTGTGGTGCACAGTGGCTCATGGGGTTCTGGTTCCACTGCTCCCCTCCCAGCTGCTTTTAACCACTGACAATGGTTGGGAATGTCCCAAAAGAAAGATCTGCGCAGACACAGCTCAGATGAATTAGGAGTCTTGATTATGAGCACCCCTGACTTTTAACTCCTCTCCAAAGCCACGACTTCCCTTGCATCCAAAGCCACAACAGGGGGATATCCTACCTTACTGTAGGATATCCCATCAAACACAGAGGTGATTTCAGCTGGAGATGACACATCGACTACAATTGGGTGGGAAGACAGCAAAGAGTCATCCTTCAGTACAGGGAGCACGTCCTCAATTAAAACCTGTTCAAGCTGAGAAAGAGAAGACATTAGAATAGGAACAAAGGCAGGAGTATATGCCCACTTCTTAAATAGGTAGCTTGAACTGCAACTTCTCTAGGCAAATTGGAATAGAATGGAATTTCATGCCCTCTGAAGAAGGGCATGAAACTCTTGCGAACTCTAACTTTACATCTGAGAGGGGAGTGATACAATTTTTGCCTAACTAATAGAAATTGCATTTTGTAGATTCTGTTTTGCTGTGTGTATCATAACACTGACACACCCATCCCACCTTCCCTTTCCCCGAGCAGGCAAAAAGAGTAGCCTGTGTTACCAATTTCAGAAGTGTGACAATATTTGTAAAGCATTAAGGTCTCCTCTTGCAAAAATGGAGCTGGGTAGGAAGGGAGGGAGGGAAAAAGGACCGGGGTCCCCATCCCAAGGTTTATAATGTGTTTTTAAAGCAATTTAAATTTTTTTTAAAAGATTAAGTAGCCAGCAGACAAAATCCCCTCACTTCCTAATCAATATTGACCAAAAAAGACTGAATTTCTATGTAGATTTCCTCTTGTAATACTCACTAGGATCACATTGAAACATCTCTAGATCTTAGATGAACATAGAATCTAGATACAAAAAGGTCTTTTAAATTTTAAGCTCAGTAATTAGAACTTTTCTTACATAATTACGACCACAGATCTTCAAAATGTGAAAGTGACCCACAAATGATTTTGTTCTCAGCCTCTCCACAGGGAGAGAGGCAGGGAAAGCAGAAAGTAAGCACTGCCTGCTTCTAAAATCACCAGGCTTAGGAGACAGTAGACTTCAGCAGGCTCAACCTATGCAAAACCTACTTTTCTCCCTTCCACTGGCATATGTTGTATTTGTCCTAGTACCCAGAACCTCATTACATCTGGACAGCTGGGAGAAAATATGCATGCTATGTGCCATCACATGTGTTTGGGAGGGGAGGAAGGAAAGAGCAAGAAAACTCCCTTTATTCACATACGGCTATAATTCCTCAGAGTATAATGCATATTTAGGGCTGCTTTCTTTGCAACACCCTTAAAGCTGCTGGAGTTGGCACAGTAAGCACTTTGGCCATCAACTGTCACTACCTATTTTTGCACAGCACAGAGTAGAGACTGTCTGAGTTGGAACATTTGAAATGACACTTACAATGCTGGCAGGAGCTAAATGGGAGTCCAATATTTTCCTTGATAATAGCCCGAGCTGTGGAGACAGGCCCAGCTTCCCAAGCCTTACTGGATCGGATAACGATCCTAAGTCCCATGAAGAGAGTACAGCCCAACTAAATAAATACAGGAAAAGCTCCATCTTTCAGAGTTACACCTTCAAGCAACCTTGCAAAATTTTTAAGGCTCTGTCCAGAACCCACCTAGGTGTTATTTGCCATAATAACCAAACACTTGACTCGCTTGTTAAAAAAAATCATCCTTCACTGAAGAATAAAATTTCATAAAGTTTACTCTGATGGGTTTCAGACCATAACATAGGTAGGTGAAAAAGCTTAAACCATTTTTCTTTATGTTGCACCACACTATGTTTGTTTTCTATAAATATACTGTAAGTCTTCATCATCCTTGTCTAAATTTTACTCCCTTCCAAAATGTTCCTCCCGGCCCCGCCAACCCTCCACAAGGCAGAAATAATTACCATTTGCCAATCTCGTTCTGCTGCATTTGCTCCCAGGAACTCAAAATAACTGGCAAATCCTTCATTTAACCACAAGTCATCCCACCAGTCCATGGTTACAATATTTCCAAACCACTACGATTATAAACATAAAGATATAGGTTTAGAAAAATAGTACAAGTACATTTCAGTATCTCACATCTCCATAAAAAACATTCATTTGCTTACATTTTTCCTACAGCCAGATGAAAATTATCATAATTCTGGGGTTTGAATAGGAATTAAGGCCTTGCCTTGTGTTAAAATATCACTTTTATTATAAAATTACATATTACTGGGGAGATTGCTAATGATTCATGTGCCACTGAAAATATTTTTAATTTCTTCCTCTTGATTTGATGATTTGTGCTTTAAAGGATATGTTTTCAGACAGCCTCCACAGTGTATAGTTGTCCCTGTTTGCTTGCCCAAAAGAGACATCTGCACACGTAAATTAGTTTCTCTAAGACATTTCAGACAGATTTTCGTAAGCTGGCTGACAGTCTGAGCCCATGCATCTAACTTCCTGAGAAAAATTACAAGGCAGTAGTCATGGTATTTTAAAGATCTAACGGGGATCTGTTTTAACATGATGTTTTGCAATCAGATTTTGAGCACATGTAGAAGATCCTGAGAAGGAGTTAATGGCAGTATTTTCAAGATTAAAATATTGTGACTGTATATTTGAAACACTGTAAAAGTGACTCATGTCCTAAAATATACCTGATGAACAAGCTCATGGGCTATCACAGCAGCTACTCTCTGTTTGTTGGATGTGGCTGACTCCTTGGGATCATACAGCAGGTTTGTTTCTCGATACGTGATCAGCCCCCAGTTCTCCATAGCACCTGTCCCAAAATCTGGAATAGCTATCTTATCTGCATTGAAAGAAAGAGACCACAATTACCACTGTATCCTTTAAATCAATTACCTTGTCCTCTCTCTGTGTATTTACAGCCTCTTTTGTTTACCATTTTTAATTCTGGCTTACTACTGTGCAGGCTATAATCTGTGTTTAAGAAGAGAACTGGCCTACAGCAGCTGAGAGCAAGTGCCCTGGCTCTGCTGAGATAAATTGAGGTAGCATCAGTTGCACCAACTGAGGATCTGTCCTGGGAGGTGATGTTATGCCATCTCCTGGGAATGTGCGTATCATACGTTACATAATTTTGGCTCCAAAAATTAATACTATTGTCTGGGGATGTGCTGTAGGTAGTAAACCTCCTGAAACTATTCGTAGCATAATGAGGCATGACATTGTTTGTCACACTGTTGTATTAAAAATATTTATTATTGACATGTTAACTGAAGTAAATCCCCCATGCAGTGAACAACATCTGCTTCTATGCCTGGCAATTTGTGGGGGTCACTCATTTATGGTCAGTAATCAATACAAGTTTAAATGAGAACTGCAGACTCAATTGAACTGGCATTTTCTTCTGCAAATAATGACCACAGGCTTTCTGTGTGGGTTAGTGAAAAAATACAGATGGATTTAAAACTGAATAGAATGAAAACCCCTCACCCCACTCTAATAGAAGATAGGAATGACTTATTTTAAATTAAACAACTTGATTACAGAATCAAAGCTGATAGTTTGGCAGGGGCTTCACTGACAATCAAAATGAGGATACAAGGAGAAAGGTAATGCCAGAAGCCCTAAATCAATGTGAAATACAATATTTAAATAAACCATCATGCAGAAACAAATTTGATTTATCAGGTTTGACCTGGATAACTTCTAATAACAAGTGAACAACATGGTAAGTCAAGATTAGTAATCCAACAAATAGACATTCTGGGAAAAACAGTATAGAATCTACAAAAGCATCTATCCTATGATACTGCTGACCTGAAGATACCAGTCTACCCTGTCACACAGACAGGCCTTTATCCATATGCTGCCATGGCAAAGTCATCAGGCTTTCATAACAATGGAAGTTTGAATATAAAACACAGGTGAGATATAGTACCTATTATTACTGGGTACCAGTGTGTGAAAGAACAACATATTGTACTAGTTTCCCTAAGTCAGTTCTCACTGAAATGTAAACGGATGTTTACAGTAAATTCAGGTGCTGTTTTGAAAGGAGGAGGTAAAAATTTTTTGTTAAAGTAATATAGGTTAGCGTGATAGGTACAGATAAAAATAGCCAACAAAAGGTTTGCACAGCATTATAATTTTCTTCAACGTTTTTGGGTTTTTTTCCCCATTATATTGTCTTGTTTGCAGTTAGTATTTTTCCATCCTTCTATGTTCATGAACCTAACTGAATTACCTCTTTGAAGGTCTTAGGAGGGAGAATTTCCAAAACTCTGATTGCATTCCCAACTTGATTATTGTGTATTTCAAACTGCATAAATGAGAACCACACTCCAGATATTACAAGGAAAAGGATGCCCAAATGCACTACTTTCTCTTTGCTTGTTTGGTAACCACGGGCAAAATTTGAGAGCATGCCAGGTCTTATTTAGTTCTGGATCTTTATTTAGCCCAGCACTAGAAACTACAAATTATATGCTGGACCACATTCATCTTTCTAGGAAGTGGATACACACCCACTTTCCACTAAGGTTAATAAATAATATGACATACTCTCTGTCAGTTTACATCTTCACTTATCTCACTGCTGACTTTTGACCAGAAGTTCACATGGAAATGGTACATATTTTTCTGAAACTTCTAGCTCTGTTTTAACTCATGATGGTCCTTTGCCAATGACACCAATGCTTCCTTTGATTTTCCACAAGACACTGTAAAATAAACATGCCAGAACCAGTTCTTCAGTTCAGCAAACTGAACTGTGAGAGCTGGTAACTAAACAGTAACTGAGACCAACTTATCCATCATGACACTTAGAAACATCTTGAACTCCATTGGTACAGTTTTAAAACATCCTGACATAATATCAGCAGTTAGCAACCAAATGGTTTCCCACTGTTTTCCACCAAAGCACAGAGATGTGTAGGAGCAACATAATCATGACACTGAATTAACAAAATGAAAAATATAAATGTTAATAATCACCTAGTTTTGGAAGAGAATAGTTCAAATCAAAGTACTGTTCAAGGAAGTTGAATACAAATTTTGTTACGTTTGCTGCATATTGTGCCGTGTGTATTTGCTGTGGCTGGGCGTAAACTCTCAGCTGTAAAATACAGAGAGAATTAGAGAAATTTTCAGTTAAAAGAAATCAGGTGTCAAACACTGAAAAGGCATTAAGCATACATATCTATAAAACTTCAGGTTTTCTCTGAGACTGACCTGAACACTGAATTCTGTTCCCTATCACATTTTTCAACAAAGTTTTTCAAATGTTGTACATAAGAGAGACAAAGTCAATATAATATGGGCACACTTTCCACTGTTCATCTGAATTGTAAAACTGGCAATACCCATGTCCAGAAGCTCGCAGTGGCCAAGCCTGGAGCAGGGCCTGGAGCAGCCCCTACTTCCCCACAGCCTGGGTTTCTCAAGAAGGAAACCTGGGCAAGCACAGTCAAAGAGGATCCACTTGTTCTCAGCAGTTCAGTGATCTTGACTGATCCCATCACACCAATCTTTAGAAGCACATCTGTATTGACATATATCAGAAGCCCATAACACTGTATTTTATTGAACTTCTTCCTACCTTTCCTACGTATTATATCATAGGTTCCTCTTGTCCTTGTATGTTTGAAGATCTCAGACCTGCTGAAGAGAGTGCATTTACCTGATCTGTCACTCTTCCCAGACATGCTGGCCCATGCAGGTTGAGTGGCTGTTTGACCAGGACCTTGGGCCACATAGCCACCCAGTCAGAGCTTTGGTGCCCTCCGGGCTGCTGCGCCCCAGGAAATCATAGGCAAAAATCAGCTCTCCCTTTTATGACCAGGCAAGTATGGTAAAACTGGCACGTTTTATAGCCCTGTCTGTGATGAGTGACCATTTCTGTGCTCCTCTTGCTTATCTGAATGCAAAAAATGATGTGTTGAATGTTGATCTTTCTATCCCTGAAGATTGGTTCCTGGGACTGCTTTGGCTATTGCTGTCTAGCAGTAGGAAACAAGCTCTGGAGGACTAGAGTCTTTATGGCACCCATGCCCATGATGAGGAGGCCTGCAGCTTGAAAAGATCTTTTGAGAAGTTATCTTTTTATTGTGAAGACAAAGTTTGAGTTCAGAATTTATGGAGTCTTTTGGGGCATTTTCCCTCAATTTCTTTGTCTCCAAGCCTGCTGGAGCTGTAGGCTGTTGTCTTCCCTTTCCCTGAAAATCTCTAGTGTGGATAAGAGATTTCTGTATGGAGGGAAGTTTCTGGTTTTAGGAAAGCCGATCCATCTAATTTTGCCAGCTCTGTGACTCTTATGAATGGGCCACATTCATCTGAGCACACTGGTGTGGCTTGTTTACTCCTTCAGTGCTGTGTTAGAGCCAGAAGTTTAGGACCCAAGCTGAGCAAAGGAGCTGGTCTATTCCAGGAGCTCTTTTGGAGCCTGAACAACCCGCTGATTTCAATACCATGAAATTATACATCCTCCAATGAGAGGGGAGGATGGGAAAATGGTCAGAAATAAAGCTGGAATGAAAAAAAAAAAAAACCAAAACCAAAAAAAGCTTATGAAATTCAATCAGGAATCCATTCCAGCCAGGGGATTTCCCCCAGGGTCACTTTGCAATTACAATCTGCAATTTCCACTTCTGTAAGCTCTTTACCCAATTTAGCAGTCTTCAGTCCCCTAGCTGATCCATATTAATGGTTTCCAAAACATTCAGCATGCACTAGAACTGACTTTGGGTTTCATTTGTATAATCTCCTGTGTGATTTTCCAAACCAGACATTTGGTACCTGACAGGTAATCAGTTCAGGAGCACTGTTTCCAGTTGTAGGCACATTTCCCACCACTGATTTCATGAACGTCTTCATTAGGGCTTTTAGAGTGAATGGCAGAGTTTTTAAATAATTTACTATGTCATGTGAGCTGTTGCTGTTGTTTATAAAAGTAATTTATGGATACTTTCTCTTGGATGAGGGATTTATTGTTAGAAACTTACACAGCAAACTATGGAATGTTCTTTTCAGTCATTGTTGAATCGAAATACCTCATTGTTCAGCTGGGCTTCAAAGTTCTTGGACAGAAAGCCTTGGAAAAGTTAAAAGAATAACTTTCTATATATATGATTAAAAACCCTAAAGATAAGTCTGGTTTTCCTGGGCAAAAGATAGTTTTTAGTGATGGATCTTGCGCGTGTTTTATATTGGTAAAACTATCTCCATGTTAAGAGAAAGGAAACAGTTATGATTTTAACCTCACTTAAACCCTACGTTTTCTAGTGCAGGCAAGTCCTCAGACATTGTTTAGGGAACAGCGTTAATAAAACACGTAGTAACCGAGGCCTGAATTAGAAGATGTTTCTTCAGGCAACCTCTGTACTGACATGAACACCCCTGCTTCTACACACACACACACTTTAATTACCGTGTTTCAGTGAACACTCCTTTCTATTTAGAAAAGCTACAACCAGTCAGGAACATTGCGGGCTGTACTGTTTTGCTTGGGGAAGAAAAACAAATAGTGACCTCAGGGCCATACTCTGGAGTGTGGCATGGACAAGTAGCAAATGTTTAACTTCTGCATGTAGAAAACAGTGTTATTCACTTTTTCAGTACATTTTTTTCCCTACTGCACTATGTTCTGCACAAAAATGTAGACAAATTCTGATTCTTGAAGGGACTAAACTCTAGAGAATATCTATTGAGACTAAATAGTCAAAGTCCTGTCCCTGACAATGAGTGGATCAGCTATGCTGAAGAACAATTGGTTAACAAAACTGTGTGACTGGGTGGCCTAAAAATGTACTCCTGTTCTGTGAATTACTTAGCCAAACAGCAGAGAACTAAGAATATTACATCTCTATCTCAAACTAGGCTCCATTTGCCTTTCTAAGTGTAATTTAGCTTTAGTTATTTGTCAAGTAATAATATAAGCATACAGCATGACACTAGTGAGGGCACAAAAGGAGGCCTCAGCACAATGCTATGACAGGAAGTCTTTGCTTAAGAGCTGAATCAGAACTTTGGGGATTTCTATGAGACAGATTTTAACATCAATGAACAGACTTTTAAGTAAGTAAGGATTTTGTGAGCTTTATCAGATAAACTCAGGAAGAGCTAACTTGCTAAGGGAACAGCGGCCTGGCTGGGATTTTATTCTAGATTCCCTGTTAATTTGTGACACTGTCTCCAGAAAAGGACGAAGCACTGCCAGCTCATGTGAACGACACGACCGTGTGTCACATACAAGGAAAGGATGGGGAAGAAGCAAGAGCATACAGCCCTGGGGATCACTGTCTGTATCAGATGAGGAAAATATCTAAACCAATAAACAATTAACAGCAGGTTGAGCATCCCAAATTAGGTTTAGGCTAAATGAGGAGTTTATGTTGAGGGGTGGGTTGTATTTTGGATTTCAGTGTGTGATTCAATGTAATGTCTTGTGATCTCTTTATGCCTCATTAGCTACACCTTCAGGAGATTTGAATCCAAGCAAGAAATGGACTGGCTAGCCTATTGCATCTAAATAAAGGAGCTGTTTTAACTTAATGGATCCATATTCAAACCTATTCACTTCATTAGCCATCTACCAACTATCCAGCTGTTTAGGCAGACACTATCACTTCTATACTTATTTGTGAAGAACTTACACTGGGCAGTTGTGTGTTGCCACCGTTGTAAAGTACAGAAACATAATGGCACATAGCACAGTAGTCCTATGTCTCAATGGCTGTAATAACATCAAGTGCTTAAATTCACACTTTTTAACCCACAGAAAAATATAAAGTATTTGTATTCATGCCTGTGACTCTCCTGTACCCCTCAACTTGTACATTCCTTCAGTCGCTGGGCTTCAAGTCAGGGATGAGTTTGGAGAAAGAGTGCTCTTTCCTCACTTGTGTGCTCATATGTGAGGTACTGACTGGGATCCCACAAGGACAGGAGACAGGGAATGACTGCAAGACACTGTATGTAGTCAAGGTCAGAGGGACCACTGTGAACATCTAGTCTGATAAAATAGGCTGCATAAAATAAGCTATAGGAAAAGGAAAAATATGTCCCTGTTTGTAAAAAAAGAGATTTTAAAAAAAGCATGCAAAGCAAGGCGCACGTGGCAGGACTTACAGGTTTTCCACTGGCAGAGATCCTCTCCACATACTCAAACTGGTGCACCGCAAAGCATACCAAGTAAGTGCTCATGGGAACTGACTTCTCAAAAGTTGTTCGATTCCAGCCACCTTCAAGCTCTACAGTTTGCTGCAGAAATGGGAAAATAATCAAACTGATTTCTGAAATTGCAAACACATGCATAAGAAAGTACAATATTTGTATGAAGGCTGCAACTGCATGGGAACAATAAATCACCTCTCCAGGTTCATATCTTGTGGCATTTCATTGCTGAAGGCATGAGAACAGACAACATATTTTTCTTTTGCAATACATTAAATGGGTCTTTGCTTTTTGGCACTAAATAGGTTTACCTGGTTCTAATTTTCATCACAGATTTGAAATCATTCACATGAACAGAAATTTTGCCAACAAGAGTTTTCCAGTGTTTGCTACTATGTTTTGTGCTTGCAATAGTTGCATAAAATAACATCACTTTGGACAAAGAAGAGAAGAGACTGAATTCTCCCCTCTCTTAAATACATTCACCACATATTTAAGTCACGATACAGGGACACTACCTGGGATAAAGGTCAGTCTAATGAGATCAGAGATCCTGAACTAATTCAAATACAAATGAGCACTGCTAATTGGTAGGTTGCTTAAACGTTCATAAAATTTAGTGCTGATCTTAGTTTTTATTTTGCAAATCAGTTAAAAAACCTTCCTTATTGTCCCAGATGGTTTTTCCTGTAAGTTTGCTGACAACACTTAATTGGAAGGAGTAGACACTGATCTCTTCTTTCCTGTGACCAGTGACAGGATGTGAGGAAATGGCGTGAAGCTGAATCAGGGGAGGCTTAGATTTGATATCAGGAAAAGATTTTTCATCCAGAGGGTGGTTGGGCAGTGGAACAGGCTCCTCAGAGAAGTGGTCACAGCACTGAGCCTGAGAGAGTTCAAGAAGCATTTGGACAATGTTCTCAGGCACATGGATTTCACTCTTGGGGTGTCCTGTGCAGGGCCAAGAGTTGGACTTGATGATCCTGATGGATCCCTTACAACTCAGCATATTCTATGATTCTTAGTCTATTCTAAATAGTCATTTCTGCTATTTTTTTTTTGCTTCTGACTGGATGACTAACTTAAATAGAACAAAAGCCAAAAGCATATAAAAGATCTCTAGCCTTCTAGAGATACAGTGGTTAATGAGATTTGTTTGTTATAAACACAATATAAATAAAGCATATACAGTTAATGTTACAGGTCAAATGACTCCATGAGCAAAAATACCTTTTCACAGATATACTCAGAGTCCCCTTTTCACAAAGGTATTCACAATCTAATTTTTCATTATTTTACCATTTTTTACTCTATTTTAATATCTTTTGTTATTTCAACGAAGTCAGGACTTAAATGGAAAAAAATTTGAAAAAAAAATCAACTCCAGTGAAAAATGCAAATGAAACATACAAGTTTCTGATTTTGCTGATCTGACTTTGCCATGCAGATTATAAAGCTCCACACCACCAAACCCACTATAGGATGTGTAACACACAATGTGCCTTGCATTTACAAACTGTGCCCTTCCATCTGTGGAAAAGATCTTTCCCAAAGACCTTTCACTATTAAGACAAGAGCCACTAACCTTGACCAGATGAAAAAGTGCCCTGCTACAGTCCCTTAGTCAAACCTCAATATGAATTCAGCATAATCTACATTTCCTTATCTGTACTTGTTTTTTAGCAAATTAATTAAGAAGCAGTAGTTAGCCCTTTGCAATCTTATTATTGTAGGTCCATACTAGAGCCAAGGTCCACATGCCAAGGTGTAAAGTAAATCTCAAAACCAATAAATCTTGGTAGCATATATGCTATCCCTTTACTTCCTTGCTGGTACCCTCACTTATCTGACATCTGTGAGGAAAGGTACAGCACTCTTCTTTCATGTGTTTTTCATCAAAGTGCCTGGTGCTCTTTTAGGTATCATAGAAACATTTTTAATAATAATGGGTCAGAGCTTTAAACATGCAAAGGCTATAGATGTATCTGTATCAGCCTGGTAATAGATATCTCAGCTGCATTGGTAGGAGAATAAGTTTGGGGGACTCTAAGTAAAACAGAACACAGTAAAGCAGACCTTTGTTTTCTGGGTGGGGGAGCGATTGGAAAGATGCAAATGCCAACAGCCTGGAGGCTGGAAGCTCTTTCTTCTTTTTTTTTTTTTTTTAAACTTGGCACTTAATCTCCCACTTCAGAATTTATTAGTAGAAATTATACAATAGACTACACATTCAGTTGAACTATTCAGTAGAAACTCTCTCATCTGAAAGCCATTCAGTCTTCTTCCAGAAGGCCCAGAGGTAGATAATTGATGCCACTGAATTTCATACAAAACTTGGAATTTGACACACTAGGTCTAGAAAGGGATTAATTAGGAAATTATAGATGTGGTGCAATGACAAATGTCCACACCCATGAGCTGATAGATGGGGTTTCAGATCCTCCATTATTAAAAATAATAATCTAGTCTTTCTGGCTAGCAGGATTCTTTTTCATTAAATTGTGCTCAGCAGACCCTCGTTTTGGACCATTATGCAGTTTTAGTGATTATTTTAGACTTTCCATCTGGGAAGCAGCTGCCTTTCAGAGTACTCATTCTCAGAGTCTACCCAGTCTGACTGAAGAACCTGCCAATATCTACTTTTAGTTAGTAGGGGACACTCACCCAGAATAACTGAACAGAGGGTCAGCTGGCTGACAGAAGAGATTTTTTTTTTGCTCTGGATTTGATTCTGTACCGCCATGTTGTGTGCTGGTGGACCTCTTCAGCTCCTAACCAGCCAACGAGTTCTGTTCATGGGATGTTTATTAATCATGAGTTTTGCAGTGCCTGGGTGGTAGAGTCTGTGAACATGCAAGAACCTGGTGACCCATATTACCTTTCAGTGGCTCCACAGAACCATTGCACTTAGGCAGCAGTTGGGAAATACATACCTGTACCGGCATGTTTGAAAGTGCTTGGTACTCCTTTTGATGGATTATAGATATGTTGTAAGTTGCCTTTTTGTTTGGCTCATCAAAGCAGGGAAATGATTTCCGTGCATCTGTTGGCTCATGATCAGTAGCTGCAATGCTCCTGAAACAAACAACACAGTGGCAAGACTTCATTATATGGCTTTGAAATCTTGTCTGTAATTTCTAAGCATATTTTTTTTAACAATTTCACAAACTGAATTCTACTACAAATATTCTTGTGTATTTGTCCATTCATAAAAGCAGGTGACATCAGAGATGCATGAGCTGACATCACATAGTCTGTCATCAACATCCTCTAGATTTCAGAGCACAAGCTAAAGCAAATTGCTTATCATCAAATATTTTTAGGAGCCAGGCAATAAGATAGGCATGACCCCTCATGGAGAGTGAAACTTTTGCTCACCCTCCTACTGAGCTTTCCAATTGATTTCTGCACCTAAAATAAAGTACTAATGATATCACCTGAAAGGAAATAAGTCACGCCAAGAGTTGTTTAGCCGCTACAGCATATTTTGGGATTAGGGTCTTGAACATCTCCTGAAGCAACACCCTGAAATTGTGTAAATGCCAATAAATCTCATCCTGCTTGTGTTTTTCATTTTCTGTATTTACTGCATACAGTTTTCTCCTGGTGCCGTTATGCTCCCCTGACTCCATTAGTGAAACTGCTGGAGAAAGCATGAAAGTTCAGGTGAACATCCTAGTACATAACCAATGCAATGAAAGAAGTGTTGGGGGGGTTTAGAAAGTAATCTCAGTTATGCAAAACCAGCTGGAGGAGCTAGACAATAGGAGTCACGTAAAAACATAGGTGAAGGTTGTGAGAGTTCATATTGTGCTTGCCTCTCACAGTGACATCAGGCTCCCCCATTAATGACCCACACAGTGGCACAGCATATTCTCCAGTGATTAATGGTGAAAGGGATCACAGATGCTCCTTCAATTAATATGGAATGTCGAGCATTTTCTGACAGCACTTCTACAGCTGCTCCAACTATATTAAGGTAGTTTTTCTTTCCAAAAAGTAATTAGAAGTATACATCATAAATTACAGATCTGCAGCAATCCTACAAGCTGACTTGACAACCAATTTTCCAATGTTTCTGTTGCCCTCGGCATTTCCCTGTGACAGTTAAATACTAAACTGGTCATTAGAAACTTGTAGCAGCAAGGGTCGCTTACAAACCTGACAGAGGTACTATGTCTGGGTTCTCTCCATTCATGTTCCTTGGAATAGTAGCTCAAAGGTTCATGGGCAGAAAGTATAATGAACATTCACCTTAACATAATTTCAGACTCAAGAGAGTTTCTTTTGCTTGGTGCATTCTTTGCTGTCACTCTCTACTTTTCATAGGATTTGAGACTTATTTCACAATTAAGTTAACTCCAAGCCTCCAGGGCAATGCTTCACAGCTATTAGTTAAAAAATTGGCTTCATATTTTGACACATTTATTTCTTGTTCCAACAGACTAATAACATTGTGATGTATCTGTTGATTTGTAAGGTGATAATCCATCTATCCTCATACGTTTTGGAGGCAGACAGACATTAGGAGTGAAAAACTTTAGCATTACCCTTCCTACAGGCTAGATGATGAGAACTCCAGACTATGGCACATATAAAAGGGGCAGTAGAGACATGAAATGTTGTAACCTACTTTCAAACTGCATAATGTAGTTTTTAGATAAGATTTTCCTCACTGCTTGGTGGCTTCTGCTCTTGCAGTTGATGTCCAGAGCTTTAAATGTGAACTAGAGATGACAGTTGTAAACATCATACTAAGAAAAAGTGAAGATCTGGCTGAAACTGCATCCAGCTGTTCTCAAAATAAAACAGTGATGCATTTAGAACCATGATGAATTTTCCTATTTTCTTCTCCCCCGAAGTACAAGGCATTAGTGTGAAATCCTTCCTCCCTGAACTAATTAAAGCATTTTTCTCCTAGTCTTTCTTAAAATTCAGATTCATTGCTTCTTCTGAGAAAACTTTCTCCTTGAGTAAAAAAATCAGGAGTGTTACTTTTGTACACAGAAGAAAATTTTGCCCTTCTTTATTCAATAAAATCCTAAATACATCCCTGTTAGCCCTGTGCCAGCCTCTTGTTCCCTTACAGACAACAGAGAGAATTCCCACGAAAGGGAAGCCATACTTGTCACTAATAGTAGTGCAAAATCCAAGCCAGCTGCTGTGACATGTTTGTATTATTTGTAATATTAAGGAAAAATTACAAGGGGGCTTTAGCAAATTCCTTGAGAAAAACTAATGACTTGAAATAACCCACTACATTAGGCAAGGACTCTTCTTTTGCTCCTTTCCATCATATCTGAAAACAATACAAGTGTAATGTCGTTATGCTCATTGCATCATGCAAAGTAGGGAACGACTGTTACTGCTTTGTCATCAATGCGGAAATGAAATGTGCAGACAGAGGAATAGTTTTACCAAAGGACTTAAGTGCTTATGGCTATATTTGGGACCCCACAGGAGGATCTAGGCAGGTCTATGTCTAAAATCTACATTTTCAAAGTTTCTGCTTTCCTGTTCCCTACCTGCATGTGCACATCAATTTAAATAGTCATGATTCCAAGGTATCTCAAGATCTGCTTCAGGACATGTCCAAAAGCACCTTACTCCTGATGGGGATTGTGTGCTCTGTCTGAACAGGATTCCCAAATGAGGCATTCTTCTCTCTAAGCCTCTCAAGGATCCCAGACTTAGAGGCATGTTCACCACGTATTTACCTGTTTTCCGTAAAGCGTGGTGGCAGATTTGAATCTAAGCAACAGCAGAGCCTGGACATGTGCCCAGTTTGTAAACAAAAGGCCTTATAGCAATGCTTTGGCAAACCTTTGCCTTCACAGATAAACATCTGGGGAGCAGCTCAGCCCTAGGAGCTGACTTTCTAGTGTTATTAAGTCTCTCAAAAGGTCCTGCTGCTTCTAACACTGCACAGAAGGGATAACAGAGTAGGTTAATTACATGTTGGACCTCATTTTCACCCCAGCCCCCTTCTCTTGAACATCCACTATTCATAGATTTGTTTGATCATTGCTATTATCTAATCTGATTTATACTTACTTGAAACATGACAAGAACAGAACTATTTGGGTTGAAATTTTCCAGGGGTGCTGTCTACCTCATGCAAAGGCAAAATAAAAAAGCTAATTCCAGTCAGCATTGGTTTTGAGTACAAATCCAGGGAAAAATGCATTTTTAATAAGTAATAAAACCCTTCCCTCACTGTCCTTCCTCACCCCATCCTATCCCCTACCCTCTGCTGCATAGCAGCAGCTTGGCTGGTGGTTGCTTTACTTTCAAAGCTGTACTGACCACTATCACATTCAATGCCTCTGCCACCCCCACAAAAAATCTGCCCAAACTCAGTCACATGAAAAATACTTCAGAATTCACCATTCACTCATTCTTATTAAAGGCCTTCTAAAGCCTAACCAACTCACATCCTCAAGTTCCTTTCTGTATTGAGAGTTTTCAGACTGATGGCTAGGATCATCCTTGCAACTGTAGCTTCCAGCATCCAATTCAATAAATAGGAACAGTCAAAGTAAGCTGACATTTTATGCTTTCTTTAGTTTGTAAAGTTCTCCTATACTGTCTGGATTTGAGGGACAGGCACTCACCTTTCCTGCTCTGCAACTCAGCAGACCTCTGTTCTGGTCCTGCTGTTGTGACAGATCTGGGGCTATAAATCTAATATCCAGATATCCTTCACCAATGAAAAGGAAGTAACACACCTCAACTTAGAAGGATGCCAGGAGGTTGCATTTTAAAACAGCTGAAGAGATATCAGATGCTCAAAGTATGAAATCAAAGCTGCTCAATGTGCTCAAAACCAAAGCACCTTTCAAGACAGAGCAATGCTGAGGTCATAGATGGAGGAAAACAAGAGGAAAAGAGCTGCCTGGGGTTTGAGCTGTTCCCTGCATCACTTCTCCATAGGAAAAATCAATGCTTGCTTTATCCTCTACCTCTTGGATTTGCTGCTGCTGGTGCCTGTCACTGCTGCTACTCCTGGCATTGCCTGTCAGTGGTTGAATGGAGCTGATGAAACTCTCACTCATGACACCATTGTCCCAGGAGTGCAAACAAATCCCATGAAAACGCATCAGTGTTTGTCTCCATGCTCTTGCTACAGGGCCTCGTGAAGGTCTAGCCAAGTTTATCTCCCAGCTGTAAAGGCTGGAATGAGTCACTTCAGAAATGTAAATACTGGAAAATGGATGAGTGTCCTCTCTGTACATTAACTGTGAAGAAAAACCTTTGAGATGTGGGTAATGGCTTTTTCAAGCTTCTACCTTGAAGTAGTGCAAACTCAGCAAGCGGAGTGGGTTAGCTGAACTGGTAGATGCTTTGCAATGTTTCAGTAACTGTTGATATATTAATAAGGAAGAGATGGAGCACAAAAATAAGTAAAAGATAACCTTAATTGTTTGGACTTTCCTGTATATAATTTAAACCAGCTGCAGGAGAGACAGGGAAGTTCTGGTCTGAATATTCCTCTGGATTACAACATCAAGGAGGTATGCTATCAGGAGAACGATCAGAAGAACATTTTACACCGAAACTGTTACCTTAGGGATAAGAGGAGAGAGTGGTGATAGTTGTATGCTGTTTATCATACTATAGAGATAAAAACAGGTCCTTGATTCCCCCAGCTCTTTCACGGAGCCATTTAGTTCAAAGGTAATCTGGGACCACTGGAATTTGAAAAGGTTTTTCAGAATAGTAACAATAACAAACCCCTCATCTCTTCAGCCCACATTCACTAGTCAACAGCCAAAGGGTTTTGAATACAGCATCTTCCTTAGGGGAATGAGAAAACGAAAGAGGCCAGTAATGTCAGCAAGTTGGTGAGAGACAAGACTGAAAAGCTGAAACAAGAATAGAGCAGGCCTGAGCAAGTAAAAATAGAGAAGAAAGTTTAATAAATAAAACTGCTTTACTTGATCTGTCCATTCTCAGTATAGGTGGTCCTATAAAACCCAACCAGCGAACCATTCAGCCAGCCTTGAAACTTCAGGGTCAGCACATAGGGATCACTTTCATCCGTGACAGAGAGCTCTGCTGCTGCCTTCATCACTATGTATTCTTGTGGCTTGTACTCAAAGCAGTCATTCAGAACAATCTGCTGTCCTGAAGATTTCCGGAGTATGGGTGTTTCTGTAACCTTGGTCTCTCGCAGGTGAAGCCACAGTGAGCTGGTTGGTTTTTCCAAAGCAATAGATATGTTGACTGTCCCAGTGTAAGTGTCTTTCTCCATTTCAGGCTTGATTTCCAGATCGTAGTGGACAGGTTTGACGTAAGTGGGCAGCCTAAAATGTCTCCAGTCTCCAGTCTCATCATTCTTGGAAGGACAGGGGCTCAAATCCACTGGGGGAGGAGGCTGATCTGTTGTTGGTTGATCTGTTCCCTTTGGAGGTTCCTGAGGTTTAGGTCTGCTCAATCCCACACCAAGCCCCACAGCAAGTCCTACAACGACCACGACACCACAGATGATAGCTACATGCTTTGTCTTCATGCAGTATCTCTTGGACTTCTCATCCTCAAAATCCATGCCCTCCATCTCTGCTCCTGGGTCTGTTCTCAGAGCAAAACATTAACCACAAAAAAGGTTATTAGTCACTTCAGCACTTGCATTCAGTAAACTCAGCAGTCTTGGTTTGTATTTTAATTGTGTAGCTATAGCTGTTCTCTGCCTGTCTCCTGCACCTCGCTTTCCACGAGACAGTCAATTAATTAAAGACAACATGCATTTGGAGGAAATGTGAATGATCAAAAGAAGTGCAGCTGGGCTGGGAGACAGAGAGAACTGACACAGAAGAACATTGTTCCTGCCGTGCTCCCCTTATAAGCAGCACAACCCCACCCCCAGCCCCTCCTGCTCTGGCCTGAGTTAAATATAAAACAGCGCTATGTTAATCAGCAGTCAGGAGATGATCAGATGCCAAAGCTCTGTCAGCAGCTTTCAGAGGGAGTTTGCAGATAGAGGTGTAATTGCTCCAAACCCTCAACCTTCACCACTACCTCTTCCTTTTTTCCTCTGCTGTGTCTTGTTTAGGTTTTTGAGGTTTGGTCAGGTTTTTTTCTTCCTGTTACTAACAAAGATTTCCTTGAACTTCTACCCTATAGTTTGTGAAATGACATCTCAAAACTTGCAAAAATCACATATATCTTTCAGTTGTTTCCCCTCTTTTCTGGGCTCATTTACCTTTGCCGAGTAACTCAAGGCAGTCACAGACAGATGAATGCACAGTGGAACCATAAATTTTGATCACGGACTTCAAACTTTAAAACTGTCTAATTCCTGTCCCCCTCAAAGGGCCAGTTTTCCAGGAGATTGACCATAACCATGCATGCAAGCTGGTAGTCTGGAATAGCATTGCTTTGTTGGTCAGCACAATTACAGCGCTGCCTGTGAACCCTTGCTGTGAGGGACACTTCTAAGTATGATTTATGCACTAAAGATCTAATTTAGCATTTATTGCTTGTCATCACAATGTGACACTTCATTGAAGCAAATTAATTGAATAGAGCCTGATTCTGCTTGAGGGAACTTATTGTAAGCAAGGCCTTGCTAAGCCTGCAAGCAAGATGTTGCTAATGCAGTATGAAACTGAGCACAGCAGTAGTCTTGTCCTTGTTTGAAACTGGACTAAAGGAAAATAGTGTAGAATAGAAGTGTCAATCCCTGCATCTCTCAACCCTATTTCTCCACTTACGTAGTCCACTTGAGTAGATTTTTTAATGAGGCATGTCAGTTTGGCTTCATGCCTCCTGATTTAGTTTATTAGGAGACAGATTATTACCACTCTTTACATCAGTTATGACTCTCTGACTACTTGGCCTTGCCTTTTATCTCCTTCTTCTCTCTTCTCTTCTCTTCTCTTCTCTTCTCTTCTCTTCTCTTCTCTTCTCTTCTCTTCTCTTCTCTTCTCTTCTCTTCTCTTCTCTTCTCTTCTCTTTTCTCTTTCTCTTTCTCTTTCTCTTTCTCTTTCTCTTTCTCTTTCTCTTTCTCCTTCTCTTTCTCTTTCTCTTTCTCTTTCTCCTTCTCTTTCTCTTTCTCCTTCTCCTTCTCCTTCTCCTTCTCCTTCTCCTTCTCCTTCTCCTTCTCCTTCTCCTTCTCCTTCTCCTTCTCCTTCTCTTTCTCTTTCTCTTTCTCTTTCTTTCTCTTCTCTCTCTTTTTTCCCTTTTTTTTTCCCAGATGGATGAAGTTTCACCTGAATGGATTGACTTAGGCTTTAGAATCAGTTAACATATGCTTCAAGTGAGATGTGCTAAATTGGGGAAGGAGCTTTTCCAGAAAAGATTTCACCCCCGTCTGTTTAGAAATGGATCTGCTCATAAGCCACACTTCGAAATATTGTCAGTCACCACAGGGAACTTTAGCCATCCAGTTTGCATCAGCACTCTTCCAGCACACTGCTATTTATATATCATCCTGTTTTAAAGGCAAGGGTTTCCTACAGGAACGGAGAAATAAAAAGGTCTTTTTAAAAAATTTTTTGCAGAGCAGCACATTAACTCTTACATATTTTCAAAAGTGGGAAACTGATGCAAAAAAAAAAAGAAGCAGAAGGCTAAAAATCTGTTTCACATTATGCCTGTTTTTATTGTTTCCCATTTCTCTGCTGTGATCAAAACTAGATATGACATGGGAAACCAGTGTCCTTTAATGGATTGAGTCAGAATTCAACTTCTAGCAACAGAGCCAGCACTGAAGATCATAGTCTTAACATTTAAAAGCATTTCATCTTTTCTTTTGTTCTGATTGGGCAGGACAAGGAAAAGGATTTCAACAAATTTTAAGTAAGACATCTTTAGCCAGAGCAGGCCATAAGTGATGAGATAGTACCTGTGTCTTGATTTCAGACATGCTTTTTACATCACTCCCATTTTTTTTCCTTAGCCCCGAGCTCTTGTGTTACATTTTTAATCTGAGGATGAAAAATGCTGTTTGAATTTACAGACTGCAGAGCAGGTTATTTACTGTAGTTTTGAAGAGACTTGAAGATTTCTTCACTGGTAACAATTACCTCTTTCAGAAAGAGCTAGGAAACAAATGTGGATGACCTAGTCCTAAACAGCAAATATATATGTATTTCTTATCATAAGCCTTGAAGACAACACTAGTAGCAAAGTCCATTACAAGCTGTCAGTCAAGAGCAGTAGTGTAGTTATACGCAAGTTCTAGCATCGATCTTCTCTTTGTAATAACTGAGGTTCCAACCTAGCTGAAGCCAAAACTAGATATAATCTGCTTCTGGTATGGGAGGCTATGAGCAGACTTACCCCTCCCACATCCGAAATGTGCCTTGTTACCGAAGCTCCTGCAGTCAGCCAGCAGTGCTAACAAGCTTCCCAGCTGCCAGTGACCCACTAGACATTGGGTCCAAGGATAAACAAGGCCCAAACGATTAATTCCTCTACACAAGAGCAATGCAGGAGGGCAGAACTCCCAACAGCAATGCCAGCATTCCCTGTTTGGCTGTCTCCAGGCAGAAAGGGGCAGGGAACAGGATCTACCTCCCCAGAGAAGAGGGCACCATGGCCTTCATAGACAAGGCATGGATACTTCGTTTACCCTCTCCCCACTGGTATAATCCTGTCTGGCATAATTGCCACTGGTGTATACCCAGTTGGAGAGTCAAAGAAAGCTCCTCCCAAGCTTCTCCAGCACAAACTACAAGCATGACTGGAGGGAAGTGTTGGCCAAGCTTGGATTGGTTCAGATTGCTGTAGTTTAACTTCTGGGAAAGAGATTTAAACAGTCTTTGCAGTCACCTGGGCAATGATAACACATATTATGATTTGTTTGGTGTTGATTTTTTTATCCAATAAATTTCACCTCAAGCTAGGATTTAGTTCCCAGTTTGCACCAGAATCACCACAACTAGCTTAACCCTACCCATTTGGATACCTAAAATGCAGGGGGTTATGAAATCACCCTGCTCTGCCATGACATTGCTGGTATGGCCATTTACATGTTTCTGCTTGTAGGAGCAATAGCCAGATAACTTCTCAGATAACTACGAGGAATGTAATGAATGCTAATTTTTATCCACAAATTGTCAGCCATTCATTTTCAATGTAATTTCTAATTTTAAGTATGGAAAGTGGAATAAAATTTCTCCAAGTGACAGCCAGGATCAACACTAGGAAAGGCGTGCTCCAGGCCTTCAGGGAGATGTCACATACTCCCAGGATAGCCTTAATTGAAGCTGACAATGAGAAAAGAGCTGCTCTGGAAAGCATCAAAGACATGAAAATAAATGAAGTATATTAAAAAAAAAAAAAGGAAAAGAAAAAAGAAAAAACTCCACTGAAACTCACAACAAATGAAACTCTTTTGGGCCAAGTCATCCTTGGAATAACATGAAACATTTACTGGGCTTATGCCAAGGAGCTCTTTGTCTCTCTGTGTCCAGGGACTTTAAGGCAACATGAAGGCAGCAGAGTCTAAGGACCTCTGATTCCCTTCTGCTCTTTGAGCTGCCCTTGCTGCAAGATTTTGGAATAATAAATGGATTCTCTCTGCCTCCATCAGGAGGGATTTGTCTCTCTTTATGCTAAAATAACACTATTCGATTTTTCATTGCAAAATAAGAAGACATGAAGCAATCTGCTCTAGTGACTGCTTTCTGGCAGAGTTGCACTTGTAGATTTCTCCCCTGTGGCCCCCTATGAAAAAAATCTTTAGGACATTAATTTGAGAAATATGAAACTGGTTAGAGTGTTGTTCCACCAGGTCACAAACGAACACTGTCAGATATAATTCCCTTGTCCAGTGTTTTCCTATGTCTGTAATGACTGATTTTGTCTCTATCTTTTGGCTTTGAGTATCCTCTAGTGATCATTAATCTCCTGGAGTTCACAACTCTTAGTATTTATTGGCTTGCAGTGGTACTTGTTTCACTCACAATCTTCTCTATGACAGTTTTTAACTCCAAAACAAGTTCTTTTGGGTGTATGTTGTTTGGAAGTGCAAATGTTTTGAACTGACTTGAGAAAGACAGTCAGGATTTGTTCAGCCGTAATTGTTTTTCCATTTAGATCTTTAAGATCTGGACTGAAGTTGTGGGATACTATTGGATGCAGTGCCTTGGGAGGACTGCATTATTTTCTGCTACAGACTGACAAGTTCTGTCTGTAACACACCAGCTGAAGTGCAGTACAGCCCCACAACTTATTCTGGGTTCTGCTGTGTTCCCACAGAAGGTCAGTGCTAGATGCTGTATTTATCACTAGGGTTGAGGCTGGTCACAGGGAAGTACTGTGAGTTACCCTTAGTAGAGACTTTATTTCCTTCCTTCCTTTTTTTCCTTATTTCAAATTCCTGGATGTAGATTCTGTGCCTTTAAATGTGAATGCCATCTCTTACACTATTTGTGTACACAAAACAAGTCAAACTGCATTCATTTGGTTTGCTCTATCATATCATGTCCATGACAAGATATCATATCATGTATCTTATCAAACGAACACTTACCATAAAATCAGAGAATGCCTTGGGTTAGAAGGGACCTTAAGCATCATTTAGTCCCAGCCCTCCTGCCATGACTGGGGACATTTTCCATTAGATCAGGTTGTTCAAAGCCCCATCCAACCTGGCCTTGAACACTTCCAGGAATGGGGTGTGTCTCACCACCTTCACAGTGAAGAATTTCTCTCTAAAATCTAATCTAAACCTACCCTGTCAGTTTAAAGCAATTATGCCTTGTCCTGTCCCTATATGCCCTTGTAAGAAGTTCCTCTGCAGCTTAATCATGATGATATGGTTTCATGTGATATCTTATCATATTCTATTACATAACTTCATCTTTCACTGTATTGCTACCAAGATGAGATTCCTTGTGTTCTTTCATTCTAATCATGACCCTTTAATACAAAACAAGAGTAGTCTGGATCCTGGTGAATACAGTTCCAACTTTGCAATTCTACCACCTTTTATTATTTTTACATTTTTGTTGTCAACAGTGGTCCTTAAAATACTTAAGAGTTTATGGCTCTGCACTCTTCACCTTCCAGTGTCTTTAAAAATATACCTGAGGAGAGTTCTACTGAATTAACAAAATAGTATTTAACTTATACAATCTTTTCAAACTCACTCAACCTGCATCTTGTTTAACAACTTCCTAAACAAAAGTGAGAAACAAGCTGTTCCAGGGTAACTTCCAGGATATGTTGGCACACCAGCAGATCCATGGGAAAATAAATTCTGCATTTTAGAAATTCTATGTGAAACTCCTTGATGAACTTTTGGAGGCATTTTACCTTAGAATAGAAACTTGCTTTCCACTCTCTTCACTTTGTTTTGTGGGTGAGGGTGATGTCTTACAAGACCTCCTCTCTCCACTTGCAATTCAGGACACTACTTTTGATCTACCTGGTATGAGTTGCAGTTCCCTGAGGTGCCACCTCTGCCCTCAAGCACTGCTGTGTCAATCAGTATGCACTTATATTGTTCCGTTTCTATGTCTAGAAAGCAGAGCACAAGAAGGAAGGCATTTTGGTGGAGGAGACATGTAAAATTTCATTCCTACTTTGACTGACCCCAGCCTGAAACTTCAGGGCAAGCTTATTTGTGCTTGCTTTCTCCTTTGAAAGTCAGGGGAAGTTCAGATGCTAAATGAGTGAGGATGAATCATCAGTCAGCCCAGTAGTGGTGTCTGCTCAGCATGGAGCAGATAGTATTAAATCCAAGTATGATACTGGCTTCATTGAGCACATAATGGAGATTACTATGGGAAAACAGTATTTTCAGTTGAAGGCATGTTTTCACTTACAGTAAAGTGTGGGTTTCTCATCTTGGTAGAAAAGATACAGTGGAAATAAAATAAGTCATCAAAATAACTGTCAAGGCAGAATGGAAGGATCAATCATCTTTTTAATTACTAAAAGAATCAAGACAGTGAATCTTGCACTCCTACAACTGTGGGCACTGTGGGCAATTCCGTAACAGTCAATAGCAAAGTTCTTGAGAATCTGAAAAAAGACCAAAGCACATAGAAACAGTGTAAAAATAATGTGTAGCTTAGGTTAAGATAGTTTGACTACACCAAAATATAGTAGCAAAGAAACTCATAGGACTTTCACAGGTAGTAAATCTGGCATGAATTAGAAGGAAACTTTTCATGTTAATCTCATATATATCTCATTCATAGTAGTATTCATAGTGAAGGGCCATAAATGCTGTTTATGAAGCATCTAATGCCAGCCACTGAGAAGCAGAACAGCAGACTGAGATTTCTGATCTCTTCTGCTGTGTAAATTCATGTGATCCTTTGCTGCTGAAGCTGCATCAGAAGTTATTCCAAGTTGCAGGTAAATAATTGCCCGTGTGATTTCCAGCATTAGAAAAGTCTCCTAAGTGAAACCAAGCAAGTGAAAGAGGATATGACAAGGGTTTAACATTTTTGCTTTGTTGGAGATGTAATCTCAGGGCAGTTGTCTGTCAACATGTATTAAGGTTAATTCGAAGTCTGTTACCTGTTTCATTTTCTTGGCCAGGGTGATAAAGCTGATGAAAAAGAAAACAATTGCAGTTGCTTAAACTGTTTCATTTACTATTATATAAAAAAATCCTCTTTTCCCCCCTTTGCACAAAGGATTGTGATTATATGGAGGAATTTTGAAATGAATCAAGAGATTGGGGGATGAAAGAAAGTCAACGATTATAGATCTGGCTCTCTTCCCTTCCTCCCTCCCAGGTGAATCTCTGAGTGCAAAATGGTAATAGAACAAGCTATGTCTTTGGGACTTCCACCACATTTGCTTCATCTGTTTTGTCCTGCATACAATATCTGTCTCTCTCTCTCTCTCTCAGACTAGATCTGTTTTCATCAGTCCTTACCTCCCCATGCACACTGCCAACAGCTGCTGCAGTGGTTGGGTAGAGCAGGAGAGATGGACAGAGATCAGTGGATTGATTCCCAGGCAAGTTCCTAAATCGCTCATCACACACACTTCCACAAACAGGGATGTATGCGAGGGGTGGCGAGGTGTGTACACTGGAAGTACCTGATAGCACATTTGCCTGAAAGAGGTGTCATTTTAGGAAGGGGGTCTGAAATGAGCAACATTTATTTATTGTTATTTGAGTGTCACATCTTTTACTGCAGGCTGAGCAGACACTGTTACTGGGCTGACTAGTGCTTCATTTTCTTTTTTTTTGCATCTGAACTTGCTCCTGCTTTTAAAGGAGAAAGCAGTCCTTCAGAGCAAGAATCAGCCAAATGTTTTCACACAGAAAGAATATTATTTTCTATTTTAGCAAACCCAAGCTGACATGGGAGTACGTTTTTTTAGCCAACAGTAAGTCCTCATATCTAAATAAATTTTTATTATGCCAGCAGCAATCAAAATAATAGGTGTTTCCACACAAAGATGAGGAAATCTTTACTTTTCAGGTATGTAACAGGTTATTTTGAGCCTGCGTGCAGCAGAAAAGGTTGCCAAGGACATAGATGAACAGACCAGCAGAAATTAGCAGTTGATAAAGATTGCACTGAAGGACATGTGGCACAAGAAAAATCAAAGAAACACAGGAATTTGAGATCTCACAGATTATGAGTATTTCATCTTCCTTCTAAAATCAAATAAGGAGTTGCATCCTTTATATCCAACACCAAATGAAGCCAAGGAGGCTTACTGTTGGGGAAATAACCAAATAGTGTCTTGGGCTGTCTGGATTCTATTCAAGGTTTTAACCTCTTGTCCAAGACCTTCTCCACTAATAATCAGATGTCAAATGAGATTGGATCATATATACCAATTCACTTTTAATTTTGTAGGATTCCTGCTTCTGCTGCCCATGGAGAAGTATAAGTACTGGTATTTTACAGGATAAGCCACAGGATGGGGTATTGTGCAGCAATGTATTTCCTGCAGAGCCTTCTTTCCTTTCTTACTTTAATTCACTTTCGTATTTTCCTTTTCCTCAAATCCCAGTGATAGACTTTAACAGGAATCTCCCTTTACTATAAGGAAATTCCTTCCAAGAGCTTCTGGCACTACAAGCCACAAAAAATACCAAGAAACACAAATGATACAGCAAAATTATATGAAATATGATCTATATCCATGATCTACATCCATGATATGTATGAATAAGAAAGTCAACTTGTCAGCCTCCATCCTAATGTATTTTAGAAACACATACCACACTTTGTATATGCTGTTTTCAAGCTATTTCTGGTTCCTTCTGAAGCCAATAATACCATTTCTATTCACTGCAGAATGACCAAGAAGTAGAGCAGAGAATTGCAGGCTTCCATTTATTACTAGATCTAAAGGCAATGTTTAGACACAGAATGGTGGATGCTTCTCCCTCACAGAACCTTCTCCTATTTATTTATGTACATTCAAGAGCAGCCTAATGATTTTAGACAGAGCAAAGGCTTGGTCCTTGCCCAGAGACTGTATCTGCTGGTTTTAGATCCAAGGGCACCAAAAAATGAAAGGGAGGTGTGGCTAGCACAGACCTTTCCCGTGAGAATTTTTCTTGTGTTTTTATAAACAACGATAAAGTTTGGATGTTATTAAAACGGTTTCTCGAGATGTGCAAAGTTCGGGCCTGGCCAATAGGCTCAGGGGGAGGTTTCGGACTGACCAATCTGAGTGACCTTTGAAAAGTCTATATAAGTTGGAAAAATTAAAAAAAAAATACAGATCTTTTTTGCCACGCTGAGTCGGAGGGTCTTTTCTCTCTGGTTCAACAGTGACATCCAGGTATGAAATGAAGTGATAGGAAAATTATATTGACATAGCCATGTGGGCAGGTAGGAATGTGCTGTTCATTGTGCTTGATTATTTGTAATCCAACATATGTCATTTGGATTACACATAATTCATATTACATGACAGGCTCTCATTCTGTTGGCTTCCTTCTCATAATGACATGACTTCAAATCAAGTTCTGTTAAATTAAATAATTCCATTAAGATGTCTGCTCAGCTGCGAAGAGCATTTCTGGGACTCTCAAAGCAATCGCCAACTGAATTATGAGAACTCGAATCTACGGTGCAATCAACAATGTTTTTCAATACTAATGAATCAGTCTAAAGATTAAAAAGTCAAAGGACGAACTGTTCAGTGTAGTTTCACAATGTCCATATCTTACTTTTCCAAGATTAGAAGATTGCTTCTGAAGCATATACTTAGGATAACAATAAAGCAAAGTGCAATCTATTGAAATCCTTCTCACACCTTTAAGTTCAACGTGACTTTTAGAATGGAAATTAGTTTTTTGAGGAAGATACACCACTAGAGTGGTACACATCATCAGAAAGCTAGCTCAGATACAAAACTGTAATAATTTTCTTAATTTTATATAAAAATTTGTACATCAAGTTGACTATAAGGGCATCTCTGTATAAGAGCTGAGTCTGTCTATGCCACAGCTGGAGGGCCAGCTGTTCTTTTCCTAAAGCTATGCCACCCGCTTCCTTACAGGTAGTTTGGTCTGTAATATATCTGTTACTGACAAAGATGTTCAAATCTTCACACACGGACTGTAGGAGAGAAACATGGGAAAAGATACTAAAGCAAATCACAAGTTATGGAGTGGCTCAAAGCAAAACTGTTTTTGTACGGTCTTTGTAATGAAGTTGTTGATGTAAAAGAACACTGAAATCTATTTCCATCCCCCAGTCCTTCCTTCTTAATTTTCCAACTGCCCATTGTCTCAGCGCAGGACAGATATCTGAATTGCTGATATTCTGGGGATATTTCACCTAGATTGCAAAGGAATGCTTCTGACTATGTGGAACATTTTAATAGTGCTGTTTTATCTATCCCAGGTAAAAACCTCTAAATGTTGTAGATAGAGAAACAGAAAGGTCTTTTTCTGGTTTGCCAAGATGGAGTTTGGTTTTCTTAATTCTTGTCTTCCTCTAAGAGACAGCTGCACATTTAATATTGGAGAGAAAACAGAGTTCAGAGCCTTGCCTTCAGGCAGAATCACTATAGTTTAACATGCTGCACAAGCTGTTCCCTATTGTCCTGTGGCACTATTTTGGCACACACTCATCTGAGGCTCCCAGATTCACATGAACCATTTTAACAAGCAGCACAGTTATTCAAGTGCTTCCTAGTGAACTCAAGCATCCAATTCAGCACTGAATCTCCAGAAAAAAAATAATAACCAAAAAAACCCCAACAAATAAAACTCAGCCCCCCAAAAAACCCAAACCAAACAACAACAAAAAAAACAGAAACAAAAAAAGAAACAAAAACAAAAAAACAGAAAAAACCAAACAAATAAAAAAACCAACCAAACCCAAAACAGCTGACCACCAAAACAATACAATTGCAATTTAATTTACAAGAAAATGTAAGTAGCAAAAAGAAAAATCAGTAAATGCTTTTCAAGGTTATCCTGAAAGCTTTTATGTATTACATGCTGCAGCTCCACACTCGTGCAATCCTATCAAACCCAGTGTACATCCTTGACTATATCTAGCCTTGCAGGCTTGCAACCTCGTTTTGACAAAAAATATTCTGATTATGCTTCTCTGATCAATTGGATTATTGCCATTGCCAGATTGAGCTAGGTGTCTGCATTCACCTTGTGCCAGCCCTCTCCTGCAGTATAGTAAGACTCAGGACTTTTTGTCTCCTGAAATATACTGAAAAAGTCCTGAAGAAAAGGGGAGTTGTTATGTTGTTTCAGGTCATGCACATGGCCAGTAGTGGTGTCCAAGCAAATTTGCTCTATGGCCTAGTGCCTTTTATCTGATGACAGTTAAATGCAGGGCTCTGTCATTGCTCTAGAAAATAAAATTTAGCACTAATCCCATAGCCTCACCCTGGGCAGAGCACCCAGTGTATCCGGGATTAGAGAGGTTCTTCCAAGCAGTGCTGATTCCACATTCAGCCCTATATCCCAGCTCCTCTGAGTAGCTAAATGGGGTACTGTCTGTCCCAGCAAGGGTTATTGTCTGGTCATACTGTTTGCCAATCAAGTTACTGGGAACTAGCTCAATTCAGAGACCATCGTTTCTACTGCCTCTGATTTGCTTCTGCAACACTAAATATAAGGTCTTCTCAAAGCATTTACATGCCTCTTTTGTGGTCAGTAAATCTCCTTACACATCAGTGCCTTTTATCAGGGGAAAATTTATAAAATTCACCTTCTCAGGTGTTTTCCAGCCCAGATTCACAGCATTAGGAGTGTCAGAAATCATTGTAACAAGGGAAAGAAAGTGCTTTTATTCAGCAAATCACTAAAGCTGCCTTCCGCCTGGGAACAGCATGAACTAGTCTCTTAAATACAGTTCTAAATCCCTTGATCTGCTGGGATTTACGACCTCACCCAGAAAGAAAGAGGTGAAGCCAGGCAATGACCAGGGAGCAGAGGAAATGGCCTCAACTGCTCTGACTAAAAGAACTGGGAAGAGAGTGGTCAAAGGAGGTGATGGCTAAAGGAACTTGCTTTCTAAGGTGAGGCCTGATGACCAAGATTTCTCTATATATATGCTGTGGATATATGTAAAAATATTACCCTGGTTGGGCAGTTAATGAAAAAATCTGGTTGGTTTTGGTTAGTTTATTTTTGGCACCTGCATGATTCAATGACAGATGTATAACACTTCTGATTGAATTTCCTCTTCCATGTGCAGCCTCTTGTGTCCATCTCCCATCAATGTAAGAGCAGCCAGGACCATACCTGTGTTTATGCCTGTCCCCAGAGCTGTGTGATTATTTCTACACTTTATATAATCGAATTCCAAAAGTTGTGAGTTAAGTAACCCAGCAGTGTTGGAAATATGGCTCTGAGGGATTTTTATATCAGATTATGATTTACCTTCCTGTTCCAGAATGTGGAAACCCATGCTGCTTTCCTGAGCTGCCTATCTTGAAAAGGTACTTTTGCTATTCTCATGAGGACAAGCTTCCATTGTCTTACGCTGTGGCAGCTTCATTGCTCATTTATAAGTAGGAGCAGATGTTTCACTTTCATACCAATGAAGAACAGGTGTGGAGAATAAAATTATTTCCTCCTGATTTAGTACTGTTTCCCTTTCCTCACACTAGCTTCACTGTGAGGATAATCCACTCCTGTGTTGGCCAGTCACTCAGACTGGAGTGGAAAAGCCAGGCTGTGCTTCCTCCCATCCATATTGCCCTGAGGACATCTGGATTTAACTCCCGTGTTATTCTCCTGCCTAGAAGTACAAAACAGATGACTTTGAAGCTGTATGAGGGTGACAGTGAGAGAATCCTAATCAACATGTCTGGTTTTGCAAATAGTGTCAAGGTACTGTCCTGTTTTAGACTTGGGCTGATAGATTTGCAGTATTTTGAGCATGGGTAGCCACAGCTGTTGGCTCTAAGTGCAGTTTGGCTTGAATGGAAAGTGGGCATTCATTTTCTGAGGGATTCCTGTACTAAAGTATTGCAATTAGTTTTCCAGTTAAACAGGTTAATAGTTTACTCAGGATTCAGCAGTACATTTTGAAATGCTAGAAATGGTTCTATCATATTACATCTAGCTGGACTTTATTCTTTCATCAGGAGTGGCTTTAATGGTTGTCAAATTGCACAGAAATAGCATTAGTGTTCTGACACATGGAAAAGGGAGCTAGTATAAAAAAAATAGACTGATATGAATGTTTATGACCATAGAAAGATTTTGAAAAGTGATCTTCAGCTAAATAACCTCACAATTGTAGGAATAAGGCCTCAAGTTTCAAATGCTGTTTTGTTTGGGAGACTGCCTAGCACGTCTGATAACTTCTGTGCTTTAGGTACATCCTTCAGTGGTTGTTTTTGCTAAAAATAAAACCCAACAGGCTAAAAGGACAGACTCGTACTGCATCTATGTGACCTCTCCTGTAACTCATGTTCTCACATAAACAGCAGAATGATAATGTTTCCCTGCCGTCCCATTCTGAATTTAGGTGTTTTTTCATGCTAATACTTAAGACATTCTGATTCCCAAATGTACTTTTTATGAAATGAACTATGGTACTTCTTTTTACCTAGCTTTTTTTAGAGCCAGACTCCAACATTTCATTACTACATAACTTGAGCTGTGCCATTGCTTGTGCCTGGTATCAGTAAGCTACTTCTCTGTAATGAAGGAGGAACATAGTCCATTAAAATGCTCAAAACCCTGAATCATTTATAAGATAATATATAGGCACCCAAAGGTTTAGCTGTTCAGCGCCTCAGTACTTATTCTGGTGCTAAGAGAAGTGCTGCACTTTCTAGAATGTGACTGTGAAGTTCCAGTTCACACTTCACTGACACTGTTCCTGTTGACATTTTTCAAAGCAACGAGAGGTACACTTATGTTGATTGTTTTCTTATGTCACCTGAAGCTGCTTTCCTTAAGTCTATTATGCCATGACTGCCTTTGTTTAATCTCTGAGTCCTGGTCAACAATATACCTGCACAGTACTTATTGTCAAGGTCTTAAGTTTCTCCTTTTTTGTGTGTTTTCCAGTGCTAATGCTTCTTGCATGAGCTTTCATGAGGGAGCACTTCCAGAAGTGAGTTGTACAGGGGAGATGCTTAGAAGTCTTTGTCCATGCCCAAGGCTAAAGTGTCTTTAGAGGCAGAGTCTGACTGGTGGGCAGTACCATAATAAAACTTTCATTCTTTAGGGAGCAGTTAATAGGTAAAGCCTGCAGGCTTTTTATATCAGACAACAGAGCAGGTAGTACAGCTTGCCCTGACATGAAATGATGGGTTACAAGCTAGAAAAGCATGCTGTTCCTCTGCGTTAGCAAATCAGAAATATCATAAAGAGGTTAATTTTATACTGGGAGAAGAAGAATGTCAAATCAAGAAAGACTCATGTTCATATTGACCAACTAATAGGATACTGAATGAGAGATGTGAGTATAGTCTGAGCAATGAGCAGAAGGAAAGAATGCCATGAAAAAGACCAATATGCATTTCATAGAAGCAACATCTTGCACTGCTTTAAAGAAATAAAGAAATTACTTGACATGCCATTTTTTCTAAAGTTATGCTAATAGTGATTAGAACAGTGCTTATTTTTCATATTCTGGAAGTTTTAGTGCAAAAAGAATCAGCTTGCCGTAAGTATATTGACAGTTGTTAGAGAAACATTTGCAGTTCAGGAGACTTTAATACCATAACCTCTTACAAAAAATCAAATCTGGTGCTTCCATAAGATATTCTGTTATTACTATGCCTGGGTACAAGGCAGATGTTACAAGACTTCAGTTTCCATGATCAGAAAGTTACTGGATTAGTATTTAACCTCATCCCAGCCCCTTCACTGGATAACTTTCTGTCAAAAAGAAGGGTATAAGAACTCCCATTAACATTATAAACAGAGTAGTCAACATTCTTTGAACCATTTGTAAAATTGGTGCAGCGATGTGACTTTTGAATTACTTTGTCTTTCCGTAGTATATCTGTGGTAGCATCATGAGATGTCACACAATTTCTGGCATCTTATATATGTATTCATACATATATATATTAGATATATTACATACATATAATACATATTATATATATTCATGACAGAATATGAAAACTTGTGCTGAGATTAGATACTTTTAAGCAAGGTACTTAAAAACAAGCAAGCCAATGAGAGTTCCAAATTCTTAAATAGTGTCAACTGAAGACAAAGCAATAAAATGTTATATTGTACAATAAAACAGAGCATAGCCTTGGAGTTTGACTGCATGTTAAGTATTGCTGGAAACATTTCTTCTTCCTGGAAGTATCTTAGATTTAAGTTTGAAATGTATTTCCCTACTCCATCTCTAATAGAAGGTTTGCAAAACTTTGCATGGCCACAGAACAGATATTTGGCACACTTCAGGACTAGCATTTTTTTCTCAAACCCTAATTATTTCCTTTGCTAGAGTTTTGGACTTCAGAGTAGGCTGGTTTTCATGTCAAGGAAGAAGCTATCATTCCTCAAAGGGAAAGTCATAGACTTCCTGGTTATAGGACCAAAAACTTATCATCCCTTGAGGTAAATCCTTATCCTTAAAAGGGAGATTTCTGACAGAGCACCAGGGTACCACATGGGTGCTAACAGTGGTGAGGTAGGGCTAGGGTCTATCTGGGTAGTCAGTTCAGTGTCTGAGAGTCCTTGGCCAGGCGCAGGCTATGACAGAGCTTGAAGAAGGGAATAAGGGAAAAGCCCAACCTGACCCTAAATAGGGCCCCAACAGGTAGGGATGTGGATGGGGATCTGAGGTGAGGTTGGTCAGGCCCTTAAAGGCCAGATAGTGCACTCAAGGCTTGACACAGAGGTGAAAAAACAAAGGCTTTTGTTTCTTGCAAAGTATTGAAATGGCTAGTGTGCGTTACAGCATGGCGTGGCAAGGCACATGAGATTCAAAATTTCTAACAGTGCTAATAGGTCTTGAATGAGCATTTTATTTGAGGAGCAATAAAAAGAGAAGCTTTGCCAAAATGCTGATTACTATAATCAGCAGCAATGACTTCAAAACAAAGAAGGTAAAAATAAAATTGCAAATAGGAATGTGCTTAGCAAGAGATTCGCTTAAGAAACTCAAAGTACCTTTAGCCAGGCAGCACTTGCCAAGATCTAAATTACAGATGAGACACACACCAAAGATAAGAAAAAGCAAGGATAGTAAAAGACATGATATGCAAATTACTTAGATAACTTTTTGAAAAATGTATGATAGTTATAGCATGGTTATTGTATATGTGGAACAGCATCACAAAAGGATTCAACTCCTTAATGACACTGCGAACTGGGAACTTGGCACTCCCACTTTAGTGATAGTTTGTAATGGGTTGAACACAGCTGCATAGGGACACTCAAGCCAGTCATGAAGAACATGGTGATTAGAGTCACCTACCTTATATGCTGCACTAGTTAAACATTGATATATACTATTTTTTTTTTTTTAACATATACTGAATTAGTTAAAACATTTATATGTTTCAAATTAACTACTTGATTATGGCATAACAATGCAGCCAAGAGAGATGTGTCAGAGTGAGAATAAGAATTCAGGATTCCTTCTTTGTAGCCCCTGTGATCTTTGTAGATCTAGAAACCACCATGAAGTGTGCTTTGACTTTGATTCTGTAGGAAAGTACAAAGAATTGGATACAGCAGCTGAGAAACTGACTTCCCAGCTTCGGTACCCAACACTGCTTTTCCTATCAGTGAAGCAGAAAGAGTGTGTGAATTCACACCGCAATTTCTGTTGGGCTGCCGAAGTGGCTGGATTGGCTGATGGAATAGGGTATGTCTCATCAGGGAGCCTTGGAAGTTGCAATGATGTTGAAAGCATGTGGAAGACATAGTTTCCACAGAGCTTCTGTGAGTACACCATGTAACTAGAGACATCTGTTCTGGGAAGAAAAAACTTCATCTCTAGAGTATGTTAAGACTTCAGGACCACAGGAAGAAAAGCTGCACAAGTGCAGTAGGACCTGTTGAATTCTATGTGTGAGGACACCTTTGGGGAGACTATACTGCACACACTGTATTAGCAACATGACCTAGAGAGGAGGGAATTGTTCAGTTCTTGGTACACACAGGGAGAAAGGACTACATGGATCATTTCTTTCAAAGGAGCTCTCTGGAGGCTGTGATTCTGACACCCAAAGGCAGTAGCTGTGGGAAGAAGAGGAAAATAGATCCTACATGATCCTAAGGGTGCTTATTTGAGCTCTGCTGCCTGCCCAAGAGTTAAATTGGGTGCATCACTGAAAATTTGAGCTGCAGAAGATGAGTGCTGAGTTTGCTTGTGTGGCTGAGAATGGCTGAGGAGACTCTTTGCTGGTGCAGGTCACTGTCCAGAGGGGAGGATGATCTCTGAACCGAGGTGAATGCCAGAGAAGTACAGGGGCTTCTTGCTTCCTGCCAACAAAACTGACAGCTGCTGATTATTAGTATGGTTCTGGAGTAGCATTGAATGTACTCCTTCGGAAAAGGTAAAACAGGGGCTCCCTCAAGAGATCAGAATAACCCACTGCCCTTGGCTGTATGTTATGCTCCCCTTGAACACAACCCTGTCTACTAGACAGTAGACTAGTTGAGGGAAATAATAACCCTGAATCCAAATGTTAGGGTAGGAAGAAAACCTTTGGGAGGCAGAACTTTGAATTTGTACAGTTGTTGCCATACTAAAGCTTATTTTTAGATTCTTTAGACACTTGTACAGCACAATAAATACAGAGATATTGCTGATGCAGAAGGATATTTTCTGTATGCTACAAAGTAAGATATGTACTCATAGCATCAGGTCAATTTTTCTGTACTGTCTAAACCAAGATGTCTTCTAGGTTGAAAGGATACAGTGATGTTTAATTCAGTCAGAGTATGTCCTGTTTCTTAGATATCCTTGTGTTAAAGATCATTATGATTGGTAATACAGTTTAGTGTTACAAAATTTAAAGGCAGACATAAAACCTTTAACAGAAGTGCAGTAAGTTCATCTCAGGAATAGCCTGTACTATTGTAACACCATGAAATAAAGAGGTAATGGTGCGATCAAAAAAGAAATTAAAGATTTCATCTGTACTGTAATTTGCTGCTGACATCAGCTGGCAGGGAGATAATCATTAACAGAATGAAAGCAGTAAAGATTATACCATTTATATGATATTTTATTACTCTTCCCATAGTGTGACAACCTTTAACCAACTTGCCTTGGTAAAGACCAATTTAGATAAAAGAGGAGGATTGCAGGAAACTTTCTGAGGCAAGGATCTATTTATTTGTCAATCCACTTTCTTCTTCTCAATCTCTGATTTTGCATTCTAAGGGCTTGCACAAGTTTCATTCACATCACTCATTTTATAGCCACTTTCTTTGTGGTCATGGCCTGGTGTAGAGCTTCTTATCGTCAGTCATGGGTTAATCTAAAAATCTGGAATCCTGATCATAGTGGTATGAAAGGGTCAGAAAAGGAATTACAGGTGTATTTTTGCTTATGTTTCCACAGACCTCAACGAAAAATATTCTTATCTTCCAGGGGGTTATTAGCACCTCCTAGGCTTCTACTTCTTTAGTAGCTATTCCAGATGGACTCATAGTGGGATCTCATTGAAACAGGCAGCACTGCAACCTTGTTAGGAAAGATCCAGGTCCTTTAAACACTGAAGAGGAGCCAAAAAATGATGGTGCATTGTCAAGAAGCTACTTTTTTAATTGTCAAAATGCCAGGAATCCTTCATTCTGCCAATGGTTCCTTGTCACAAAGGACTGAGCAGAGTTCTTGTGTATCCCCAGATATTGCCAGTTAAAAGCTCTGGGTTTCCAGTACTGCAGAGGCAGAAGTGGTTAATATTGTGCCCAGTGCCAGGTGGTCACCAGTACCAGGTGGTGCCCAGCACCACACCTGGTGGTCATATAAGATATGAACTTTAAAAAGAGTGAGTCTAAAGGCCTACTGTTACAATGGCAAAGATACTACAATTCTAATACCGGACTGAGTGGATTTCATCACTCTCCATAGTGCAACTTTCTATACGGAATTCCCTTGAAGATACTAATTGCTGCTAATCTGCAGGCATACAAATGAAGTGAGAATTTTCCCAAGAATTCTGAAAGACCCAATAAAAAAAGATGCTTTTGTCACAGATAATGCCTCTTCCTTCAGGTTGTGACAGCGAGCATGTGCCCAAGCAACCCTCTATGGCATACAGTGGTGGTGACATCGTGGCATATTCTGGCAGTCTACATAGCACGGCATACTTAGCTGTTGGATCTCTTGTGGGCGGACTATACAGCCATACCCCTGGAGGCAGATTAACAAGAATAATTTGTAATAATTATTGTGACCACAAGTATGAAGGATGGCTGAGTATTCTTTACTGTTCATGCAGAATAGAGCTGTCATAGACATTATTTGGTCAGTACACTATGAATATTATGTATCTTGCTATAATAACAAATATTCCTGCATGAATATTTAAGAAACTGTTTTCCTTTGGTATTGTATGACATTTGCATAATTATCACTGAAATTTGTGGCAGATTCAAACTGTCAAGCTTATTTACATTGCAGTGGAAAAGTATTTACTGATCCATACAAATGCAACATTTGCATCTGTAACAGAAAATGCATACCTCTTCAGTTTGCTAATGAGAAAAATTATACATCTGGTTAAAACTTTGTCAAAGGCAGAACCGCCATTTTCCATATCCCATTAATGTATGGAAACACTTCTTTTCCCCTTGGAATTTCAGTTAACTCTGAGAACACGTTGTTGAAGAAACTGAGTGGTGCCAGAATTTATATGAAGTATTAAACCCCAAGCTTCCGAGCCCTTGACTTATAATAGTTACAGTCCTATTTGGCTGGCCAAGTAACAAGTACAGCATTAATACAGGATTTAAAACTAGAGGAACAAAATAAATGGGACATTGTTCTGTTCTTTCAGGAGCTGAACATTTGGGGCCTCAAAAACAGTGTCTGAGAGAGAAGGTGCTGAGTACCTGACCAGATTTAGTACCAGGACACTCAGCTCTCCATTGCAGCTATTAAACCCCTGACTGATAAATGAGATGCAAACCTGTGCAGAGCAGCTCAGGTCCCATTAGGCATATCAGCTGAGGCTCAACAGAGATCAAATGAAGCAGCACTGGTTCAAAGCTGGCTTTGAGGGACCATAATCTCAAACCTGGAGGAGCATGGTGGAGCTGAACCCAAAGGGCTCTTCAGAAGTCAGAACAAGTCCAGATGGATTTGGTACATCTAGGCTGGAGCTGGCCGTGCCAGCTGTCAGCTGGTTTGGTGCAGATTCAATCTTTGGCTTGTGCTCTTGTGCTAACTGCACAGGAGAAGAAATCAGAGGACTTGGTTCCCTGTCAGTCCAAAGAGAGAAGCAGTAAGGCATTGGCTGAAAAAGAGTCTTCTTGTCCTGCTCTATGCAGAACAAAAATGATGCACTCTGTAATTACAAAAAGAAACTGAGTTATAAAAATTAGCCTGAAGAGGCAAATGTTCAAATATCAGGGTTCAAGTTGCAACTAATGTGGATCTAGCTTAGAAAATACTAGTATTTTGAGATATGTTAGGTTCAGTTTGTCTTTGGAAACTTCCAGGTGTATTTGATGGAATTGCAGAGTTACCCCTTAAACTAGGAAGGCTACAGGTTTCTTTGTCATACAACTGAACTTGACATTCCTGTTAACAGGAAATGGTGGGCTAAGTAATGTATCAGTGTCTATGAGACTTGAAATAAAACCAACACCACATCCTTCTGAACTGATATCCCTGCATAATCCCAGACTTCATGCTCTGCTGGTTGCCTTTAAACATTTATATGACACCTTTAACTGGATAGGTCAAAGATAGTTATCAAAATACCTTGCTCAATAAGCAAAAAAGGTGTGATATAATCATTGGTATTAAGCTACTTCAGAAAAACATTCTTGTTTAGAAGGTTTTTTAAGTACCAACTTCTATACTAAACATAGATGTTTGATCATTTCACCTTAGCTGTCTTAACATTTAAAATTATGCCTTAAGTATTTTCCCCATTCATAATAGTAGTCTTCAAAGTAACAATTAACTCAAAATGTCCAAGAAGTAGATAACTAACGTGTGAAAAATGTCTTTGTATTAAATACATAGAAGGATGAAGCTACTTCTTGCCCACAAACACCTCCTAAATTCCTTCCTTTCATGACCCTTTTCTAAAAATAAATGCAGCTACATCATTCTAGCCATTTAAGCCAAGTCCAGGTGAAGCATTAGTTCTTTTCTGTGCAAGAATATATTATATTTATCTCAAACTGTTCTTTCTGTTACCTGTGAAAAATCCTAAAATTTCATTCTTCCTCTCTTGGCTATTCAGGCTTTTGTGTGCTCTTGTCACTTGCACACTACACCACTATATTTTTATCTTTAAATGGTGCCTATGAAATTGCATATAATCAATGAAAATTAGAATCAGAGGGTCTGGGTTGTAAGGGACCTTAAAGATCATCTAGTTTCAACGCCTCTTCCATAGGCAGGAAACCTTCCACTGGACCAGGTTGTTCAGAGTCCCAAGGTGTTCCTGCAATGAAGGAACCCAGGGTCCAAGTTCTCATCTCTTTCATGCCCCAGACAAGCATCTTGATCAGCTGGGACAGATCAGTATTTCTATAGTCCTCCAAAGGAAGCTGTGTGACAGCTGTGACTTGAACATGAATGAATATCAGTATTTCTGGGAGTTTAGCTTATTTTTACATCACCTTGTCTTAGGCCTTCCAGAAAGGCTTCTGCCAAAATCTGTCAAATAAATTACTTTGTGCAGAGTAGTTTTACTTCAGATTCTTTAGTCAGTAGCAGGCTCTTTCCTCATGGCACATATATGTTGTGAAATTTAAACTCACAAAAAGAACCTTTGGCTTCTCTGGCCCACAGGCATTGGGGCACTGAAGCAGAATTATAACATATAATACAGCATGCTAAGCTATAGATGAAGGATGAATGGCATGAAAGGAGAAGAAAGTGTGAGGATGAGCTCTGCAGAGTGGGCCCTGACATGTCCATGAAGGTTAACAATTGACTCTTTGTGACCTGAGCACATATGAAAGGGGACAGGGCCCAGTCTTAGATGCCTAAAGTACCTAAAGTACACTTTTCAAAAAGGTGTGGTAACTGCTGTCCAAAAACAGAAGGAAGCCTCCTCTGATTCAGTTGTGCTTTCATTTGTATTAGCAACCTAAAGAACTCACAGAAGAATTCCAGGTGTTTAGGGCTTTTCAAACTATCCTAAGGGTCAAAATCCTTGATATTTTTTTTTCTTCTTTTACTTGGAAGGCTTTTCTTTTGGTTCATTTCTGGGGTCAGTATTAAAGCCACCAAATATGTAGAACCTAAACCAGAAGATACAGGAAGGAGCTAACTTATAAAACGAAGCAAGTGGAAAGCTATTTCATCAAATGTAGGTACTAGACAATTAAACGGCTTAGCCATACTCAGAGAAGCAAATTTATGGTCAGGTTACAGAACAAGGTTTGGTTTAATTGACTGTTGTGATTTTCCCACACCCTTTGGTCACTGAAATCAGACATGGTTCTCTGATGCCTGTGACATCAAACCAGACACGGTCTGAGAGCAATTGAAGCTCATTAATGGAACTTGGTGGTGTGTTTATGTTGCCTGTGTCCCTCTTAACCAGAGTTACAGTTAGCACTTCAAGAAAGATGGTGAGGATGTGGCTTATCGCTCCCTTAATTGCCCGAGTGACAGGTGTCTATACCTTTGAGGAGCTGACTGATCTGGAAGTAGAAGTGAGGTTAGCTTGAAAACATACAAATTTTTAAACTCAAATATCCTTTTCGTCTATTCTTGCAACACTTTAAAAAAAAAATTAATACATTTATTCCAATTAGACATCAAGTTTGTGTTTGTTCTGGAAAGTCTAATAGTAGAAAATTATGAAGAGCCCAAATATAGAATATTAATACACTTTTAATTTTCCTAGGATGCTGCTGAACTTGTTCTAATATAGATTTGCCAAAATTTGACGTTTAAATACTGTACTATAGTCATAATAAATAAAATAAATCTGGAGATACACCATGCTTTGAGTCCCCAATTTAATATTGTATGCGTGTACATGTAGCACATTTTCTTTTTTAAATAATTTAAAGTTCAGACCTTTTCACCAGAATTTTAACTCATGTTATAAATCAGCAAATTTCTACAAAAATTGGTCACAGAGAATCCTATGCAAATGTATAGGATATGTATATTTATAACTGTTCTAGAATGCTTAAAACAAAATACTTAATCACAAATATTGTAAAAATTAAAATATCTAAAAATAGTAAGCAATGACTTGGACCTTGGGTTCTATGATTATTATCTCTCTGTTAACGAGTGAAATGTTTATAATCTACTACTAAAATGGAGCAGTTAAGTTTTACATCAAGGAGTACGTTCCATTAATTCCACAGCATATTTCTTGCTTCCACTTAATTTAGTGAATACCATTATTTAATCTTCCGAGCTTCTGATCTATTCATAACACTTCATGGAAACAGTTCAATAAACTGACCTTGCAACTAAAAACTGAAACCAAGAAGGTTCAGTCACCTTTTCAACAAGATCAAAAATACCTATTTCCCACTTCTGTGAGTGGGTCAGAGTGCAGCAGCATATGAGCCAGAGCACCAATCCCAGGTTGTCTTCTCTCACTGAAGTGCTCCATCACCATATGACTGGAAAGCAATTAATATTTTCATAATCTCTCATTTCATATTCTTTTACTTTTTATATCAGCCCAAGCTGTGGCTAGGATATTATTGTGATGATATCATGCAGGCACAATACGGATGTGTCAGAATATGATATTTAGGGTGTAATTCAGGTGTCATTGGCAAGTTAATAATTTTAAATGTCAGCAGGAATGTATCCCTGCTGTGAGAGGAGGGCCACCTCTTACATATGTGTTGAGCTCATTTTTCTCCACTCCCTGCCGCCTCCAAACTCAACAGAAAGCCTGTGAATCCCCTCCCCTTCAAATTGAAATTGGGATGTAGATCCAGAGGCCAACATTCCTGTGTTTTGTTTTTCAAACCTTGCAGAGCACAGGAGCTCAGGGGCGAGTGCTACTCAAATGCAGCCAACAGCTTCAAAGTGCCACCTGATGTGGAATTCTGCTGGACCTCAGCCTGGGGAGCATGCCAAGTGGAACACAGTGAAATGGTGTCACCCTGGCTCTGCCGCCTTCAAGCCCTTCTGCCTGCTTCCGAGGCTCCAGGAACCCCATGCAGGGCGTGCAGGGAACGGCAGGTCTAGTGCCCTCCTTCCCTGCCTGCCTGTTAGTTCTCCTTTGACTCCTCTCTACGTGTCCGGAGAATTCCACAGCCTGAACGGCCTTTTTTTTTTTTTCCTCCGGGTGAGGAGTCAAGCCCTTGGCACGAGTAGCCCCACAGACATCTTTTTTACAGAAAAGTAGGTCATGGCAGACAGAAGCCTAAATGATCAAATTTACATTTCTCCCTCCGCAAAGGAGAAGAACAGGGCACAACCCTTTGCCAACAGAGCACAGGGAATGCTGCTGTCAGTGCAGCATAGACCTGTCCCAAGGCAACATGCATGGGCACCAAGAGCCAGAAAAACCCTGAGGAGTGATTAAGACAGTTTAGAAGTACATGTGCCTTTCCCCGAGCCCAGGACTCACCCTGGTACAGTCCCAAGCTGACCACATGCTGTGTCATTGGTTGTTTCTGTCATCCAAGAGAATTTCCTCAGCATGCTGATGGCTCTGTACACTTACGTCTGTTGGGAAAATCAGGACATCCTGCTGCACTGCCAGTCAGCTGACCATGCAACCCCAGTTACTCTCAGATATATACTTGCTGCTAAGAGCTTCCTCTTTGGTGACAAAGCTAACTTTGTTCAAACTTGCTCTCTCTCGAAGATGTCAAACAAATTCTTTCAGAGTGCCTCTACCAAATCTCTCAATGAAGCCCTGTATTACACGGCTAAGGATTTGTGTGCTTCTAGCCTTGCCTTATGTAGCTGTCATGGACTCTGTTTGACCTGCAAGTGGCAGTATGTGGCTTAAAATGCTTCCTTCTTCTATGGCTCTTTGTCATCCAGCTCAATGACTTTCAGAAGGAAGGATAATTGGAGGGCTGACTGAATTCCCCTGACTAGGAGCTTACTTAAACAGTCTGCTTGTCTGAATGGTGTCACAGCTTCCTATTATTCCTAATACTGCTCAAGCATAGAAAAAGATTTTTAATTGCTTTCTTTTCTCAAGCTTTTAAAGCTGCTTTTTATAGTAGTCAAAAGATTTCTTTCCCTGCATGTTTTGAAAGCTTTTATTTCCTATGTGAATTTTAGAACAGCACTGCGTAGCTCATTTCTACATAATGCTTGGGTGTCATCATGAATATACATAGAGAAATATTCAGTCAACAAAAGAAACATAACTTGTACATATGATTTCCTTTGCAAAGCTGGTGTTAAAATTCTCAGCAGGAATTAATATTTGTGTGATAAATCCTGCCAAAGGTTTCCTGGGTTTTATTCCAGTTAAGTGGTTCAAGCTTGCCTATCAAGAGCAGAAAAATAGTCTCCTTTGCTTCCTTTTGAGAGACTTCAGCCTGATTTATTTTTTGGTTGTCACCTAAACTTGAAAATAACTTGAGTGACGCCTTGCAAACCTCTGTTGTACCTATGGAGTAAGAAAGCAAAGTTTATGCATACTGGGTTTTATTCTGCAGTCTCAACCATGAGTCAGCCCTCCTGAGGACTGAATGATAATCATAAATGGTGCTCGTCTTTCTGCTTCCCATCCTCCCTCTACTTTATGTGTAAAGGTGCTCTGCTTCTGCCTTGTCAGCTGCAAGTCTGGTGCTTTTTCACAGGCTTTAAAAATAAATCTTAAAAGAAACTACTCTGTTCTGTTTGGCTATAAAGGACACTGAAAGTTTCATATATAGCATATCATGCATAAAAATAATCGCTGGAACTGCAATGTACAAGTACTTATTGTTCCAAAGTAAAATCAAGGAATGTCACAAGTAAAAAATATTACTCTGGAAAATAAAAAAGTCCTTGCTTTAAGAAGTAGAGAAAAACAGCTATATCAGTGGAAAAGCAGAACACAGAGAGGGTTTTATTTGTAAGTCAGCTTTTTTATGGTACTCATCAGAATCCTTTTAGTACCTCATAAATATGAATTAATTTATGCTCATGACTCTTCTATGAAGCATGGAAATATTCTTTTCTTCAGTTTAGAGAAGGGAAAATGGGCCAAGGAGTGAGCAAATGAATAGCCCAACATTATAAGGATCACCTGTAGTAAAGCAGAATACAAATGCAGGTTTCCAGAGTCCTGGTTCACACTTTTAACCACTGAACAATCTTTCTCTCAAAGATAATTGTGGGTATCTATCACAGGGAAAAAATATCAGCCCCACTTTCAGGAAAATAAAAATATGGTGACATAGATGAAGTGTTTCATCTGGAAGTCTCTCGAGATTCAGAGGCATTTAAATGCTAGTAAAGTTTCCAAAGACTGACTTTAGATTCAGCTATGTTCATAGGCTTGCAAGATTTAAAAAAAAATTAAAAGTCCATAAACAATAGAAATTACAGATGAAGAGGGACAATCATGAGCTTTGCTGGTTTTTTGCTTTTCAAATGTACATGAATATCCTATTTTTAACACCATGGATTTCCTTCTCCTGTCAGTTTCATAATCCTCAGTTTCAGAGATGATGTAAAACACTCTTCAGTCAGTACCCTGATGGTTTCATTCCCCTGCTAGGGCTACCTAAACCCCAGTGTTCTGACCCCAGCAAAACCACCTCTGAAGTCTGGAGATTTTTAGAATTATAAATATTTCTGGTTCAATTTTCTCCAGGAATACCCGGAGTTTTCAAATAAGAGATGCTAGCTAGAAAGTAGCTGATGCAGCTCAAAGTCGAGGATCATCCTTTTCCTCAGGGCTCTCTAGCAGCAATTAGACTGTCGTGACATTACTAAAGGTACAGTGAAGCATCAGGGGTGACACTGTGGCAACTTCAAAGCCAGCAGAACATCCCAGAACCCTACCTCACTGAATAGATCATGACTGCATTGCACTGCAAACACTGCTCATGTGTTTCGTTTGTCTTTAATGGTAAGTGGCTACCTAGCAACAGGGTGCAAAGAGTTTGGAAGGAGTTAGTTGTGCATCCCTCTGCAAGACACTAAGTGATGTATATCTCAGTATGCCCAAGGTGAGAATGGCTTTAAAATAAGAATATGTATTTGCTGGCCGGTGCCCTGAGCTTTTCTTCCACTTTTAACTTTTCCTGCCACTTCCCACCACAAGGATGTTTCCAAATATTGGTCTTTTGCAGTTTCTTACTGACTTGAAAGTTTGGTTTGAGGTGCTACCTAGGACTTTTGGACTGGTTACTTTCATCTCAGTGGTTTAATCTTGGACATAACAAGGTTTTAACTTTAAGACTTCTTCTGGATCTGGATTATAAGTGCTTATGAATAGGCAGTCTCCAGGTTGGTGTTAGTGGGGAAATTAAGTAGAATGCAAGGTGGGAGGGAACACAAATATCCATGTAAAAGCAGCAATTAATGTATGTGATGGAAGCAAAGGGGGGAGAATGTTGTACCAGAAGAGTTGCATTGTCACTCTAACAAAATGCTTCTTGCTATGCATTGCATGAGATGTTCTGGCTGTCCCTCACTGAGGAGTGCTGCAGGAATTTGCCTGACTGGCCAGTCACAGGGGTCACAAGTAATCTCTGCAGCTACATCCAACAGCACAGCTCTGCTCTGCCACTTCAACTGAAACAAGTTTCAATAGCAAAATGTTCCTTGCTCTGAACTCTTCTCTCAGGCAGGTGTGTGGTGTCGTGTTGCATAACACACTGTCTAACAGTCCAAGCATAAATACAGCTGCCTTGTCTTACCAGGAGTGATGGCAGCCTACAGGTATTTCTCATGTGTGTCTGTGTGTGGCGAGAGAGACTAATAGATTAGGAATTCTGCTCGAAAAAAGCGGTTTGTTCTTTCACAACAGTGCAGTACAAAGCCATTCAATGTCTGTTTGTTTTGCTGTTTCTGCACCTACCTCTGCAAAATGCTGTTGTCTGACAGTCTAGGAGGCAGAAAGGAGATTTTTAAAGTATTTCACTCCTCTGAAACCTGACAAGTCAGAGTCCTGCTTGAAGATGAAGTTGTGCTCAGCAATCAAGCGGAAATTCTTTTGGAAGCAAGAGGCTCTTTTGAAGGCAAGAGGTCATGTGGCTGATTTCTTGCAGCACCAACTGCTCAAATCTTAAAATAATTAAGTAAGAATCAGTAGATTTAGTCCTACTGTGGTTTGTTTTTTTTTTTTTTCTCTGACCATCTGTGAACAGAAGTGTTTCTTTCCTCAGTGCTGAAACAAGGGAAGATTTACCAGCAGTAGAACTACAAGAGAAATGACAAGGACTTGGGGCCTGTTGGGATGCTCATCACATCAGGAGACGCAGAGGTATCTGAAGAAACACAAACAGGCTTTTTAGCTCTTTTTTTTTAAAAAAAAAACCACCCTGTTTTGCCTCTTCTCTGAAGGGGAATAAGAAAAGACCCTCTATTTTCTGCATCTGTGGTGAAGTTGGGAGGATAAGAAAAGAAAAGACATCTTGTCTCAGAGAAGGATGATCACAGGCACATTGAACTGTCAGGTCTAACATTTCAGGATGTGAGCAGCCTGGAAGAATAAATCCTCAAGGAGTCCTAAGGACATTTAAAAATGCAAGCACAAAGTGGAAATGAAAGAATAAAAACTAGGTGAATAATAAGGGGAAATTATGTTGAATAATAGGGGGAAATATGGAGCTTAGCTGTAAACTGAATGATGTAAAGAGGCAATTACTGAAAGACATTCAAATAAGCAAGAAAGAAGAGATTCATGATAAGCCTTGAAAGATTAAGAACAGAAATTCAGTGTCTCCCACAAATATTTTTGGAAACATTTTTTTCTTAATTCAGCTCCATATGCTAAGACCTGATCCCATCTCTAGAGTTATGGGTTTTTATCAAGCACTTTTTCTCAGCTGTGCTAACAAGTTTTTTGAGCAGAAATGCAATGCTATGTTTAAGATGGAAAATAGAGAAGCCTGTTTTAAAAGACTTTCAAGCTTCCTGAAACTCCTGCTTGTTGAAAAGCCATTTGTTCCCAGATACAATCTATTGAAGAACAATAAACTAAGGCCAACTGCTTGCTGTTCGTGGCTGTTTTTACAGTCAGGAGTGGTGTATGGGCCTATTTGCTGAGAAGCATTAACTGTTGCTCAGGCTCTTTTTTGACAAAAATAGGATATCTTACAGTTTGCGCATTAGCCCTTCTATGCCAAAAGCATAAATAAAAACCAGGTAGTAATAAATAAGCTCTATATTTTTTAGAGCAATAATCTTAGATTCTACTTTAAAGCAGCCCTGAGAACCCATTACGGCAAAGCAGATTTCTCCAAATTGGTACCTCTCTCACCATATGTAATATTCTTTAATAAGGTCTTCAGCAAGTTATTCACAGTGCATATGTAACAGAGAATTTGCAGTTTACATCCACTGCTGTCAGAGAACTTTTAAGGCATGAGGTGTATGGGGATGATAAGCAGCATTAGCTGTCACTAGAAAACCAACTATGAGAAACCCAAGACTTCAGCTTTATGGTTGATATAGATGAGAGTATTTTTGCAAGTGCTAGGATGGATATTGCATCACTGCGGCAAGCTCTGCTCCCAGTTAGCAGGTGTTGGAGCTGACAGTGTGTGCCTTGCTCGCTCCCATGCTCAGGGAGCAGGAGCTCTGCCAGCTGCAATATCCTGCCAGCTCTCCAGATCACAGCCTGCAGAGACTGGAGGGATGGCACAACACAGGAACTCATTTACAAACGCCTGAATTTCAGCTGCCCGGCTGAGGAATCAAGAACTTCTCAAGATATTTCAGGGTCTTTTCTGAAATGGGGACTCAGACAACTTTTACAAATACAGGGGAAGTATTTTAAATGCAGCATACTAAAGTGAGCTGCAACTAGGGCTGACATCAGATTTCCAGGAAGTCAAGTTGGTACCTTCTAACTCCAGATATTTTATGATTCTAAAATAGGTTTTTACCTATTTTTACCTGTGTGTTCATATCTGCTATTAATTTTGCATGTGCTGATGTATTTTTCTCTGATTTTTCCTTTCTTCTTATGAGCTCACAGCCATTTCTCCTCCACATTGGAAGTGACAGCTTCAACAAACACAGATTCTGTCTGTGCTCCTCAGCAAGCAAAGGCGTCTTTCCAAAAATCATGAAATATAGAATATCCTGTGTTGGAAGAGTCATCAAGCTAGCTCCTGGTCCTGCACAGGATAACCCCAAATATCCCACCATGCCTGAGAGCATTGCCCAAAAGCTTCTTGAACTCTGTCAGGCTGAGTGCCATGACCAGTTCCCTGGGGAGCCTGTTCCAATGCCCAATCCCCCTCTGGGTGAAGAGTTTTTCCTAATATCCAACTTAAACCTCCCCTGACACAGCTTCAGGCCATTCCCTTGGGTCCTGTCATTGATCACCAGAGAAAAGAGATCAGTGCCTGCCCCTTCAGTACACGCCAGAATATTCTCTATAATTTCACCAGTCACTAAAATGAGATTGACAGACCTGTAGTTTCCAGGGCCATCTCTCTTGGCCTTCTTGAAAATTGGGAAAATGTTTGCCACGTTGCAGTCCACTGGGACCTGTCCAGATTCCCAAAACTCTCCAAAAATCATTGAGAGAGGTCTTGTGATGACATCAGCCTGCTCTTTGCATACTCTTGGATGAATCTGATCGGGCGCCATAGACTTACAGAGATCCAACCGGAGGGGCAAATCCCACACAAATTTGGAATTGACTAGGAGTTTATAATTCTCACATTGTATTTATTTGTCTATCATTGCTAAGTTCAGTGGGATGTATTTCAGAAGAGGATAGCTCTCCCAGCTGCAGCCTGCAATCTGACTCCATGAAAAGCTTTGGTATCAAACCTGATCTCAGTGAACTATGAGCAACCTGAGTACCTGAGTTACCCAGTAACTTTGGCTCTCAAAGTGCAGGGTGGGATTTTTGCCACCTGCAAAAAAACCTGATTTTTGTTGGATATAAGCATGTGAGTTTAAAGAAGCAGATGGAAATGTAATGTAAAGGAAAAAACTAAAATGGTTTGGAATGTCAGTTATTTTGCAGTGTTTAGGGTTAAATCCTCCCATCCTTGCTTCTGCTGAATAGCATTAATTAGCTTCTCTAATATGCCTCCAGGAGTATTTAGGTAAAAGGAGAAAATAAGATGTCAAAATCCCTTGTCTACAGTGTCTTGCACCAGGAGTGCTTATTCACACCAAAGGTAATACCAAGTTATAAAATCTTGTGTCCCTTCTGATGCTGGGAACCTCGAGACAAATGTGGCATCAGACTGACCTATGGTCAGCTCATGACACACTGTGCAGACTTCCCATCAGGGGTGAGATTCACTGGCATGGAGGTCTTCAAGTTTTGATAGGACTTTCTTAGAAGTAAAATAAGCTGCTTCCTTTCAAAGTAAGGACAAGGACATGTTGTGGCATCATCACTGGTGCCAGGTGATAGTGACCATCAAGCTTTTCCATGATGATTAACCAGCTGAGTTTAGGTTTAAGGGATAGTTAGAGCACAGCACAATCCAGAAGGCCAAGAATTATGTGTAGCACAGTATAAGCTCATGTGTTCTACATTCTTAAGTGGATGTGAGACGTCCCAGGAGGAAAACACAGAGTTCTGGACAAAATTTGTAAATGGCTTCATTTTCATGGCTGACTTTACTTGGGGGAAATTTCTGAGTGATACCAGCTTTTCCAGTGCTTAGTGTGTGCAAGTGCTTATATAATGGTAATTAAAAGGGCTGTAATTGCATGGGGAGGAGCATTTCCACATCATTTACACTAGTTATGTGTTGGTGAGAAATCACAAACAGGCACAGGACTCAGGCAGCTGCGTCGGTAATTCCCAAAAGAAAGTACATGAGATCCATCTTCTCTGCATTGCTTAACCCTAGCAGTGCAGAAACTGCTTTCAGGGATGAGAGGATTGTTATCCCTGTTCACTTCAGTGATCTTAATCAGTATGGACACTGCCAAGGAACAACACTCAGTTGGTGCCAAATCTGGGCTGTGAGAAACAGACCTCAGCCTGCTTAGGAAGCTCCACAGCCTGCCACTTCCAGGCTTGCAGATGCCTGGGATGAATGGTCTGGTCTAGCAAGGCCTCCTTTCTCCCTCTTTTGGTACTGTGTGCTGAGCTCTTCACAGCCTGAAGGGGCCCTTGCAGCAGCTGCTCCCAGGAGGGCAATGCTTTTCTTATGCTGCTGGAGCTTCCCTGAGCCACAGAGGATCTCCCTTTGTAGCCAATGCCGCAGGGGACCAAACTAGACCTCCCGAGCAAATTTAAAACCTACCGGTGTCTAATAGAGGTTCCTTCTTCAAGCTCTGACCATTTCAGCCAAGAGTATGAAACAAAAATGCTATGGATGTCTTTTTTGTCTCCTTCCTTCTGCCATGCAAGCCCATATTATAAGGATAAAATACAGGCTGTGCTGAAGCAGGTGGTAAAATTCCTATTGATTTCAACAGAGCCTGGGTTTTACTTCAGAAATAAACTGCAGAGCTATGCAATAAATTAATTCAGCACACCAGACGCAAACTCACACATTTTACTGTTTAAATTGTGCTACTCTGAGTGTATAGTGGTGCTACGGGAGCGTAAATTATTCCAGTGTTTCCTACATGTTATTGAAAATCAGATGCCAAACTTAATCTGCCTAAACTCCCAAACTAGTGACACGTAATTCAACCATAAATTGTGTGCAAAAATGTGTGAGCTGCTGAAAGTAGCTTCAGTCAAATACGTGCCCGGAGGCTCAGTAATGGATATCACATTACACTTGCCAGTTCATTGCTGTCTGTGCTTTTCTCATGCATACATCCTTGACTTACATTTTTATCTAATGGTAGTCCCTTTCCTTTCTTCCTAAAATACTGAGAAGGGAAGAGAAATGAAAAATTACAATAATTGTCTAATTTTGTACAAGCAGAAGGTTCTTTGGCATAGATTTGCAGTGAAACAGGCATTATTGACAGCTTTGTCAAGTTTCCCATATGGACAATTTATGCTGATTTCCAGGCAGTTACAAATAATTGAAGTTAAAGATCTCTGTAGCTTGTCTGACAAGGCTGAAACAAGAAACATGTATATGCCTGACTTTGGGAAGTTTATCATTTATGGTGCTGTTGGTTTGCTTCTCCAAGGAACTGGCAGGTTGTCTTCCATCACCAAACAGCAGAGACTAATTTGGCACTGCCAGAAATGATCACAAAGTTACTTTCATAAAAGATCACACAATGCAGCCTGAAGAAAGCCGGTAATGTCAGGAAAAATGGATCAAACCCTTATGTTCAGTATGTGTTGAGCAAGAGTCCATTTCACCTGTCTTTGCTGTCCTATGATCTCATTTTCAATACGCAATAAAAACAGTTGTAAGGAAAGAGAAGCTTGCCAGCCTGACAGCTAGACATCTTTTTTAATGGTGAAGATGGCTGTGGCAGTAAACATCTGTTTATTAAAGTCTCTGAATATGAGTAATTATAGGATACTGTATGATGAAGAAAGATGAAGTTAGGCATGACATAAAGGGTATTTTAGACACTTGCAGTACTTGTTAGATACCTTGAAAACATCCTAGCTCATATTGGAAATGTATGAACAAGATGGACTTTCCTTGATGACAAAAATTGACAAAATTACCGATGATCAAATCCAACACGCAGAATCACCACAGTGATTATTCCTAAATTTTTGTATCTATGACAAAATTTGCACTGTATATTTTATATGTTTGCACTACTAAGAAATTCAGTAGGGGCAGGACCAAGAATCTACTGATAACTGATGTGTGTTGTAATTATCTGGGGTCTGGTTCATGTCTAGTGATAAGATTCCTGTGTTTATATAATTTAGACACCTGAAAAGAAAAATGGGAGTTTGGAACCTCAAGAACCGAGGGAGTTTCTCTTTCTGCTGATTCATGGAAAATAATAGGGCTGAAAGTTGAGAGGTTATCTAGTCCATCCTCCTAAATCAGTGTAAGCCCAGTGCCTTTTGTGCAGCCTCTGAGGAACTGGGAGCAGACAAAGAGCATTTACATATTCCGAGGCAACTCTCATGCCCGTTCTTCAATGCTCTTTTTTTAGATTGCTGCAGCAGTCTTTTCTACACCAGTGCTCCTGACCTTTTCTTCTTCCTCCATAAGGTTTATTAGGGGAGAAAGAGAACTCCAGAAGCACCTACTGTTCTTGAAAAAAAAAAGAACTCACAGTTGATGTTTCAGTGAAAATGAACGCAAAATCTTGGGTTTATGTACCTTCAGTCAAGAGGTTTGCCCACACATCAGAACGGTGCATTTATGGAATGTCACAAATTGTCACCCTTGTTAGAGGCCTTTAGGATTAGCTGGTTTTCTACAAGAAATAGGAACTTTTTATCTTCATTGACATATAAGCACTCAGTGAAGCTCAGGCTCATACCTCACTAGAAAATTTTAATGGGAGCCTATACTAGAAAAGTCCACCTCCCAGTTATACCAGTGTGATGCATTTGCTGACTGTTGGGAATGTTCTGTCTGAAAGAAAATCTCTAAAGCATCTATGTGTGATGCTTAACATTAGGAAGATGTAACACAGTATATAGGTCAGGTATAGAAAAATGTGGTGGGATATTCTGCATTTCTGTCTGGCTAGAGACACATTACCTTTTGTTTGTTCTGATAGAAACACTGAAAAGCATGAAATGGAAAAAAATATTATCTCATTTGCCAGTTTTCTGTTTCCTTTCTCAACCCATTACAATTGTGTTGACTCAATTGAGCTCATGTAATTAAGAAGTTGAAATTACCTCTGGGTTTCAATACTGCTTAATTCTTTGCTTCATCTTACGAAAAATGTTGGCATTTAATAAATGTCTAACAAATGTAGGGTCCCTTCAGTAGCAATTGCTTCAACTAGCACTATGTATGATATATTTTAAACAGGAAATTCTAGGAAATCCCATAAAGTCTAACATGAGGTGTAGTAAATAATACTAGTATCTCCTTTTATGTCTCCAGTCAAGGTCTCCCCTTTTCCTTGCAAACCTTGTCCTGGAGCATTTCTTCCAGTAAATTTTGATCATGACTTACTGAAACCAGTGCAAATTATTTTCATTGACACTGGAAGGATGATGTACAATTTTCTTTAAACTACTCTTGTTTTGTATCTCCTCATTGTTGTGCTTAGCATTCTCAGTGTCACCTTCTAAGCTTACATAGAGTTTTCTTTTGGCAATAAAAGCGCTGGCTTCCACTAGGATTCCCTGGGTTGAATTTGGCCCATAACCTCAGAGTGCTCTCAGAGTGCATGTGATTTCTTTCTGAAGTCACTTTGATTGTCCTCAAAATCTCCTTTAAATATCTAAAAACCTACTTGTCAGACTCTTAAAAGGCAAGCAGTGATGTAGATCTCCAGAGTGCATCCTCTGGTGGCTGCCAGAGTTCAACACCCAAACTTCCTGAATAGCTGTACCAGATTGATGTTTGTCTATGGAACTAGTGAACACTTATAGCATCAGCACATAAAGTATCACATTGAATCTTTTCCTCTTCCTCACAAGTACAAATAGTTTAGAATATCTTAAAAGTCATTAAAGATGCAGATAACTAGTGTTAATTTTAGAAATAATGATCATTTAAAAAAAGTTCCCTTTGCAAATCTATTAGATCAAATCCTCCAGTCTCACACTTCTGCATCCCAACATTTCATTTTAGTGTCATCACTTTCCACATAAATAGCAACCACCAAGTGTGTAATCCTTAATGGTTATGAGGAATTGCTCCCTTTCTGAGTCTGAATTTTACTTGCAAGGAGCTGGAATTAAATTCTCATCCACCAAGTGTTCTGTCTTTCAAAATAACTAAGTTTTCATTTACCCACAGATTAACTCCATGAGTGTATCATCCTCAGGACAGATAAGACTTTGATGTCAAAGAATTAAATCATTAATCTCCCTTGCAAAGTCAGTGTGCATTTCCAGAACTCTTTGGGGTTTTCTTAATTTCTATCAATTTATGTCTGCATTTCACATTGAACGTGCCCTCTTTTTTCTCTTCCCTAAAACTTTGTACATCCTTGTCTGCTTCTTTGAGGAAATCAATTCTCAAATTTTTAATTAATTATCCTAGCACTGTCTTTATATTGGGCATGACCATTGAGATTTTACAGTTTTGGCTGATTTAATTGGCCAAGTGACACCCTCCTCCTGTTTACTGAATTCCTCTCCTGACTGTAGAACCCCATTTGTTATGTCTGGGTGACAGAGTTCTCTCAGCTGCAATACTTGAAATCATTTCAGAAGAGCTTTTTCTTTCTTATCACTCTCTTCTTTCTTTCAAAATAAATTGTATTAATTAGTTTTTAAATCATAAGTCTGAGGATCTCTGTGTAGTCTCATTCTTATCTCTCAGTTCTTTACACTGAGGCTGTCCTCAATTAGGTGGTGATGGCTATTTATATCACTCTGGAATGTTCATCTCCAATTATAAGTCTGTACAAAAGGCTGAGTCTGAATTTACACGAAGCATACTTCACCAGTTCTCGTAATATAACTGACTGAAGTGTGATCAAAGAAACTAAGAGAGACTTCTGAAGACAATTTAAGGTTCCATTGAAGTCATTTAAGTTACTGAGGCTCTATTACAGTGATGAAATCAAGAGTTGATGCCAGAATGGGGATTTTATATTAGATTTGGTATCCTATCTGTCAGAGTGTGAATTTCTTTTCTATTATACAGAGTAGAAATAAAAAAAAATCTCTTAACATCATTGCAACTATTTTATAAAAAAGGTTTTTGTCCATCTATATAGACATAAATTTTAATATTTGTCTTGGGAATGTTTTTTCTCCAGGTACCTAAGCTGGAAAAAACCCCACCTGTCTCTTTTCTCCCAGGTGAGTATCCATTACCTTCAGGTGAATTTCATATGGTCAGGGTTTGTCATAAAATATTTATTTTTAATTGTAAATCTGTTTTTTAAATACAGTACTAGAGAATAGCATGCTACATTTAATGTAATAAGTCTATGAGTTAAAAGTACATGCAATTAATAGATTGAACACAAGTGAAATCAAGGTAAAGATATATGAATGGAGAGCATTAAATTGATCCTTGGGTTTAATTCTTGCTTTGTATGAAGGATTCATATGGTGCCATTGTTCAAATTCTATAAATAACACATATTTGCGTGATGGTGTGGCTCCCAAAAATGTCTCTACAAACCATATTTTCTCTCCCCCACAAATAACATGAAGATTGTCCATAGGTGTGTGAGAGACTGAAATGTTAATGGATAATGGCTCAAACAACTGGCCTTTTGCAAAAGCAGTGGTTGCTTTGCTGATGATGAGCATAGGAGCAGCCCTGGTGCAGAGGGCTGAGTGCCGGAGGAGAACCATGACAAACCTTTGTTTAGCAGGAAACTGGGGTTTGAGACAGGTAAGGGAAAGGGCTGATAAGAAGCAGATCCAGTGAGGTAAGATAGTGCTTTTACCATGCCAATGTCCTCCCCTACACAACTGACTCAGTGTAAAATTTCCTCACCTGCCTGGGTAGGTGTTGGGACATTCACATTATTCATCCCTTCTGATGGGGCATAACTGGCTCAACTACACTGATGGGAGATGCCACTTTCGTGTCTTAGAAGGAGTCAAAACCCATCAAAGACCCCTTAAGTGCCCCCAGACTAATTTCTGGGGCGTTCCACCAATGGACTGGGCATGATCCAGAGTGTTGCAATAGAGCCACAGCGTTGTAACACACAGTGCAAAATCCCTGCTCTGGGGGAGGCACCTGGGCATTCCACCTAAACCTACATGTATATTAACCCATTGGACTTCATGGTTTGTGGGCTTTCCCCACTTATGACAGAACAAGACTGTGACCATCACTTTGACCAACAGACAGCTACATTGCAACTGTCAAGTCTTGTGGCTGAATCCATGCGTGGGGATATTTTCCTACTCTTATCCTTCCTTCCTTCCTTCCTTCCTTCCTTCCTTCCTTCCTTCCTTCCTTCCTTCCTTCCCTCCTTCCCTCCTT
>VZRM01005139.1:1668929-1706610 GCA_013397955.1 Grantiella picta | reverse complement strand
CCTTTCTTCCTTCCTTCCTTCCTCCCTTCCTTCCTTTCTTTCTCTCTCTCTCTCTCTCCCTCTCTGTCTTCTTTTAACTTCTTGAAATATATTGTAAAGCAGACCAAAAAATTCCAGTGAGTGCCTCAGTGAGTGGCTTGTTTTGTCTGGATAAGTTAAAGTTGGATAAGTTTATGTGTGCTAAATTAAAGTTTATGATGCACCTTACTTTGTCTGGATATTGTTTTAAAATTTGCCAAGTACCTTATTCTACCATAGTATTCTAAAGTTTGCAAGTAAAAATTTGTCACTGAACCTCCAGAGAATATTTTTTTTTCTCCCACACACCACCCAGAGTGAATCAAACAACCTTCCCCTAAACCCACTGAGCAGACCAGGGCATAACAAGATGTTCAAATCCTGTCATATGATCCACCCACAGATACTTTTTTCCTGCTGTTTTAATGGAATGTAATATATTCTTAAGTCAGATTCTGTTATGGAGGCTGACTTTAGGATTTCTACAGCAATCTAGAAATATCTACTGCACTGAATTTTAGACAGAAAACTGCTTATTTCTGGACCCTGATTTCACTTGGGCACTATGTAAGCTGATTTGCTCAGCGGTGTCAACACCAGGGATGAAATATCTATGGAAAAACAGTGCCTCCAACATTAATACCTAATTGCGAATTCAGGGCTTTCATTTTGGTGTAGACATCTAAAAGACACCTCAATCTGTACTCAACTTTATCCATTTGTTTCCCTCTTTGAGACGTGTGTGCTTCCTTGATAAGTCTCAGGGTGAGAAAATTAGTCTAACTGAAGTTGTAGTAACTGGATAGCCCCAACCAGTGGTTGATTTCAGTGCCTGATGTCATTGGGGTTACACCAGTGATGAATTTAATGCAAGTTTAACAAACACAGTCCACCTATAAAAATGTCTTGTATAAAGCTGAAAATCCCTTCACCCAGTTCATTAAACAACCTCCATATTGAAGAGTAGTCCAGTGACAGGTTTTTTTTTTTCATTTGTAAACATTTTCTTCTTGCTTTAAAAATTCTCCTTTATAATGTATCCAATTGTAGATCTTATCTACAGTCCAGGGTGAACTGTACAATAACACCTTTAAACACTGCAGTGTCTTCCCTCTAAGTACAACTCTCTGGATTGGTCCTATTGTGCAACCTTCTGCAAGGGCTGGGACTGTTTTATTAAATACTTTTCACTGGGTCACAGAATCGCTCTCCTGCTTTCCTGCTAAACAGGACCATATCTGGGCTAGCACTGACACTGAAGATAACTGTTTCGTACTAATGAGGCACCATATATTTGTGTAGAATTCTTCAAACAGTAGAACTGTCTGGGAGTTCAGGTTTGTTCATAGCAGTCCCAAAAATATTTGACTTTCTAAAGGGTTATAGTTATGATTTATATCTTCTTGAAATTATGGACTCCATGTGAACAATATTGCTCTATGATTGGCAGAAAAACCCAGCAGCTGCACTAATAGCCCTCTTATTTCTGATATTCCAGGTCAATGTTTCTCAGACAGTATGTTGGGGTCACTGGGGATCAAAGAGGAGGAGTCAGAAATCTTCTCAATTGAGTCTAATATTCATCTTGCTGTGACTGATGTCCTGTCAGCAGTTAAAAGTAGCTTTTATCCTGGCTTATGTAAACTGCAAAAGAAGATGCATCTGCAAAAAGTTTAAGGAATACTGCTTCAGAGTTTGTATAGAAAATGACAGTTTCCTGAAAACTGGTGAAATGTTCGCAGTCTAAACTTGATATCTCAGGTGGGATTCATGGAGGTGAAGAATCTGATGTTAATTGTGAATTTATTGAAAGAGAATTAAAAGTAAATCCTCCGGATCTATCTGAAACATCCTGATTGTAAATGTCTATTTTGAAGGCACTACTCATATATTTTCCTTTTCTCTGTGAAGACCTACAGCATTTTGCTGCAGTATAGTTGACTAGATCAACACATTCTTCCAAGTTGTCTTGCAAGCTTTTCATGACTTTTCATCCTTTCACTAGTTTACAAATCAAGCAGGAAACTTTCATCAATAGTTGCCAGCATTTTAATTCTGATTTCCACATCAAAACTAATCAATCCCCTTTATAAGTCTACCCACACCCTTTGTTTTCCTGTCAGCAAATAGCCCAACACAGCTGAGGGAAATAAATTTAAACAGACCTGAGAGAAAGAAATTCCGTGTGAGTGATTATTATGTCTTTCTTTCCATTGTCCTTGTTTCTGTCCTTAGCATGGAAAAGCAAAAAGATAGTGAGACTGGGAGAATGTGAGAAGAAAAGCTGTTCCTTTTTGCCAGGTGAAGGACAGAGAAGCAGGTGTGAAGCAATATGTATCTAGCCTACTGTTAGTAGTTCCCATTTACCAGCACATTTTAGCTTGGAAGCCACTGCGTTCATGTTGTACTTCCATCTGCAATTTATGCACACATCCTGTAGAGCACTGCCTTGCGAAAATAAATCCCCTTCTATTCCTCTAATGGTGCATTTGATTTCCTTTATTTGGGCTCTGTTTATTTAAAGCTTTCTGAGCATTGAATCTCCAGTATGTGAATAACCTCAGGCAGTCCAATCTATTGGGAAGAACATCTCCAGTTATTTATTCTTTATAAAATGGCACATATGCAAAAGCAGACTGTGAAAAATATCACTGCGCAATAAAGTTATATAATTGTGTTTATCATAAAGAGGGCAATGTGCTATCGACTTTTAATTACCACTTCCACTGTAGTATCTTAACGCACAGGTCTCTTCTTTCAGTAGTAGACTTGTTTTCAGAAACAGCAACTCCCTGCCAGATAAATGGTGCTGTCATCATTATTACAACCTCATAGTCATGTCCTATGTGCAGTATTGGGGCAGGATTTCAAACTGCTTTGTTTATCCACATGTGTTTCCTTTGTTGTGGATACCTGTGTTTCTGGGAATAGCTTTAACAGTGATTGGCAGCATTTTGATAGTTTTGTTTACTAACCTCTCTTCAGTTTTTTGGGGGTCTGCCTATGAGTTGCTGGCCGCAAAGCAAAAGCTGACCATAGGTGTTAAGCATTACTTTCTATTTTCAGTAGTATGTGCACAGTGGGATCATCTGTCTGAAACAGGCAAAAGAAAAAGGAATTCCAGAGGAAAGGAAGCAAAGAGCAAACTGTGCTATGTAGGAGGCCATTCCAAATAAATTTCCTCTAAAGACAAACACTGCAAAATTCTTCTTTTTGTGTTTGCATGAAACAGGAGGTGAGCCTGCACACTGCTGAGTTTTTGCTCTTCCACATCCAACTCCCTATTGGCAAATGTAGTCAAAGTGCTCAGTGCAGTGGGCTAAGCTCTGTCAGTACCTCTCAAGAGAATCATAGAATCATTAAGGTTGGAAGAGACCTCCAAGATCATCAAGTCCACCATTAATCTCTGCACCACCATGTTCACCACTGAACCATATCCAGTGCCACATAGAGCCAAGTTGCCCTGTTCCAAAGGCAACAAACTACAAGCATATCTAGAGCTTCAAGGAGTCCCAGGGAGTGCTGATATTGTGTTGCCTTTCCTCTGTAGACATTACCTGTGCAGGAAAGTTTGATTTTCTTTACCTACTTACCTCCTTTGGGGCATCTAGTGCAATGTATTGGGAGGTTGAAACAAGACCCCAGAAACAAATAATTCTGTTAGCTGAACTCCCTAGTTCTGTTGAGGAGGGAAAGATTCTTTGAATGAAGATTTCCTACATGAGACAGGTCAGAAGCAGAGAAGACAAAAGATCAGATAGAACTGCAGGATGGGCAGCTATAGCTCTGAACACTGAGATCTTAGTTTTGGCTGACCTGTATCCCATTAAGAGAAGTTTTGAGGCATATCTGAGTTTGTAGCTGGTCTTAGCCATGGGCAAAACTGAGAGAGGGAGGATGTCACTGCTGTTATGCAGAAGGATATTGGCAGGGGTAGCTCCTGCTTGTTTGGTGAGAACATCTGTTTCTTCTTCAACTCTCTCAGCCTGTCTTTATGGGACAAGTGCCTCAGTCCTCTGATCAGCTTTGTGGCCCTCCTCAGGACTCATTTGAACAGGTCCATGTCCTTCCTGTGCTGGGGACCCCAGAGCTGATGTAGCACTGCAGGTGGGATCTCATCAGAGCAGAGCAGAGGGGCAGAATCCCCTTCCTCACTCTGCTGGCCATGGTGCTTTGGATGCAGCCCAGGACACATTTGGCTTCCTGGGCTGCAAGTGCACATGGCTGGGTGGTGTACAGCCTCTCATCCCCCAGCATTCCCAATCCCTCCTTGGCAGGCCTGCTCTCAGTCCCATTGTTCCCCAGCCTGTGTTGATACCTGGGGTTGCCCCAGCCCAGATGCAGCACCTCGTACTAGGTACTACCCTTTTGAACCTCGTGAGGTTCATACAGGTCCAGATCCCTCTGGATGACATCTCATCCCTCAGGCTTGTCAACCATAGCACTAACCTTGGTGTTGGGAATTTTAATTTAATTCAGTCTCTTGAATACTAATTGGTAGTTGGTACTACTTGGTATTAGATCTCATTAAAATACCTAAAAGATATTGACTGTACTTTTGTCCATAAAGAACTGTTACATTTCTCTTAAAATATGATGGTACAGTGCATTTTTGCAAATGGAATTGAAGCTCCTTTCTAAGCTGGATTCTTCTGGACAGACATAGAGAGATTTGGGATTTTTTCAAATGGGATAAAACTGTACCTGATGATATAGTTTTGTGCTAGAACACAAGATGAATTAGAAAAATAGTATTTTTTACAACTAGTGGGAATTAAACTTCATTTAAGTAAAATAAAGAAGGAATTGCCAAATGTAATATACAACATTAAATAAGCAACACATCTGGCAAGGATACAGAGTATTCTGAAATATCTTGTCAACTATTTAAATTGTTTCTTTATCAAGAAGGCTCAGCAAAGTAAAGAGAAGTGACACAGGACCAGAAGGTTAAAAGAAAAAAGAGTAAGGGTGAAAGGAGACAAAAGTGAGTTATGCAGCAGCAAAAGAAGGTAAGGAGGCCTCCACCCATTCAACTACACAGCAGTCTGAAAAAATAAATTCGAGCTCTGAAAGGCAGCCTGTTACTGGCATCATCAGTGGCCTTTAAAGACATGAGGGAGAAAGCAGAAAAGCTGTTGTGCATCCTCCCGTGCTGTAGCAATTCATATCTGCTGCTGAGGACAGCCCAGCTGGCAGTGGCAGCTGCCTTGGTGGTAAAGAGGTGCTGCTGTGCCTTTTGCCTCTGCCCCTCAAGGCTGGCAAAAGGATCTGTGCAACAGTGAGTGCATGACCTTGGGTGCGCTGGAACAAGGGACTTCCTTTTCATTGAGTGCAAAGTTACTTTCTCCTACATTTAACCAGGTTTATGAAAGTGGGGGTTTTTTGAAGCTTGAGGTGAAAATAGGTCATTGCAGGAAACAGCTACTATGTCAACTCTGAGATACTATATTTGGATACCAAAAGTCTCAGAGTTACTTTTCAAAAAATAGATGAGAGAAGCAAAAGAGCATCCTGCTGTTGCAAGATGTGATCAATTTTGTCATGACACAATTTTTTTCTTCTTAATGTTTTTGATAAACTTATTTACGAAGTAGTAGTAAAATGAATGCTCGATGTATGGTTTGAATTGCAGTACTGTCAAAACACTACTTTTTTTGGCAGGCTTGCAGCTACTTTTCAAGTGTTAGCATCAAAGGTTCAAGCCAAGTGCCAGAAAGCAAATATTCAAAACACATATTAGAGTTCTTTGTAGGCTCTGCAGAGGCAGATGTAGCAGTATCAGGCAGAGGTGACCAGAGGAGCCCCTGCTGCCATGCTCTGAAGCCTTCCTTGAGCAGGTCTGCCAGCTCCTCCTCCCATCCACCCTGTCCTGCCTCCTTTGGGGCAGTGGCTGTCCCTTATCATGTGATTCTGATGTCCTGTGCCATCCCAGAATCAGAGAACCCCAGAATATCCTGAGTTGTATGGGACCCACATCGAGTCCAACCCCTGCCCCTGCACAGGACACCCCAAGAATCACACTAAGTGCCTGAGAGCATTGTCCAAAAGCTTCTTGAACTTTGTCAGGCTGGTGCAGTGACCACTTCCCTGGGGAGCCTGTTCCAGTGCCTAACCAGCCTGTGGGTAAAGAACCTTTTTCTTATATCCAATAACCTTTCTTTTAATTTTCTAATTTTTTATTTCAGTTTCAATTTTATAATATCTAATAACCTAAACCTCTCTTGACACAACTTCAGGCCATTCCCTCAGGTCCTGTCACTGGTCACCCCAGAGAAGAGATAATTGCCTGCCCCTCTCTTAAACTCACAAGGAGGTTGTAGCCTGCAGTGAGGTCTCCCCTCAGTCTCCTCTTTTCCAGGCTGAACAAACCAAGTGACCTCAGCCACTCCTCATACAGCTTCCCCTGAAGGCCCCTCACCATCTTCATTGCCCTCCTTTGGACACTTCTCTAGCAGCTCAATGTCTTTTTTATACTGTGGCACCCAAAGCTGCCCCCAGCACTCGAGGTGAGGCTGCCCCAGAGCAGAGCAGAGCAGAGCAGGACAATCCCCTCCCTTGCCCGGCTGGTGATGCTGTGCCTGATGCCCCCAGGACATGCTTGGCCCTTCTGGCTGCCAGGGCACAATGACCCATGTTTGATTTGGCATCGACCAGGACCCCCAGGTCCCTTTCCATGGCACTGCTTTCCAGCCTCTCATTCCCCAGTCTGTCTGTACATCCAGGGTTGCCCCATCTCAGGTGCAGAATCCAGTACTTTCCCTTGTTGACCTTCAAACCATGGGACTGTTAGAGATTTAACTGTGCTACATCTGGAGTTTGGGAGGAAGTCAGGGTAGGTAAGCAAACTTCAACTCAAGCACTTTCATTTAGGGGTATTATCACCTCTTATCTCTAAGCTGTATTAAATCTAGGGGCCTCTCTGCCTTATCTGCTGCCAAATAAAAAGGGAGTCCAGATATTCTGGCAAGGTTTATAGGCAAGTTGTAGGATAAAATCTGAAGAAATACAGGCATAAAAAAGACTACAGACATCATATTACTAGCCCTTCTTTTTATTAAGTTGCTTTACTGGAGAAAATGGTTTATTTTAGGAAATTCTGTCTCTGTGTGTTGCAGGCAGACAGTGGTAGTAGTAAATGCCATCCTCTTCCTTCCAGTGATTTAGCAGAAAGGCAGCATATCTGCTAGGCAAGTACAATAGAAGAAATTGCAAAGATGGTTTTGAAATATTCAGCAAGGTCACAGAACCAGGAATGGCAATGCTTCTGCAGGTCCTTTAGCACTACCTTCATGCTTCACTCAAATAAATTCATATATTTAAGTCTGCTTCTGCATATTGTGCCCAGTGATTGTACCAGAAGGTCTTTGCTACCTGTCTACACCCATTTTTAGCAGCTGAGAAGTACCTTTCTATTTTGAGTTGGGTTTTTAAGTGGGAAACAGTCTCATGAGAAGCTACAGCAATCTGAAAGAGCAGTAAGTTAGTAGTAATGAGATGCTTCTGGGAAGAAATGTAATCCTCACAATTTAAATATGCAAAACAAAGCCCTGACATTTTGATCAGAAGGTTATCTTTCAATTCTGATTTTGTCTCCATCCAGACAGTGGCACAGTTTTGGTCACAAGGCAGGGCTGCAGTTTTGTGTTAGCAGAAGGCAGAAAGAAACAAAGACAAATATTTTACCACACTATTTCCCGTTGTTTTTTCAATAGCTCTCCATAGGTTTGATTTAGTATGGTTGCTGGAATCACCCATGCATTTAAACCAGTCCTATAAACCTGTTCAAGGCAACAGAGTAGACCAGATGTAACTTTTCATACCTTTTGCACTTAGTTGCCTAATAGTAAACAGGATTTGCCACCTATTTTTATCTGATTATATAAACCAAGCTTGGTAGTACTGCTAGGCACTGATTTAAAGCTGAGATAGTCAAGGTCACAAATCCACCATTTACTTGTGAGGTCTGTCAAATGTTGAGGCATATTTATGGGAAAGTGTGGGAGGAAGTTTGTGCATTTCCAGTGACTCGCTCAGACTGTCGGTCAAGGTGCTTTGAACACAAAATTAATTCTATGTTACTTTTAATACCATTAATTTCTGCCATGGCAGAAGTGTTTGTTTCTCAGATAAGGTTTTGAAACAGGCAGTTATACCAAGGGGAAGACATGTGAAGTGCTAGCATTTTTCTGGGGCCATTGACCTACCAGGCTCCCTGTCAGTCACACAGATGGAAGTGTGCAAGGAATTAACCCTGGTTCAAATTTCCATCACACTCTGCAGACTTTTTTTTTAAATGAAACCTGGAAGCTGCTTAGCCTCAAATATCTTAATGACCTGGAAAAAGCAAATGCACCTTCCAACTGATTATGGATAAAATGTTATGATAAGCATCTCTGGAGGTTTTTTAAAAAGAATAAGATTGATAGTCAACTTTTAAATGGAAAGAACTGGCTGACTCAGACCAGCTTTGATGCCAAGTTTTATAATGGAAGGAGAAGATACTATCAGTTCTAAAGTATTACTACTTTATTCCTAAATTGACAATGCCATGCACATGGGTGAAATCCATGTTCCACAGCAGGACTATATAATAGGAGTCAAGATGTGGCTTTATCAGGACAGTGGAGTAGAAATTATAGGACCAAAAGGGCTCTTTGCATACTTGAATAAATAATAAAAAATATCCAACTGACCTAAAGCACAGAAGGTACTCACTCATACCACAGAGCATGTTCACTCTGGGAAAAGAAGAAAGGTGTAATTGATTTAATTTCGATTAAAAATATTTAACTTGCCAATAGTTAATAGTTAATTACGGCCCACTTAAAACACTATGGGAGACCTTGGCATGAAACGGCATTTAGCTGTACCTGATACAGTGATCTAATATGATATCCTTCAGCTGTATACAGTATCCAGCCACAAGGTGGATTTTTTTCATTTCAGTGTTCAGTTTGGTAGGAGAAAAGTGGTCAACAATTCTAGAAATATAATTTCCCTTTCATTACATGAAAGGGAGTCAGGCATAATCAATATTAGCACTCTCAGGGACAACTATGGGTACTGCCCTACAAGGGCAGCTAATTCAGTTCCAGCTCCAGTTCTGACTGTTAAATTCAACTGTCAGCATTAACTGGGAAAAAAACCCGTCATTTTTGAGTGGAAGTTGGAGCACAATATCTACCTTGTGATATTCACTTCAAATTTTTTCTGGAAATTGGAATGGAGCTGGGCCAGTAACAGCAAAAATCAGGTTTTTGTTTAAGAAATTGCCATAAATGGAGGTGTAAAGTGCTGGGCATGTACATATCTAAATGGCTAAGGACCTGTGCTTGAAAGAGTGTGTAAGAAGGGGCTGGGATCTCCCTTGGCATAGTGCTCTTGGCAAAGCACAGATGGAGCTCCATGACTCAGCTTCCTTGCTCTGCTGGAAAGATAGGACAAGTCCTTGATAGATCCAAAGTGTTATTCTCCCTGTGCCTAGACAGCTCCAAAGACAAATTCAGTTTGGTGGTACATGCAGTCTTCTGCCCAGACCACAGTCCTCTCTTCCTACCTACTTACACGGGAGATGGAGTGCTGTCAGCATGATGTTGTATAACTGTCGACATATTTTTCCCATACAGCTATTGCCAAGGTAAAATTGCTACTTACCCATAGGCTAAAACTGTAATTCGTAGATCTTCATGCCTCTTTGACTCCTTAAACTGCTTGCTGAAAATGAAATATGCAGTCTGTATGGACACAGGCATTTATGACTGACTGGTGATACCAAGTCTTCAGAGAGAAACATTATGCAAGCAGATGGTAGCTGCTTTCAGCTGCCTTTAACCAGGAGATGAAGGGACCAGCTGGAGCTTTACTAGTGCTTGAAAAGCAAATGGAGCCACTCATTGACATTTCCCTGAACCACCCAGTTTCCAGAAAAAATATTTTTAATGTCTGTTCTGCAGTGCAGAGCTCCAGCCAGGAGCTACAGCCCAGCAGCCCAGGAAAGGAGAGGTTTTATCAGCTGGGACTGATTCTGATGTTGTTACTGGCTGTGAGAACAGAAGTTGATGGCCATGCAGTCATATGAAAGGGAGCCATCTATATCAGGAATTAATTCTTAGCCAGGCAATTCTTACCCACTCACAATGGTAAAATGCCGATGGGGTTTCTACACTGAAATGTGCAGTAGCTTAAAAGTGGACAGCGTGTGCACTGTGAAATCCAAATATCCCTAGTGTAAGGTGGCTTGCTGGTTTTTTTCAGACTGAAAACTGCAAATAAGCCTATTTACTTTATATGTTACTCAGGAGTGTCATAATTTCTCCGATAGTTTAGTGCTGTTTGCAAACTATGTTGTGCTGCGTATAAATGGCTGGTTACAATATTAAAAAAATGCATGGAAACTGGGATTGCTTGGAATTAAGCCACGCACATTATTTAAATTATTTATTTTATTTTATTTTATTTTAAAAAGAGGTTTTCACCTTTGAATGTCACCTTTGAAGTCCTCTCTCTTACCCAAGCATCATGTATGCCAGAGCCAGCCTGGAAACAAATCCCAGGCCCTTTCCATTCTGCTTGCAATCCTTCTAATGACTGCAGGCAGTATTTTGGCTTCTGTTGAAGTACAAATTTTAAAGTAATAGAACGGATAATTTTGGAAAATGGCTAGCTGAAGTTCATGTGTATGTGTGCAAGGGCACCGAGCAGATACTGCTGGTTTGGAAATACTGCCAGCATCCACTTGACTGCTGTCTGGGGAGCAGACTTCTGCTCTACTCTCTGAGAAGCTGTGAAGCAGGGGCTGGAGGAGCTCTGCTGCAGTGCTGTGCTCTTCTGTAAAGCCTCTCTGTAGTGTGTGCACATCATCACTTGCATAACCAATGCCCAATTGACCACCAGATGGCCTTTGCAGAAGCAAGAAGTTAAGGTCAAGATTTTTATTTCCGATTTGCGGGTAGACACTGTTTCCAGTCTTGCATAATCAGATTGTCTGTGCAGCAGCTAATTTCCTAAGGCATAATGTATTTAGATGGGTGGAAAATTGCTTACATTATTCTCATAGCACTACAAAGGCAAGCAACAACACTCAGTATCCTCCTTGGAGAGAGGCAGGATAGAGACATGAATTGTTAATCACACAGGTTCTCCACTCACTCCCAATAGGCATTGCAGGGTAGTGGTGCGTCCAGCTGGCTCAGGAGGGGTTAGTTTACAACAGGGTGGGTAACATCTGTCTGTTGGACCCACAACATCAGCAACTGCAGAAAATGCTGCAAAAGGGGTTGGAGAAGCTGAATGAGCAGCAGGGTGGGTGTTTCAACACTCAGTTTTACAGCTGCTGCAGCAGTTGCTAGAGAGTTTCTAACTTAGGTACATCTGCTGTATTCTGTCATTGTGGCAGTGGAGTCACTGTCAGGAAGCTAAACACTGAGCCGTGTAACTTTCAGCATTGGTAATGATAATGATGCTGCATCCCAACCTTTACCTCTGGCATACGTGGGAAATAGGAGCGTGTACAAGACTGCACTGGAAAGAGTTATGTCTGTTTTCAGGGAATTGGACACTGAAAAGCATTTACAGATGATTCAAGTCCTAGTTAGAAATTGCTCTTCCTGTGCCAAACTGACACAGAGCTCCCACTCCTCTTGCCACAGGTCTCCTCAGGTCTACAGAATCCCAAATCATTCTCTGCTCCCATCTCACTTTTGTTTCTGCTGCAGCTTTAGGCCATCAATCTGAGCGTGCATGTAGTATGTGATTGTGCAGTATTGCCTCTCACAGCAGTCCCAGGTGGTCTAGATGAATAGATGTGCTATTTCATAATTCAGTTTTCTCAAGGACTGTTTCCTTCTTCCTCATTCCAGGTGAGGCAAAGGATGCTTGTGATTCTGTGTTTGTATTGCATGGAGTGCTGCTAAGAGAGGGACATGGCATTACTGGTTATGAAAAAATGAGGATGCTTGGAGTTTGCAGAACTCTCTCCCCTTTGTCTTTTTACTCAGTGCTGAGAGGTTAGCAGTTACCTTAAAGCCTTCAGAGATTCATAGCAAAGGGTGGATCTGTAAACACACTAAGGAATTAGATCCAATTGTCATTTTTAAATTAGATAGCTGGAATAATCTTCATACCCTCTTCCAGGTTCAAGGAAAAGTCCGACCAAAATACTGATGAATTTTGCCTTTCACCATTAATAGAGATTTATGAAACGCTCATGGTATGTCCCATGGCTGTGAGTTTATTGAAGTAAATCACCACCTATTTCTTGTCATTGCCAGACATATGCCACAAAGTGTGAATGAGTAGGACTGCTTGTGAACTTTTACATATAGAATCATAGAAGCATCAAAGATCTCCAAGACCAATTCCAACCTTTGACCGAACACAACCGTGTCAATTAGACCATAACACTAAGTGTCACATCCAGATGTTTCTTGAACACATAGAGGGATGATCACTTACCCATTTCCCTGCGCAGCTTCTGTTCCAACACTAAACCACCTTTTCAGGGAAAAAATTCTTTCTGATGTCCAACATGAACCTCCCCTGGTGCAGCTTGAGGCCATTTCCTCTCATCCTACCCCTTGTTGCCTGGGAGAAGAGGCTAACACCCACCTGGCCACAATATCTTCTCAGGTAGCTGTAGAGAGCAATAAGGTCTTTCTTCCCTGAGCCTCCTTTTCTCCAGGCTAAACACCCCCAGCTCTCTCAGCTGCTCCTCATGTGAGTTACTCTCCAGACCCTTCCTTAGCTCTGTTTTCCTTCTCTGGACTCACTCCAGCACATCAATGTCCTTCTTGTAGTGATGTGCCCAGAACTGAGCACATCATTTGAGGTGTGGCCTCCCCAGTGCCGAGTACAGAGGGACAATCACTGCCCTGCTCCTGCTGGACACACCATTCCTGGCACAAGCCAGGATGCCATTGGCCTTCTTGGCCATCTGGGCACACATTGGCTCATGTTCAGCTGCTGTCAGCCATCACTCCCAGGTCCTTTTGCACCAGGCAGATTTCCAGCCACTCTGTTCCCAGCCTATAGCGCTTCCTGGGGTTGTTGTGACTCAAGTGTAGGACAGGGCACTTTGCCTTATTGAACCTCATACTGTTGGCCTCATGGATCCAGCCTGTCCAGAGTCCTCTGTAGAGCCTTACTGTCCTCCAGCAGATCAACACTCCCACACAACTTGGTGTTGTCTGTGAACTGACTGAGGGTGCCCTTGATGCCCTTGTCCAGTTCATTGATAAAGATTTTAAACAGAACTGGCCCCAACACTGAGACCTGGGGAAGCCCCCTAGTCACCAGCCACCAACTGGATGTAATACATTCACCCCCACTCTGGTTCCAGTCATTCGGGCAGTTTTTAACTCAGAAAAGAGTGCATCTGTGCAAGCCATGGGCTGCCAGCTCCTGCAGGAAAATGCCATGGGGTTCAGTATCAAAGGCTTTTCTGAAGTCCAGCTAGACACATCCACAGCCTTTCCCTTATCCACCAGGCAGCTCACCTTGTCACAAAAGGAGATCAGGTTGACCAAGCAGGACCTGCCTTTCCTAAACCCACGCTGGCTGAGCCCAGTCCCCTGGTTGTCCCAGCACATGCTGCATGATCACATTGAAGATGATCAGTTCCATAACTTTTTGCAGCACTGAGGTCAGGCTGACAGGCCTGTAGTTCCCGAGATCCCCTTCTAATCATTCTTGTACCTAGATGTCACATGGCAAACCTCCAGTCATCTTGGACCTCCCTGGTAAGCCAGGACTGACGATAAATGACAGAGAGTGGCCTGGTGAGCTCTTCCACCAGCTCTTTCAGTACCCTCATGTGAATCCTGTCTGGCTCCAGAGACTTGTGAGTTTCTAAGCGGCACAGCAGGTTGAGCAAGGGAGTCATGGGTGCTGTTCTCATTTACTATACCCTCCAAAAAAAGGGGAGCCAGAAGGCTATGGAGGAGCTTCCACTGGACTCCCACAGAACCAGGAAGAGTGCAAGAAATTCTTCTCCCAGAATACCACTGTCACAGCAAAGGAGAGGGCTGAGGTGCATCTTATGAGAGAAAGTGTTTTTACAGTATCTCTTGTCACACCAGTTAAGATGTCAAACCAAAATCATGACTATGAAATGGATAAAAGTGGGAATCCTGAGCAGAAGCTCTTGCAATGGCTGAATTCACAGATCAAATTTGCTTAATTCTGTGCCATCGCTAATTGTTGCTTCAAAGGGTGCAATCAAGCTTTGGATGAACAAAGCCAAGAACAGGGGCTTTACTTGTACAAAGCAATCATGTGCTTTTTGCTGGGTGGCAGACCAAAACCATGGAAGATATTTACTTTGTTTTCCAGCTCAACTTGGATCCCTGTTTTGGCACAAAATCAGGACATACCTCATTCAGCCAGGAAAATTCACCTTTTTGGCCAGCCAGGAAAATTCACCTTTGGTTTCTGACCCACCACAGTTCTCCTCATTTCATTTCCTTCCTGAAGCCAAGTTTCAATTAGTGCATTAACAGCAAAGACTCGGGCCTCACATGACAGTGTTTACCTCAGTGTGGAAACCACGGGAGATTGCTGAGCGACCAGGACTGCTAAATAGTTCTTGGGAACTAGTGCAGAAAGAATAATTGAGGAGCAAATGAGGAGTTTGTGTGGAGCCCGTTCACACAGGCATACACAAGCATGTTCTCAGTCGCCATAGCTGAAGATGTGCCTACGAACAAGTCTCAACTGAAACCATTGGGTTTATAGTTGACAAAAGGGTGTTTGTGCAGTGTCAAATAGTTGAAATGTAACAGATTTGGGTATTTCTCCCCCCTTTTTAGTGTACTATATGTTTTGTGAAAGCAATCACTTATAAATCTCCATTATGTAATGCTGTTTTAAAACATTCTTAAGCTCCATGAAAAAAATCTCTTTTAATTACATGATCAATTTCTTCCTTTAGTGTGTTTTTTTTGCATGCTACATGCCTTTCTTTCTGCCACATTATCTTCATGGGAGGATAAAGAATAGCACTATTTACTGTTCTAGGATTACAGTTTCATAAATAAAACATATAGTGAAAATCACCACGTCTAAATAGGATTAGCATTATTTTTCTACTTATTTTTCAGGTGGATTATTTTTATATAATTTATTCACACCCATCTTTTCTGTGGCAGCAGAACAGCTTTAAGCTTCTAACTCTCTTCTCCCCTTCCCCTGCCTGCTGAACATTTATTTCCTTAATACAGAGGTTGCTGAATAAAACTAGAGGCCAGGTCATCTATGAAACAGGATCCGAACCATATTTTCCTTAACTGGAGATGTAAACTTAAAAGTCTGTATCTCTCTTTCATCCTTCGCTTCCCACCAGAAAACATGCACTAAATGGGGCAATTCAGGGGGGAAATGTGCCTTCCCTGAGGCTGAATTTCTGGGAGCTGTTTTGCAGGCTCTGCCTAGAGTGTGCTGCTAGTGGGGCTCCACACACCTTTGGCTCTGGGGACAGCTGGGCCATAAGAAACTCTTGGAAGAGTGTCCTTGCTAGACCTTGGCCCCAGCTGTGTGGACAAATGGTTTAGCTTGAAGCTTTCACTTCATTTTAAATCCAGGCTGGTGGTAATCCATTAGAGACACTCCAAGTAGGAATGTCCTCTGAGGATAAGGGCAACAGCTCCCATCTCACCAAATCAAACTGAAAAGCCCCAAGGAGCAGGTAGCCTCTGCCTTTCACACTGTAGGTCACCACCTGGAAAGGGCGTTTGGGGGCTCAGACTCCCCACTGAGCTTTGTGCAAGAGCCCAGCTCAAGGGGCTGCTGGGAGATGCCTGGAGTGTTTGCTGAGATGACACCTTGTGAGAGCTGCTTTGGCCAGTGTGATACACGAGCAAAAGTACCAGTTTGAGTGTTCAGAGGGGATTAGTTTCAGAGAGAAACACAGACACAATTAGGATACTACTGCTTCCAGGGGTAGGTGGCAACTGACAGAAATCTGGAGGGCACCGACCTGAAACTGATCACTGATAGTTTTGTTAGACAGTCTCCCTATGTTCTCAGACAAATCTGGGACACATTAGACAAAATCTTAGTTAAAATAGCCATTAAAATTAGAGAAATAAATGATTTTGCTTTCTCAACAGCCAGGAGTTTTAAATGAGCTGGTTGAGCATCTCAGTATTTCCAGGATTAATTGTAAATAACTCTTTAGAGACAGAGGCATCTCCAGCTCTATGCCAATGTTTACAATCAGAAGATGGCATGATTCAGTTGCTTTCAACTGCAATTTCTCATTCTGACATTCATTCTGGGTAAAATAGTTTAAATGGGATACAATAATAAAATAGAGGAGAGAATTAATGAGTTATAATTATTACTTCTTGCTATTTATTAAAGAGCTTTAATGGATGCTTTCATATTTGAAATAGATTGCTAAATAAAGATAGGATAAATTTGTCTAGCATTGGGGGATATAATGTGTTCAGACATCTGGTAAGAGTTTGATTAGATCTTATGTAATATTTTGATAATATATAAAACTGCCACAAAATTACCATAGCACATCTTGAAAAATAAGATGGGTGACAAATCTTCAGTGCATATAAGCAGGTAACCATGAGCAAGCATATGTACTTCCAAAGCAGTCAGCTGGTGGTTGCCTCTTGATCAATGACCAACTGCCAGAAACCAAAGATGTTTACAATGACAGCAATGGTGGGCTTAAAAGCCACACAGAACAATGTGGTTTCCTGAATAAACGGAGACTAAGCTAAACAATGTAGGTCTTAATCTGAAGTTTATTACTCAAATATGTAGTCTGGGTACAATTTATAATAAAAATGAGGGGAGGAAATCTTCCTGCATCCCAAAAAGCAGCATCTCTGTAAACGATGGGAAGGGTAATTTGAGCTGCTGGGGTTATAAGCTTCTCCTTGACAGGGTAGTGTCTAATGCAGTCCTTGGATGTATAAACAGAGGTAGCTCAAATAGCAATGGAGCAATGATATTTGTGTTTGGCACTGGAGAGAGCACTAATGGAATCCGTGTCCAATTCTGTCTTTTGAGAATGATATTGGCAAACTGAAATGGGTTCAGAGAAAAATTAGAGAACAATTAAGAAGCTGGAAAATACTTATTATGGGCTGAAAATCCACGACCTAAGAGCTAGAATGTATTTTATAAAAAGAAAGTTAAAGGGTGGCTAATTTGCAATCCATGGGTTTACAAGGCAGGAAAGCTTTGGTGATGGCTTTCTGCAGTCTTGAAGCCAGAAAAATGGGACAAAAAACAACGGTACAGGATCTAACAGTAAAGCTCCGTTTAAAAGTTATGGTAGAAATTGTAAATTTTTTTCCTTGTTTTTTCTTACAGCTACACTTTAATGAGAGTCAGCATAGGGAAGTGCTGCTCATCCAGTCATCCCTGCTGGCCTCAGGAGCCACAAATCTGAGAAAACTACTGAGAGTGTCTCAAACAATAAGTGAGTTAAAATTGCATGATCATTCACACAGCCATAAATACGAGCAGGAGGTCAGGGTCTTACCCAAAATGAAATGCTTTGAATATTAAGAAAATTGTTCTAGACTGCTCACATGTACATAGAAAACAGGCACCTTACAGCACACTGGCTGTCAAGAGAGATGTAAGACACTTCCAGTGTTCGAGACTGAAATGACAAAGGAATCCAGTATTGTAAGTGAAAAGGGTTGGTTGGGCAAATAGCATGTAAGGCATGGAGCAATGAGTAGCAGAGAAGCCAAATAACTCCTTGCCATGCAAGGAGGTCTGAGAAGAGTGGGGTTTTATACAGACCCGTGAGGGTGAAATTAATCCTGAAAGGAAAATGGATGAGGCAGGGATTTGTGTTAGGCTCAGTTTTTATGCAGGTGTTCTCATTAATGTGAGAGTAAGGGAAACTGCAGACGATGTGAAAGTATAAGTAACTGCCCTGGAGGAAATATAAAAGAAGATACAAAAAAAGCTGTAGAGGATAATAACACCGGCATAGAATAACAGTGTGAGATTCAGAGTGAAAATATGTAAATTAACTCATTGAGGCAGAGGAAAAGATGAAATTAATCCAAAGGAAGGGGAAATTGTACAGAGCAGCTATGGTGAAAGATAAGAAATGTGCAAAGATGGAAATACAGAGCCAGTGTAATGAGTCTGCAGTGTGATATGGTAGCTTAAAAGATGGCATTAGTTCTGGATTTCACATGTAAAAACACAAGCTCAGAGTCCAGACCTGTAGGAAGGTCTGCTACCAGTCCCCAAGAAAAGCATGAGGTGGAGATGTACTCCTAATGTTCTGTTTTCTTGGGAAGAAAAATATCGTGCTGTGAATTGAAATACCAATAATGCAAGGCAATTTTGGAGTCACTGAAATTAGTTCAGGCAGGATCTAGATATGGGTCAAAGTACATTTGGATCAGAATTTAGCTGAGGTATTTTGATATTTGACAGGCTCTAGCCAAACTCCCATTTGCACATTGAAGAGTGATGCAGACTGGATTGAGGCATGTTACTCAGGAAGCTACAGGCTGAAACTTGGAGAAAATTGGTCTGAAACTGACCTGGAAATCTGGGTCTTCTCTGATTGTCAGACAGGGGATTTCCCTAGAAAACGTCTAACAACATTTTCACCAGCACTTGTATAGCTGTACCATAAAGAAAAATGTTTCAGAGGCAAGGAGATGGATTAGATAACACACTGAGTTTTTTCCACCTTTGTGACGCCTTTATGAAAGCACTTTGTCAGCTCTTCATTAACTACTGTGTATTTAGCTCTCATCTGTCCTGTCAGACTATGGTTTGGGAAGTTAGATTTAGCTGTAAATTCCAATCTGCATCTATCTAAAAATAGAATAGTTGAGAATATATGGGCTGAATTATGGATCAAATATGTCACTGCAGAAACCAAGGACAAAATGTGTGACATTAAACTGATGTAAAAGAAAAACTCTTTACTTGACTATTTCTGTACTCATGGAGTACATTTTTTATGCACAGAGCTCTGTGAAGAAATTAGCTAATTAATCTTCACAGGATGTCAGGGGACCATTACTCACACTTCCATTTTTTAGGCAGAAGAGAAAGTTTAGAGAATCTTTCCATCTTAAGACTGGAATCAGGAATATAAGTATCTTGCCCATTGCCCCATGCTGAAGTCTCCAGTCCATACTGCCACCTAATGCCTGTCTAATACATGTGAGAAAATGCAGCTCTGAAAAAACAAATTAAGTAGATATTTTCAGTATTCACAATGTTTAATAATTTAAAAAAATATGATACATAAATTGACTCCAGGGAGGGAAAAGCAGGAAAATGTATGTTATGAGGTTGATGGTAACTTCACGGAGAAGCATTGTTCCTCCTGTGAGAGGCTGCAGGCAGCCATCCTCTGCTGGTTTGGCACAAATGTGATCCATAACAGCACAGGCACAGCTTCTGAACACCACTAATGTGGCACTCTGATAACTTGTGTTTGGGACGAGCAGTGATGGGAAGGAGTTTCCTCATCACTAAGAGGGGGCCTCAGGATTGATGCTTCCCTCCATTGCTCAGGCAAGCATTGGTGTATGAGCTCCACCTTTCTGGTGGAGGGGGAAACTAGGCCAGCCTGTGATTGCAAGTCTTCTCAGAGACCTCAGGAGCCCAGGAATCCCAAGCCGTCATTTGTGATTACAGCAGCTGCTCTGCCCTACATACTGATGTGGCCAAAACTTGTCATGGGACCACAATGCCGAATTGCTGCTCCCTCCATAGCAGTAACTTCTACCGCATCATCAGTCACAATTTCATCACTTTTCAGATCTGCCACAAACAGTTACAGTAGCTATTATTCACAGATCCATCCCTAGCACAGTAATATTCATGGCCACACAGGCCTCTGTGTGCTGCCCCTGGATTGTCTGCATCAGCTGAGGCACACACAGACACGTCCGCGCTGGCGCTGGACCGGGGCACACGGTTCATGCAGCCACCACCACGAGATGCAAGTGTCCTTAAAACAAGAAGAGGTGGCACACTTATTGCTCTGAGTTAGTATTCTTGATGTATCAACACTCTAGACTTGCTAACAAAACATGCCTGTAACTACAGTATGCAATTAGCCATTGCCTGGAGGCAGTATAAAGCAATTTTAACTCTTTTTCTCAAATTCTCTAACAGTTAGCATATTCCATTAACAGTAATATTTGCATGGTCTTGGCTGCTCATTGAGCAATTTTCCTGTAACTATTAGGTTTAGTACTAGTTTAATAAACCCTGTTATTTTATTGTCCCAGCAGTGCTGACAGCATTGCCACTGGAAGAAAATAACAAGGGAGAATGAACTTAATTTGTCATCTTGTTGCAATTGTTATAGAGGTGAAATTCTGTTTTGCTGTGGTTGAATGACCTTTAAATTGGGGGAAAAATCAGGCCTATACAAGCACTCTGTGTTTTGATATACAACATGCTGAATGTAGGGGGTTGCTGACAAGCAAGAGAAGCATTCATCATGAAAGCCAAACTTTTACCATTGGAGAACATTTCTGTCTTTCCAACCATCATTCAGAAATTCCATATTAATGTAATGAGAGATTTATCCAAAGCTACAAACCTATCCACAGAAATGTAGTTCTATGCCTTTGAGGATCTGGAGATTACACAGTTTGGTTTTGTCCTAATTCAAGTGGAAAACCAAAATATTTTGAGTCCTTTATGTCTGCACTTGAATGCACCCTTACTAAGGCTGACTGCATAGCCGACATTGCTAGAGCCTTCAGCCCCAAAAGTACCTGAAATTTTTGCCTGCTAGGGATCTGTACACCAGGCAGACTAGCTTACCTGGCATCTTTTCCTTTTGAAGAGAGCTGCCAAGTGACTAGGAAATGGGACAGGTAAGAAACCTGCTGAACAGACCTTGTTTGTTTTCTTTCCTTCTAAATTTCACTGGCACAAACACACATTTGCAAAGCATTTCAGGTTCAGTTAATTCAGCAACTTGTAGTGAAAAGAAAGTTTTCTCTGTTCTGCCCTCCCCACAGTGGTTTTAATCTTACCAGAAGATGGCTAAAATTACTGAGTATTAACTTTCATTATAAACTGTCAAAGAGAAAAATTCATAGCCTAATTTTTAAAAGGTAATGGCTGCAAACTTTCCCACTGGAGTGCACGTACTTTAAGAAATTAGGTTATTTTCCTGTTTCAGTATCTTTCAAAATAGGCCAAATTCAGCTTGGGAGGAAGTAATTGTATTTATTACAGGAGAACTCAGTTTTCTGGGAAGTCAGTGTTTTTTTTTCCAGGAAAGCTTCTGTTGTTGTTATTATTATTGGTGATGGTGGTGGTGTTCTCTTAATTCTCTATGGCAGTCCCATTATGCTATGTAATATAAAATAAATAATACCGCCTACCTCAAAGGTAGGTCCCCAGAAGACAAGAGCAAAGCAAGGAAAAGAAGGGAAAGGAGAGCAGGGAAATTGCAGTTTTCCCATAGGATCATGTGTATAGGACTTACTGTTTCTGATCAGTCATCTTCTAACTTTCCCCCACTGCCAGTTGAGTTTAAAAAGTAAAATTTTTGATGGCACCCACCCCCATCTCAGAGCACCACAGCGTCAGTGCTCTCTGCTGGGTTTCCAAGTGCATTCCCAAGCAGCCAATTAAAGTAGACAAGATAGATACCAAAGGAAAATATAAATATTCGTCAGCTGCAACCTCGTTATGGAATGCAAGTATCTGTCTCCTGTCAGAACCACTGGAAGGTTTTTGCAAATGCATAAGTGCATAAATTGTGTCTGGGAGATTGCAGCTACCATTGTTCCCAGAGATGTGCCTCTTGCTAGCTTGCTTCTTAGATGTAATAATTAAAGGCCTAAGTGAGGCTTGTGCAAAATTCAGACATACTGAATCTAGAACAGGGACTTCTACAATATTAACAGAGTTTCCATTCTCCACATTGCTTGGCAGATATCCTCCTTTGCCAAACATTTCCATTCTGCTGTTTACTAGACATGGGACAGGCTGAGTTCAGGAAGAAGCAAAATCCTGGCTTTGCCCAAGAGTCCAGACGCAATTTCATGCCTGTACAGTCAGGTACATGCAGTAGCCACTCAAATGTTGAGAAACATAGAATTAGTTAGTATATTAAGAAACACAGGAATGTCCTTCAGAAGAATAATACCCTATGCCTATGAGCCAGCAGACATTAATTCAGATTATTTATCATGGATCAGCTGTAATTAGCATGAGGGGCATATGCTAAGTTTGAGCATTTTATCGCCAAAGTTATGCAGATACTGTATTTGTATAATAGGAATGCTGTGCTCCTTGTTTTGTTGTTGTTGCTAAAACCAGCACATTACAGTGTTATTTGTACTGAAGAAGTGACGGTGGGGAGTAGGCCTCCCCTTTTCCCTTTGAGCAGATGGTGGGACAGAGGACATTTTGGACATGATTTCTACCTTTAGTTGCTACTATTTTGTTCTTAGAGCTAGGTTAGAAAGAATATGTATTACTGAGCCTGATAAAAGAAGCTAAGATCAAAGGGTTGATCTTTTTCTTCTTAGTGGCATTGCTGTAAATAACTAAATTACTTGGGAATGCAAAGATAATGAATACAGAAAATGGACTGGAAATGTTACCAGAATACCTTAATGTAATTAAAATTTTAAAAAAGCATTTCAGCAGCACACTGATTGTCCCTTACAAAGTCACACAACAGTTAGTGCACAGAAGGCAGAAGGGCCTACCATGACTAGCTTCCATTAAGTAATAAATTCCATTAAATAATAAAACCTAATGACTGAAAGTTTTGTCCTCGACCTCACCTTTGATGAGCTTTGGTATTCTCAGTGAAATTTCTTATGAAACTTTAGATTTCTCAGGTCATTTTAGGGGACAACAGGAGTGAAAATCTTGCCATTATAAATTGCTGGTTTAAATATAATCCCAGTCGCTAGTGGCCAGAATGCATCACTGTGTGACAGCTGCTTGCTGGCACACATGGCCAATGCTGGCACCCATGTACTGGTGAGATAAATGTCCAGATCCCAGAGATCACTATGACTGGCTTTACTTGCATTTGCAAGGAAGGGTTATAGCTGGAAATTGTTCTGCATTTCCACTTCTGGAGGCCAGCATGATCATGCATAATGCTTTTGACATCTGTTTTCTGGAGGCAGATGATTTGCCTTCAGTCATATATGAGGCTCTCAAAGACACCTTACTGCCTTGCTGAAGGGGAATGGCTCATGCAATAGAAAAGCATGTTTTCCCACACACCCTTTTAACTCTCTGACTCCACATAAACATAACCCTTACAGTCTGAGTACCCCGTAATAATGCAGTAGGAATAGAACAGTACCTCAGCTCTGTCAGCTCCCAGGTGTTTTCATGTAGTTCTTAAAAACCTGGCACCTTCAGCAGCAAAAACCTTTGTAAAATCTGAGTTGCTGTTTTTCTGGCAGAGCTGAGAAAGTTGTTGGCATCCAGGCTGCACAGAACACCTTATTGTTCTGCTTGCCGGCTACAATGCCGGGATCATTGCCTGCACGCTTCGGTGCACATCTCACAAATTATAGCTGTACCTGGATGTGGGTTCAATTAGGTTTGTTTGTGTACAGGGGAGCTGAGGCACTTCAGTGCTGACTCTGGCCGTGCCTATTCCCAGCACTCTGACGTGGAAAGAAAGAATAAAAAGACTCCTTTTCACAAGAGAGAGCAGAAAAGACAGAAAGGAAACCTCCGGTAACACTGGTCAGTGCTTCCCATTGTATTATTTACAGCGCAGGCTGAAAGATCCAGGAGAGTAGCAGGGGCCTGAGATGTGCACAGGCAACTGGGGAAGCAGAAAAGGACAACCAGTGGTATTGTGGGGAACCCCGGCCAGACCTTTAGGGCCAGAGAGAGGTTGGGAATAGAAACAAGCTTGAAGCTGATCTATAATCTGTCTGGGGTTTTCCCCCTTTTTTTCCCCCCCCCCAAATGAAACAATGGAACAACAAATTAATATTTCTCTACTTTTCTGGTAACTGAAGCCTTTAATTTTACTCATAAGCAATTAAAGAAACCGTTTTCATAATGAAAATTTTAACCTTTAGGTTTCAAAGGTGTTGCAATGAAATTTTGGCTTATCCTAAAGTATGTTATCAGGGGCAGAAGGGAGCATAGGATCCAACATAATTCAGCTAAATTCATGTGTGATCACTTGAGACTGAAATCTATATAACACTTAGATGCATTTGCTAACAAAGTTTAATCCTGTCTTGCTTCTTCTTTTTTGTTTAAGAATTAGAACTATGCTCATGCTGTAACCTATATAGTTTCCACACGTGGATATCTGGCTGTTATGCTATTTCTAATAAATTTTGACTCCTTTTTATTTTTTATTTCTTACTACTTAAATGAAAATTAAATCTGATCTGAAATAGTTTTAGATGTTGAAGAAAAGATGCTATAAAAATGACATATTGCATATTTGAAGATTTGACTTCGGTAAATACACATGGGTTTGGACAAATCAACAAATCTTGCCAAAAGATCCATGAAATATTTTTATCTAGGTAGTGAGAGATGTTTATAATCTATAGAGTAGGATTTTCCCTTAAAATGTCTTCTGCAGTTAAGGTCCTTATACCACCTGTATTTATTAATTATTTGAATAAAGGCGATATCAACCAGTTCCTTAATATCTAACTAAGGCGACCATTTGTCAGCCAGGCTCTGAAAATGTGAAGCTAGTGAAGAAACAGATGTTGGAGCAAGGAGGTGATTATTATGGCCAGCAGGAGGACGGGGGCTACAGATGTGCTAAAAAGCCTGAAACCTGCATTTTCATCATCATGCTTGTACTTTGAGTCATCTTCCCTGCAGCTTGAGCTACAGCACAGCTTTTTGTAGAGAGAGTTTGTTCTGTTAGAAAAAGAGGGTGGTGACCTTCCAGGCTGGAATTACAGATGAATGCCTTTGGAAAGGCAGCAGGAAAACTGTCCTTAGTTTCAGCTGTCAAAAATGAAAGGCATGTCTATGTCAGTCAGGATACATGTAGGCACAAACAGTTCTGAATTGATCTCCGGTCCTACTTCAGTGTTACAAACAGGTTACAATACACAAAATACTATTTTGTTGCATGTTGCAACACTGCATTTTACAAAATACCGAAGAGATATTTTACATTGAAGGTTAAGGTTGTTTACCTTTAATCATGTGTATAGTAAAGAAGGGTGCATAGCAGTTTAAAACACAGGTGTAGAGAAGAAATTTACTTTTTCATTATTTCTATACAAAAAATCAGTGGTGACAAAGTTGAATGAATATAATTATCTAACACTCTCCCAAGAATAATTCCCCTTCTACTTCGGTTTCCTTTCTCTCTGCTCTTCTTAGATCCTCAGTAGTTTTTGTCCCTGCTATTTGCCTTCTAGTTCAAAGCATGGCTTCCCTGCAGAGAAAACACAGATGAAAGGAGTTTTGCCATTGATTTCAAAAGGGACTTGATTTGACTCCTTATCGTCTTCCTGGCCATCACAACAAAAGAGTAAGGGCTGAAAGACTAAGTCTAGGAGCTTTTATGGAAATTCAGGGCTTTAATCTGAAAGCACTCAGGTGCAGCATTTCACAGGAAATTTCCAAAGGTTCAGCCAGATGATAGAAATCAAAAATACAGTCTCACAGCCAGTCTGACCACTTTTCCTGAGACTGAAAATCATGAGGATCTCCTTTGAGCAGTGCTGATCCCAAGAAGTGCATCAGGACTTGGAGGTTAAATGGAGCCCACATGAAAGGCAGACATTAATGTCACTGGAGTTATAGCAAAGATGTATTTATGCTGAGAAAAATCTGTGGTGTAGAAGTACAAAATGCCAAGCTCAGTTGAAAGGTTTTGGGGCATATGTGTGCAGATGGGTAGAAAGATGTGATTTCTTTCTGTTCTGTTTGGTATTTGTTTTTTTTAATTGTATTAAATTTTTGGAGTAGTAATTTATTCTATGCAGCATGTAATGCTATTTGTCATCTTTATTCCATCAGCTATTCCAAAATCGAGGCTTACTGGTTTTGGGTGACAGGTTTCAGGTCACTAAATCAGGAAATGAAATGAAACTGGAAAGCCTGTAGAAGTAAAACACCAGAAAAAACTCCTAAAGGACTGCTATTAACAGAGGACTGAAGAACAAATATGGAAAAAATATACCTATATTTCCTATCTATCTGAGCAAAACAGTGACTGTGACCTACATAAGCTGTGGACAGGACAAGGTCTCTTTGGCAAGACCCCAACCACAACAGGAACACATACAGCACTTTCTTCAGAGCTCCTGATGCGACACCTTAGCCTCTCCACAGCAAGTCAGTCGGGAAGCTTTCATTTACAGATGCCAGAATGCCAGTAATATGGGAGGGTTTTCCAGTTTTTCTCTGCAATTGGATTGAAACTCTCCCATCACTATGCATACACAATATTAATTATGTGTGTGCATGAATATTAGCTTTGCTGGAGCACAATCTTCCTACCAAGGAATCTCCCCTCAAAAATGCTTAAGTATTCTAAGGTAAATTCAAGGTGAGCCCACAACCCTTTTTGAATGTGAGAGCAGAAACTATCCCCAAAATACAGATCCCAGGTGTCAATGAAGGCATCTCAGAAAGAGTAAGTCAGTTACACATGTTTTATTATTAATTTTGATCTCTCAGGGGTCTTTGCAAAACTATTTAGTGAAAGTGTAATTTGGGATGTTTGCACTGGATGTGGAGGTGATAGAGTCCTTCTCTACATTGCTCTCAGCAGAGGAAAAAGCTGTGATGCAATTCATAGTAGACTTGAACCAGCTGATGTTAACTGCCCTACCTCCACTGACTGCCACACAGCCAAAGTTGTTGACCTTCAGTAAAAATCTGCCCCAGTAATTGTGGTCCTTTTCTGAATCTGTCTCTTATTAGCAAATGAGTTTCATGAAGTACCTTCATCCATCTCTTCCTATCTGCTATTTTCCAGAGTAAGACATCTTTTGGCAGAATACATTTCACTAGGTTATCTCCCCAAAGGTTTATAAATAATACGGTGCGCAAGCAGAGCATCTTATTTGCTGTGTCTGCTTCATTTAGCTCCATGTGAGTTGTATTTCCCTGGACGGAAACAGCAGGAAATAGCCTGCAAGTACCTAACAATACTCAGGACAGTACAAAAGATGGTACTGAGTAATGAATTCAGCACAGCTCAAACATCCAGTGAAGCTGTGACAAAAGCCTCTCACAGACCACAACTTACACAGCCAACCTCCAAATTACCTCTTGGTGCAACAGTCTTGATTCTCCCTGCCAAATATAGGAGGAAGCAACACTAAAAGCTAGTTCAGCAGCTGGACCCACTTATCACGGTTTCTCAGTCCTAAGGTTGGTTTTTACGATCGCTCTATTCAGTGGAGAGAAATGGAGTTGGCACTGGGGAAGAAAGCCTGCTAACAGGCTGGAACTTGCTGTATAGACTGCAGGAATAAATTAACCTCCCACCGGAGTGGAGAGGAACCAATGGTGGAAGTTCTTGCACCCTGCACCTAAAATTTACCTGGGAGCAGAACACCAGAGCTCAGGTGCCTGGCCCTAGGGTTTATTCAGTGTCTATCCCACACTGAACAGTGACTTCACTGCAACCAAGAGGGCCTTAAAACCAGGGGGAGAGAGCTGCTACTGCCCCCATCCCTTGAATCAGAAGCCCTCATGAGCACACGCTGCTGGGAGGGGGTCTGTGGAGAGCTTACTTGGATTTTAGCACTGACTGGCCCCTTTGCCCAAGCCTGGTTTTGGGTCTGGTCGTTACCCAGCAGTGTCCCAAACACAGGCTCCAGCAGAGGGCACAGCCACCCAGCAGAAGCAGGGAGCTGGGCCAGCGGCAGAGGCAGCAACAGCAGCAGAATGTTCCTGGAGATCATGCAATCACAGAATCGCTAAGTTGGAAGAGACCCACAAGGACCATGGAGACCAACTCCCAGCCCTGCACAGGGTCATTCCCAAGAATCACACCATGGGCCCAAGAGCATTGTCCAAAAGCTTCTTGAACTCTGTCAGGCTGGTGCTGTGACCACTTCCCTGGGGAGCCTGTTCCAGTGCCCAACCAGCCTGTGGGTAAAGAACCTTTTCCTAATATCCAACCTAAACCTCCCCTGACACAACTTCAGGCCATTCCCAGGTTCTGTCACTGGTCACCTCAGAGAAGAGATAATTGCCTGCTCCTCTCTTCACCTCACAAGGAAGTTGTAGACTGCAGTGAGGTCTCCCCTCAGTCTCTTCTTCTCCAGGCTGAACAAACCAAGTGACCTCATCTGCTCATCCTAAGGCTTCCCCTGAAGGCCCCTCACCATCTTCATTGCCCTCCTTTGGACACTTCTCTAGCAGCTCAATGTCTTTTTTATACTGTGGCACCCAAAGCTGCCCCCAGCACTCGAGGTGAGGCTGCCCCAGAGCAGAGCAGAGCAGAGCAGAGCAGAGCAGAGCAGAGCAGGACAATCCCCTCCCTTGCCCGGCTGGTGATGCTGTGCCTGATGCCCCCAGGACACGCTTGGCCCTTCTGGCTGCCAGGCCACTGCTGACTCATGTTCAACTTGGCATCAACCGGGACCCCCAGTCCCTTTCCATGGGGCTGCTCTCCAGCTTCTCATTCCCCAGTCTGTGTGTACATCCCAGGTGCAGAATCTGGTACTTTTCCTTGTTGACCTTCATATGGTTGGTGATGCCTCAACACTCAGCAGAACTGGGTCCTACTGACCCCAGATGCACCCTAAGAGGAGCTGGCGTCCTCTTAAAAACACTCTGATCCCTGCCACTTTCAAGAGAGGCACAGCATCTTCTTTTATCACCACAGCACATGAGCACCTGGTCTGGGCAGGTGAAAGGAAGGTAGCACAGTCGTAGAATGTTGCTTTTTTTTTCTATGTTATGTTTGATCTTATTTTGGATATGTGCATCAGGCAGCTTCCTGAGCTGGCAGCTGAGGGTTACCATTTCTTCCTACTAGATTCAGGGGTAACTGGTGCAAGGTCAGGATTGATGACTGAGACAAGAATTTGGCCCTTTTTCTCTATTTGTAAAAACCTTCCACTAATTTCGAAGTTACCTGGTTAGCAGTGTGCTTGCCTTGCAAGAAACGGAAAACACACCAGCTCTAACGTGTAACTAGCTTTTCTGTCTAGTTCAACAGTGAGCCAAGGGCCTGAGGTGAAGTGGGGAATGGAGGCCCTTCCTCTCCAAGCTGGGACAGCTCTGCTTCCTTTCCCCTCTATCAGCCTGTGCAGCATTTAAGGGGCCAGAGCAGAGGAAGGGCATTCCTCCTTTTCAGCCATCATGTGCAGAGAAAGTGATACTGTCCTTCAGGGAGTTACAAATCAGGAGATGTGCCTTCCTTGTGAGAGGGAGAGCTCAGGGACCCTTTCTTCCTGTGATGCCTCTGAGTGTTCGTTTTAGCTGTGTGTTCTCCCCAGTCAGTGCTCCCTCTGCGGCATGATTAAAAGCACACTTGAGTTTTCTGTTTGTCTCAGTAGAGCATCATGGCAAGTGCGATTGTCACATTATACAGCATGACAGCAATTAACACCTAGCTACAGCACTATGGCATCTAGATCTTTCTTCACTGATGGCCACAAATCACAGACAAGCATTTACACTATGAACAGTATGAATAGGGTACATTTTAATCATGTGGATGTTACAATGTATGTAACAGATAAACAACGTAACAATTATGCTTTGTACGTAAAATTACACTTCTAAGGCTCTCCCTACTTACAAGACTCAATAATGAATTTAGCCTTGCTAAATCATCAGCTGTGATGGGAGAGCTGTTAGTTTTGCTCTTAAGGGAGAAAATGAACAGAGAAGTGACTTGTCAGGAGCATCTTGGAAACTCTGCCATTGACCAATTTAGGCTTAACGAATAAAATCCTTTAAATTCACAGTTTTGGGATATAACCGTAAACTGTGTTTGTGCATGCCTGCTTCTGGGGCCTGACTGAAGCCCAACAAATATTCTGTTGATTCCTGTAATGAAGTATTGGCATTTTGACCTTCAGAGACCATGCCATGACACAAGTTACACACATAAGACGCAAGTGATGAAATTTCCTGTCTTCTAGGTGTTGATTTGAACAGATGAGGGGCTCAGATAGGAAATATATTGATTTGCTGAGGATGCTAGTGAAGAGCCCCATATGGAAATGCAAAGAATCTTCCTCTGGTCAGTCTCTTGTGCTAATCAGTGCTCATATCTGACATGCATATTCAAATCTTCATCCAATAGTTGTATGAGCATGCTGGAAAATTCATCTCTCTTTTTTGGACTGTCCTGGAAAAGGGAGAGAGAAATGGCTGGGAAAAGGATCTTGGGATCAAAGACAGTGGAATATTTCTGTATCTTCCTATGGGAAGGCAATTCTTATGCCTGGAAAGATCTTTCCAAATATCTGCACTTTTAAAAATGCTGAGAAAACCCCCCAAAGATTTAGATTTTATCACCCTTCTTTCATATTCAATATTACTTAAACAGATATATTCATGTCCTACCTTATGTCCGTGTGACAGCTTATGTATGGCCCTTGTTCGGAAGCTCTGAAACCCCTCATTTCCAATTGGGAGCCAAACTTTAAACAGAGCCCTCTCCCACACTGAGCACAAGTTAACTCAGCTGAGCAAACCTGAACCTACCCTTTTCTGATCAGAATAGTTAGCCCACAGCTAATCTATTTCAAGCACTCTGCTTCCCTGAGTGAGAAGTTGTTTCTGCAGTAAGCTTGTAATGCTGCGGGCTTATCCTTGGACAACACCTGGCTATAGTAATATGCATTTCCCAGTTTACAGATTGGTAGATAGATGACCACTGAAGCAGTAAAACAAGATTAAACAAGAGATAGCTGAAACTGAGAAACAACCTGTCGGCTCAGGAATATATAAATCCCAAATAGAAGTAACACGTCACACTTTAGCACCACTGACATATTTAGCAGGTGGTCTTTCTTCCCTGCCTATACCACAGCCCCTGGGGATGTTTCAAGAGTTGGCCACTACAGCTTGCTGGCTCTCTTGACCCCTTTGGGAGAGTGCAAGGGAGCATCCCAATTCCAGCTGCACCACCAAGCACACTACTCACCCTTTCTATGAGCCAGACCTGATCTTTCAGGGAGCCAACATAATTACATAATTCACTGCACAGTCTATTTACTTTTTTTTTTTTTCCAAATGAATTACCCACCCACAGTGGTGAGCAACATCAGCTGATGGAGGGGCCAAGGGTGTGCCAGGGGTGCATAAGCAGAGGGAATGCATGACCAATGGGAGAGCAAGGGGCAGAAACTCCCCTTCTGTGGCTGGCTCAGCCCTTCCACCCAGGCAGTCTTTTCCTGCTAGTGTGGCAATAGGTTGGAGTGCAGAGAGCAAGATGACCTGTTATTTTGGAACACTCCCCAAATAGCATTCGTCCTCCAAACGACTGGCATTCCTGTGGGTCTTCCGATGGAATGCAAACAGCTTTTGGCACACAGGCATGGTTATGTACCCAACTGCAGGTAACTGCTTCCATGGATAGGTAGGCTAGGGTATCCAGCACATTTCTGGGGCTGGTAGACAGGACATGCATTTAGGGGAACAGCTGCTGGAGGCCAGGAAGAATACTGGAGGATATCTCAAACAGCAGTAGCAGACACCCATCCCTCTGAAAATGAGTTGAGTGTGAAGTGACTAATGTTAAAGAGTCCTCAGCCATGACATACCATAGCTCCAGCTGCACTGATAAACTGCTGGGATATGGGATACTCCAAGGCTTGGGTAGTAGGGGCAGAGCTCCCCACAGACTTCCCCATACCTCTGAAATACTCACAGCAGATTTAATATACAGCTGGGTACAAAAGCTTAACCTTGACCCCACTGACTTCCTACAAAAGTCCTGGTAGTTTTATTGTCATCATAATTTGTTCTTCTTTCTTCATGTATTCAATCTAATGCTATCATTGACCTCTTTTTTATGCCAACAATTAGTAATAATGAAGCCAAAAAATACATGTGCAGATGTTCAAAGATGTGTTTAAAAATTAAAAGCAGACCTTTAAAAACAGCTTATCTTGTGCAACTGTTTCTATAAAACATTTCCTTCTTGTACTTTAAAGTGCATGCATCTCTAAAATGCAAAGTAAAGTTCTTTTAAATACTATTTTTGCACAGAGTCCAGATGGCACAGAGCAAGTGACTTGGCCATAGAGAACTAAAGATTTTTAAGGAGGTGACTATAAAGATTTTTTCAGTTTTTGTACCCCCTTACTCATTGACTGCAGGATTTAGTCTGACTGATGAAGTGAAAGAACAAGAGAAAAGCTCAGTAATCATTTCCCATTTTGCAGTCTTGAAGAATCAGCCTAAGCATTATTTGAGGCACCATTATTTTTTTTTGCAAATCCCTAAAAGAGAATACAATCAAATATTTGTATGGTTAAATGTCTCATCATTGCATGGAAGAGGGAGACCTTCTTTTTCCTCTTTTTAATCAGTGAGCTTTTGTGCATACCTGTATGATCTCATCAGCAGCAGGAAGATTATGCAGCATAACTATGACTTAGTCTTGTCCTTCATTTTAATAATCTCTGCATGGCACTTGTGTAGCACATTCACTTTTGATCTAATAACAGTTTTAAGTAATCATAACCTTAACAGTTAAGTAATAATTAACAGGAATTAATCCTATTCCTGCTGTGAAGGAGCCCAAGTGATAATTTTGATCTTCAAATAAGCATCGAATGGGCTGGGCACCATTTCCAAATCCCATCGCTGACTTCATTACCTCAGACAGCAAGTGTGCCACCACATCTAGTCCCTGCTGAGATCAGCAGGTCTTCCCAGAGCCACTGCAAGATACACACAGCACAAAACCCTGTTAGCAGAATCACTATCTGTAGGTACTGCGAGCTGAAACAGTTGGGATAGAGCCTATAAGCCATTTGGCAACGCCACTGTTGCATTATCAGGGTTTTTTTAAGGAAGGGAGTGAACTGATTTGTTCAGGAGCTATAGCAGTATAACTTGTGCTGGCTCTGGAAGCAGTTTAACCTGAACGGAGCAGAAGCAGGTGAAGAGTCCAGGCCTGCTTGACGACACTTTCCTAATCACAGTTGGCAGGCAATCTCACTGCTAGAGGGTGAAACCATGAAGAAAAAAACCCAACCACAAGATTTTCAGGGTGCCCAGTATTTTGCTCTGCGGCTGCTTTATCAAAGCACCTGTCAGCTTTTTGCTCAGTTTCCAAGATCAAGAAATATGCAGAAACAGGCTTTCAAGAAATCCAAACTGTAAAGAGGCATGTGAAGTTAAGGTTGAAGTACACACACTTTTGCTATGTTTATATCTTTCCACTCATCACCCAAAATATATACATACCTACCCAGACACCTGTAATAACAGCACTAGGCACACAAAGCTTCTTTCTGCTTCTGTGCTTCTTTTGTACTGTAATGTAAAATTAAAATAGTCTTTCGAATGTGATTGCACAGACCCCATTACTTCAACCATATTTTCCATTTTTAACTTAATTCAATTAAAAAGTAATACATAGGAATGTCAAGAAAATGCATGGATTAACATTAAATACCATAAGTCAGTTCCTATTCCAATGTCTGCCAAAGACCTTTATCATGATCTCTGCATGCAAACAGGTAGTTCAGCATAGGCATCATCCAAAATTATGAGCCCGTATTTGAACATTTTTGCCTTTTGCTTATGCATCTTGCCTCTTTACCCTACAAAACAGATTCTTTTTGTTGAGCTCTGAGCAATGAAAGTCAATTTATTTTCTCTCACATTTACTGACATCATCTTACCCAAGGTGGTAGGGAAGGAAGGACGCTGTTGGTGTCATCCTTTTCCCAGCTTGTAGGTATGAAGCACTCCACAGGTCTGCAGATGCACTGGCAGCTCATGCAGAAAAAGACTCGTGTCTTTTGCCTATGAATGAATACCATCTGGGATATGCTTAGAACTGCTACTAGTGTGTGCAAAGATAGAGAATACAAATTCTGTGATTTATATGGAAATGGCTATAATGAGGGAGGTCTTGCTCTTGGATTGTGCCTTATATACAAGATGTCATAGGATCCAAACCCACAGATATTGCCACAAACCATTGCCTGGAGCTTCAGCACAAATTGAAGAATGCTTCTGGTACTTATAGCTGTTAAGGAAATACTGAGAGGGGCTGAGGAGGTGAACCATGTGAAGACAAAGATAAAATTACCCCACTTACAACAGTAAGCTTTTATCGAGCCAATCTAAACCATAGCCCTGACAATGAGGAGGGGCAGATTTCCATCTGAGCTACCCACAAGGGCTGCACCCTGTCGGGCCCTAGCGTGCACTCTGCAGCTTGCTCCTGCCCACTGTCTTTTCTGCTGTAACTGGCATGAGCTGCACTGAAAACGTTTCAGAAGAGCTCAGATCTAGGTGGCTTCAGAGCACACAGGTGATGTCTAAGCACGTGATCAAGCTGAAGTCCATGGTATTGTAGCATGGCAGAACGGGAGTACATTGAGACACAGGATATTTTACAGACATTAAAGATGACACAATAATCCTGCTTTAAATTGTCTTGTAACATTTTAATTCAGATTAGTGTTTACTATTGATTTAGTATGTGCTAACATTTCCTGTGTACAGCAATTGGCTGACAGGGTTTGCTTACACCTAGCATGGCATCCATTCTAGCAGCTCCCCAGCTGCCCATGCTTGAGACCAGGAGTAATGCAGTGGCACAAACAATTTGTAGGCCTGAGTTGCCAGGTAGACTTGGGCTGGCTATAAACATCATTTGGCCATTTTTTGCCTATTGCCTGGCACTTGATGAAATCTTTCTCTTTGTTAGGGCCAGTCAGGACCGACTAGTAGTCCTAGGGAGGTTCCTTTTCATTCTTGATACTAACTCCCAATATCTTATCCAAGAGCATCACTGAATTGTTTCTAGATTATGGGGTATATAGAAGAACCCAGATTTCCATACATTATTGTATGTCACTTTCATTTCAAGTATGGCAAAATCACAGACAGAGAGATTAAATCCTTTGATGCATTAATTGATACAGCTGGAAAGACACTTTTGAGCACACAGGCCTCCTTCAAGTCTTTGTGTATTTTAGTAATTGATGTTACATTTAAATCATATTGTCAACTCTCATTGCCACTTACTATACCTTATGTTGACTTGTCAGCAGTATAGCATCTCATTTCCCAGCAGCTGCTAAGAGTTTAGTTGAGACCTAGCTATACATCAGCAAGACAAACTATTCAAAATTACTTCTTACAGCAATAGAAGCCTAATGGTTTTTGCAATAAATTAATACTATCACACAGAGGGAAAAGTATTTGCTTAGTAGCAGAAATGATAATGGTAAGGTGCCCAACCTGATTAGAGAGTTATCTGTAAATCCTGAATGAAGCTGCTTGTATTATTCAACCAAAGGGTCTTGGGTAAACAGCAAAAACATTTATCTGGTAGAAAATGTATCATTTAGCTGCTACACCTTCTACACAGCCTTAGGAGACACGCTAAATAAAGGGAATAAAAAGTAATGCTCTATAAATATCCACTTACTGAACGAGATGGGCACCCTATGAAACAACAATATAGAGGTATGCATACGAACATGCACAGAAGGATTAACATTGTACTCCCTGTCTCTTGAGACCACATCATTCTCCCCACATCCTTTCTCGTGAGAGGCATTTTCTACTTTCACTTCAAGTTTTATGTGAGAACTAATTAAATTACTTCAAAAATGGTTGCATAAAAGTGTTTCCACTTAAAATAGACTATATGTTTTTGTTTACTGTTTTTGACTGTGATCAATATGATCAACTAGAAGCAGGTTTTACAAACTTCTAAAGACCAAGAAGATTTTAAATGTTCTTCCATTGCTCCTGCAGATTTTGCAAGTGACCCCAAGCTTCAGTATTAATTTGTAGATAGTCACATGCTAGCGGAAATTTTCAGGTAGCACCCATGAGAGCAGGACAAGAAAGGAAGTCTGGATTCACTGCAGATTGTTTAATCTATGCAGAAATACTGCGAGCTAAAGAAACTCAGAAAAGTCCCTAATGAGTTCTTGAAACTCATATGAATCCCAGTAGGGTTTAATATTTCCAGGCTGTTAATGTATTTCCGGAAACTGTTACAGTTGATTTTCAAGTGTTGCTGTGATTTAACCTCTGCCTGACGCCTTGCACTCCTGAACGAAAGCTGAATGCCGCGTGGATACTCTGTTAGTCTGGTTGGCAGCTGAGCTCCCAGGTAGACAGTAGCCCTGTGGGCAATAGTCAACCTCATCTGAAGCCCCATAGCCATCCTAACCCTAAAGGAGCCCTTGCTTTAACATTTTATAACCTTCAGCTTCATCCTGTGCATCTCCCCAGCTCTGACACCAACTTTAGGCAGCTGCCAGCTTAAGGGAGCAGGTCTTCAGACCTTCTGACTAATGTGCTGAAAAATGTGACTGAAGAGCATGGTAGTCAGAATGCAAGCAGGATCATCAGACTGGTTAGCTGTTGATGTCTTGATACTTGAGGGCTCTCTTTTTTCATTTTCTCGGTGCTTGGGTTTAAAGATACTAAAGACTTCCATGTCAGAAAGAACTGAAGTCCAGGAGAGTCAAGAGTGTGCTGACTTTGCTGGATCTGCTCACTTAGGCTAGCTTTCTTGCCACTCTTTTCCTCCTGCCCTAAGACTGCAAGCTCAGTGGGGGCTGGGACCACTCTTTTAGCTCAGCTCCAACTGCAACGCGCATCCAGGATGCTGCTGGAGTCGGAAGAACTCAGCTGGAGACATCAGCAAGTGGCAGATGAGACGGGAAAGCAAAATTAAGGCTACATAAACACCGTGTGACCCAGCTGCGAGGGCAGCTCAGCAGGTGATGGTTAGACTTAGGGTCTCTGCCCCATGCTCCACCAGCCCCATGCATACTGTAGCATCCAAAAGCATGTCAGTGCACAGCAGGGAGCTCGGGGCAGCCTGCCTGCAGGACGGTGCCCGCCGCATGGGGGGACACGCAGCTGCAACCCCTGTCACCGCAGCGAGCAGGACGCGGCCGGGCAGGGGGGCAGAAAGCCCACTCCCGCGGGATGGCGGCACCCGCAGCAGGTGCGCCGGGATCTAAATGCAAAAAAGGACGTGTCGGGGTGTGTGTAGGCTTCTCATGGGGGAGTGCATGCGTCTGCCCTTCTGGATTGAGCTTCTTTAGTTCCCGGCTGGCCGGCGAGGGCGCGCAGAGCGCTGCGGCACGGATTCAGCACAGGGGTGGGGGCTTCCTATTTTTGTAGACATTTTTGACCGCCCGGGGTGAGGGAGTAGGATCCTCCCTGCCAGGAGAGCAGCCCCGGCACGACCCACCGAGCAGCGCCGGGGCAGTGCGGGGGGCGGGTGTCCCAGGCGGCGGCGGCGGCGGGCGGGCACTAAGACCGCGCCGCCCCCGGGCGCTGCGCGGCGGCCGCAGAAGAGGAGGAGACCGGCGGGCCCGGGAGGAGAGGCGCGGAGGGGAGCGGAGCTATGCTAAACCCGGGGTACCGCTGAGGCGGGGCGGGCCAGGCCAGAGGCGGGGGCTCTCCGGCGGCGGGCGCGCAGGGGCCCGGCTCCCGAGGCGGCGGCAGGCAGCATCTCGGCGCGGGGAGCGGCTCCGCAGCCACCGGGCCAATGAACATGTCAGTG
>VZRM01005139.1:1623320-1668858 GCA_013397955.1 Grantiella picta | reverse complement strand
TCCCGCCGCGCCCCGGCCCTCCGGCTGGCCCGGCTGCGCAGAGCCGCACACGTGCCCCGGTCTGCCCTAGGCCTCCCTTCCCTCCATCCCTGCCTTGACCGACCCTCCCGCTCCCCACGCTGCAGCCTCGTTCAAACAAGTTGCGCGTTTGCCCGCGCTCCCCGCGGAGCCCCTTTGCCTTGCCCCTCCCCTCCCCCAGCTCCTAATAAAACTTCATTTGCAGCCATGCGGTTATTAACTTTCCCGGCGTGTGCGTGCGGCCGGGGAGCCGGGGCGAGCCGAGCCTCGGCGGGACCGGGGCTGCGCAGAGACCCGTCGGGGCTCCCCGGGTCGCGGCGAGCCGGAGCCGGGCGGCCCCGCAGAGGGACACCCGCTCGCTCCCAGCCTGGCCCGCCGAAGGGGAGTGGCTGTGCCGGGAGGCTGCTCTCTGCCCGGCGCTGCCCCGGGGGCATCCCTGGGCCTTGGCCAGCAGCAGGGAGACGGGGATGGAGGTAGCGCCCCAGCTGCCCTTGCCCCCTCTGCGGGGTCCTCTGAGCTGTCTTCGGGGCCGGGATCCCCCTCTCCATGACACCTGCCCACACCTTGCCCCAGCCTTTGTCCTGGCTTTGTCCACCTGCACGGGCCTTGTGTTCACGGTCTGCCCCCGCTGACCTGTGCCTTGCTGATGCACTATCCCTGACTGCCCTTACCCGGTGCCCAGTCTTGCCCTTTTTGCTGCTCCTGTGGTCTCTCTCCCTAGCTAGCCCCCAACTTTCCCTGCATGCCCTCCCTTGGCAGGACTGTTTGCCCTTTTGAGCTACCAAGTGAAGAACTTCCCCATGCCAGCTTTGTGTGACCGTGGCAGGATAGAACTGTCTCTGGGCCTGACCTTTGGTGTCTACATTTGCAGGACAGAATGGTCCAAGATCCTAGGTGGATCTCAGCCAGGGATGTGCTAGAATCCTTTAGTGACTTCCTGGGGACTTTTAAGAGCAGTATAATTAAAATGACCATTTTAAGTGCATGTATGTCTCCCTCTGTTCTGCAGGTGAGCTCATTATGTCTTGAGGGGTGCCTGGTGTCACTCATGTTTCAGGAAAAAGGAGACCACATAGATATTCTTGGGCTGGGAGTACTGGATGCTTCCCATTCTGTCCATGTTCCAGAAGAAAATTGGCATCAGAGTAGGACATGCTGGTAAAAGAGGATGGGGGGGGTGATACATGGGTATATGTAATAGCCAAATAACCCAGGAGAGATGCAGTTTATTTTAAAGAACATGCCTAGCAACTAGCACTCCTGCATCTTCTCCTTGGCTCTCCTGTGCATCGTGATGTGACCTTGGGAACATTACATAACTTCTCCTAGGCCTCAGTTTCCCCAGCATGGAAAGACCAGGGGAGTGAGGAATCATAACGCTGAAATGCCCTTACAAGGTACTTTAGTGGCTTAGGTAATGTTTGCCGAGGTCCTTGAAGATGTCAGGTACTACGTAAATACTAAGCAGTGTTACTAAAATCTCCCTGTCAGTTTCATGTGCTGCAGAGGTCGCCAGCTGGGATTCCGTAACACAGGGCTCCCACTTTCCAGGTTCAGAGGAGGAGACCATCAGTGTTACGCTGCTGCTATACAGCTAAAAAGACACTATCATACATGTACACATGCTTTTTGGTCTAGTTTCACCTTCTCTGAGGGAACTGATGAATTAATATCTGATTCTCATGAAAGTGAAGGACAGTGATCTTCTTGTGGCCTGGGAGTGTTTCTGGAAATGAAATAGAGCTGTGCCCTCTGAGGTCTCTATTGTGGCAGGCTTTTCCTGAAAATGCTGCTCAAGACTCTTCAGAGTTTCAGGTTAAATTGTGCTTTTTTTCTTTAAGAAATGCACTTGCTTAATGAAACAGGTCCTGTTCAAGCGCTTGAGTTTTGCAGGGAGCTTAACTGGTAAAATACAGCAGCTTTTTTTATTTCTTATCAGGGTGACTCAATAGGTTTGTGTATGAAGACATCAACGGCAGTACATGGCTCCTGCACTTTGTAGGTGTAGCCTTAATGTACACATTCTTAACATAAAAGCCATCTAAGATGAGGCCGTGAGGTAGTAGTTTGTAGGGATAAGCATGTTTCTTTCCTCTTTGAGCAGGAAGACAGACTAGGGGGATTTGCTTAAGGAAAGACTGTGGCAGGATTTTATACTGTAATTGTTATTTAAATTACGGTGCAGTACTGTTACGATGTCTAACATGAAGGTAAACATGAAGGTAAACAAATTCTATAGGTGTGGCATTTGCTATTTTACTTCATCTCAGAACTATGCCTTGTTACCTTACAACACACACACACACAGAAAAAGGCTGTGGGGTGTTAAAGGGGATGAATTGGCTCTAAGGAATTGACCCTGACTTTTGGATTTTGAGATGTATTCTTGGAGTCTGACCAGGTTGCATATGAAGATGTAGCAGTTTGCGGATGGACATGAATCCTTTTACATATCCTCTGAGTTCGGAGATGGTTAAAGCACCGACAAGCTATTTTAAGTAAAATTCTGTAAGCCTAAAGCTGGAAAAGCTGGAACGCAAAGCCTAGGGGTAGTGGCATACACCCCTAAGTACTGGTATGGTTGGTTGGGAAGGATCATGGTGCAAGGTCTGGTTCTCTTCAGCCAAGGCTTGCCCCTCCTTTGCCTTGGTCCTTCAAGCCTGCTCCAAGCTCCATCACTCCCTGGGGCAAGTGCATGTCATCTCCTCTCACAAGTCACTAGCACCCAGACTTGTCTATCCCCATCCTAGGGCTTGTTTCCTTACTGCCATTTGCCCCTGAAAATCCCATCTGATGGCATCTATTGGTCTAATGGCAGTGAATGAGGTCCTCCTTGCTTCACCCCAGATGTTCCTGCTTCGCTCTATGGAGGACCCCATCCTGCAACATGCATCGCGCTGAGACCTCTTTAGGGCTTGGGCCTGGATTAGCAGTGCTGTGAAGAGGGGACTGTTTTGACAGGAGAAATGAATAGTCTGTTGCCTGATACTTACAAGCTGATGGGTTTCATTCCTCCCTGAATGCTTGGCTTTATTTTTATGCATGCCTTTATGGTATAGCCCCCAGACTGCCTGGTTCTCATGCAGGGAGGCAGGAGTAGCAGAGCAATGTTGGAGGCTGCAAAGACAGACCTGCAGCCTGCTGGTGTCTGATGGTAAGAGCTGCCGATTAGTTGCCTTCCCTAAACAAGCAATGGCAGGATTTTAGGAGGTTAAAGAACTAACAGGTCCATTTACTATCATGAAACTCCTTACACTTTAGGTTGTGGGAAAGCTGTTGTTGATACATGTGTAAGTATAGTGCCATTGAGTAGCTGTGCATATAAAATACAGTATCACTTTAAGATACTGTCATATTGTGCTCAAACCGTGAGGGTTTTAATTTCAGTATGTTCAGGATTAAGTCAAACCTTTATTAAAATAATTGGTTTAAATGATTTCTCAAATCAAACTCTCCCAAGCACCTCCTCACAAACTTCTTCAAAGAGGGAAGTGATATGAAGTAAATAGTCTGCAGAGGATTTTTTTCCCTTAAACTGCTGCGTGAGAATTAATACAGCTCTAGTCCTTTATATCTTATGGATAACTATATTACTGTTTTTGCAGAAAATTCACAGTTCTGTCAGACATGCAGCAAAAAGTGTTGTAGCACTGAGATCTCGATTCGCAGCTGCAGCCAGTGAGGCAGCAAAAACTGGCCAGTGCTTAGGAAAGCCAAAGTGACAGAAATGCCTGGGTGGAGTGGTGACCGCCGGAGTCCTCCTCCATCGTGCTGCAGAGCACCAGGTTCGGGCATCAGCACGAAGTGACAGTCGTTCCTGTTATAATTGTCTGGCCAATAATAATTATCTTCAGATGTCTGCTGACGAGGGGCTCGCCAATGGGGAGCCAGGAGGCCTGTGCTGACTGCGCTGAGATTATCTGGGAGAGCTGACGTCACGCCAGGGCTTGCCTAAAATCACAGAAACTTTTCCTCTGCTGCTCCGCTGGCTGCTGCAGCGCTCCGGACGTTCCTGCCCCAGCCCCATGGCTTCACAACAGCTGCTGCCCTGGGCAGGCTCTCCTTGCTCCTCTGTCTCTGCCTCTTCTGTTTTGCTTCCTGAAAAGCTAAGGTTTAACTCTTGGCAGCCGGCAGCATGCTGGCAGGTAGCACTGGGAGGAGGATGAGCAGGACGAAAGTGAAACTGGTTATTCTCTAAAGATGCTGTTGGGCTCTGCTGCAGAAACTGGCTAGTTTTGGTATCATTAACAAAAGTAATGATTCAGTAAAGAGAGAAGGACTGCATAAGGACTGCTGGGAACTTTTTGGTTTTAAAGGGATCTGGCAATTTAAACTCGATTCTGAAATCAACTTTATGGACCTTAGATGAGTGTAAAATGTAATGTATTTGAAAGAAAACATCCATGCAGGACGTTATTTTTAACTGTTTGTTACCAAAAAATTTATGTGGCAGAGGCAGAAAATGCAGCCAGTGCTGAGAGAAATTTGTTCTTTGGTGTGATTTTCTTTCCAGTCAAAATTAGAGGTAAATGTGGAAGGGCAGAGGGTCAGCTAATTTTGATTTGTAAATGCCCTTGCCTTTTAATAATTCACACAAGCACCATCGTCCTAGACAGGTTTGTTTCCTAAATGCAAAACAAGCTCTCCTCATCCACTTAAGCTACTCTTACCTCATGCAGAAATCAAGAGTGAGAGGCTGTGAGGGCATATCTCTCCAGGCATATGTGCGTAGCAGCCAAAAACTGATGTAATTTTTTTTTTTTTTCCTCCTGAGCTTCTGGTAGATGCTGAGTGAAGGATGTAGCGAGAGATGCTGCAGTCACCCTGTACTTTCCTCTGTGCTGCAGCAAGGACTCAAAGGGAAGATGTGAATTGCTCTTTTCAACAGAGAGACTGTTTTACTTGAGCAGAATTCAGTTTGCCCAAGAATTTAGCCTGCTTCCACATGTCATTCTGCAGAGGGGATTTTTGCTGCTTGCTTGTGCAAACTGGCCAAAAAGCTGACAGGGCCACCAGTGCATGGCAGAGATTAGAGGATAACCAGTGCTTTGCCTTTCTTTCATCCTGCAGGCCTTTCTGAGCAAGAGACTGATGTATTGCAGTATCCCAGTGTTTTGGCTCCTTGAAACGAATAGGATGGAGTCTATGGGGAATAACAGCAGATGTCCTTTCAGAGTTCAGGTGTTTTCTGTCTGTTTGGGCTTGAGGAAAAAAAAATTAAAAAACGCGGTGGACATCAAAATGTCATCCCAAAGATAAATACATCAATGTGTTCTGGATTCAGCCTACCACTGAAACATAGGCACTGTCCTCTTGTTTACTCTCTCCCTGGAGTACGAACACATCTGTCATCATGTTGCCTCTGTGGTTTTAAACCTCTTGAGAGTGGAGACATCTCTTCTACTTTGTGAAACACCACATACTTCTGGGAATAATAAACTTGTAGGAGGGGAGCAAGGAGTAATTGAGGAACTTGCCATCATTTTCAGAAGTGAATGTAACCATTCAGGAACATGGTCATTCCAAAACACTTTTTGGAAAGGTTAATTAAGAGTTTAGGTGCTTTTTCTTTTAATGGAAGAGAGCAGAGATTAAAACATTATTTTTAACTGTAAATTAGGATTGTCTGAAATATAAAATAAGCTTTTCACTGAGTTAGGCTGTCTCAACATGTGAGATGTTTGTGTAACCACATTACCTTTGTACTGCCACCCAGTAAATTGATTCTTGCCAACAGGTTTTTAGCTCACTTGAGCCTTGCCCTTGGTTGGAGTAGTAGGGTTTTGTCTTCTACCATGCTGCCCCATCACTGACCAAAGTGTCCCAGCCTGCTGCTGCTACAGGCCATGCTGTTCCTGTTTCTTGTGTCACAGCATTGCATCTCGTGGGCTTCCCTGGATTTGCTGGGGAAGGCTGCTGCAGCCCTGTGGGGAGTTCTGCAGGGACACACAGCTGAACATTGTGCAAGCTGTCAACAGGACAGGAAACAGCAAGGCTGTGGTTGCACCCAGGCCAATAGAAGGAGAAAACTGCCAGTTCATGTGCAATGTTTGCAGATGTTATTATTGCTTTCTGATCCAAAGTTGCAATGGTACCTGATACTGCCCTTCTCAGTGTGCCTTGTACTTTGTGCTCCATTGCAAACCTTCAATTGCAAGTCTTGTTGACTTTTGTGACGACACAATTATTTTTGCTGTGACTTTGACTTACAGAGTAGGAGAAAGGTGGAAGGACTGCGAAACTACATGACCTCAGTTTGCCTAGAGAATGAACCCAGGTCCTACAGAGCAGACATGACGTGAAATGATGGGCAGAGCTTGCATCTGCTGAGCAGTCATTGACCTCCTGTGGAAACAGCTGGTATGCCGAGTGGAGAAGAAGAGGGCGAGATGCAAATCAACGGTTTACCTCATGCCAGGGAATTTGGGACTTTGCAGAGCACAAGTAGTGGTTTATGCAGTGCATGGTGCGCAGGGGAATGGTATCTCTGAGGATGTGGGGAGCTTGACTTCAAACTGAAGTGGCCATAGCCACCTTGTAAAAATGGGCATCAGTCAGAACTGGGCCTCAGTCCCATCATTGTAATGGAAATCAAGGACTTGCATCATCTCTGAAAATTTCTCTTTGTGCTTCAGTTCCTCTGCTGTAAAATGGCAAACAGTTCTTTTCTGGAATATTCAAAGTTGGTTTTCTGCCATGTCACAAAGGTGATCCTAAGGTGGTATAAGACCTGTATGAATAACTACATTAAATCAGTACAGAAAACATAATGATCTTACACTGTTACTAGGCAGCTTTACACTTGTACTAGCAGTGAAGAATTCGTTATTCTTGCCAAGGATGTGGGGCAAAGTTTGTCTCCTTGACTGTGGTAACTGAGGACTGAGAAGAGCTGCTTTAATATTAGGGGCAAGGCAGTTTAGTGTTGGTATCATGGGATTAAACTGCAAATGTCCAGACCATTTTTAATTGCAAATTTATGAAAGAAACTGTCCTTCAGATAGTCCAATAAAACTTCAGACTATTCAACATCTGATGATAACTTTTAAATAGAATTTTTAAAATTTGTTGGTAATTAGTTTCAATGCATGAAATCTGCAAACTGAATGAAAAATGAATTGGACGTCATCCAGGGTGTGAGATCTTCAAACTGAATGTGTTGATTTTGGTATCTGATGGCCTCAGTTACCCCTGGACATAAAACTTAAGGTCAGTCACGAATGTTACTAAGGACAAATGTCTGCTCTATATGTCTTGTGCCATCAGTAGTATAAATACACCTGGAAAGAGCAATCCCAGGGAGTGCCAATTAATGTTTAAGGGGAAGAAACAATGAGCCAAGTTAATTTTGGAAAAATCAGAATGCTATTATTGAGGAGTCTGATCTTCTGACTGATAAAATTGCCTGGGTTTCAGGTTTTTTTCCTTTTTTTTGTATTTATTTAGAGTCATTAAGACCTACTTAAGATAACAGTAAAAACCCCTAAGTATAAACAAAAGTGGGATGCCAAAGTTGTTGCACTGTGCTGTTCAGATAGTGGGTTTATTAACAAATGTTTACAAAGTCTGTCTTTTTCTTTATGTAATTTTCCTTTCAGATTTAATTGGGAATTTACCCTCTAGGCCTCCTGATGTGATTCTTCTGAATGCAGGTCCTCTGTAAACATTAATGAGAATTTTGTTGTTGCCAGCATACATCATCTCCAGGCAGCCAAAAGCCCTGGCTTTTCTTCCTTTTTGTTCTCCCTGCAGGAGCTGGCTGTCTAACTCATTTTCCATATCTTTGCAGGTCACAAGCAAAAGAAATGTTAGTCATTAGCAGGGAATTATGTAGACACCTTATATTTCAATTCCTTCTTGTTTTCTCACCTTCCTTGGCTTGACAGCCAAGGAGAAAAGTCCAGTCTGTTTTGTCCACTGCATGGATGTCTAGATGCTCTTGTCTATCTTGACTTTAGCAAAGACTTTAGTTCTGTTGGCAGTCTGTTGACAGTAGCTCTGGGGCTGCTGGCTGCCCTGGACCCTGTTGCACCTCAGCCCCAATCCCAGGTATAGATGAGGACCTGTCCTGTCTGTCCCATGTGCTCATGGCATCTTCTGTGCTCATGGGTGACCACCCCAAACCCAGCCAAACCCAGTGATTTCACTGCCTTTCCTAGGTAAAAGAAGCTGTGAGGATGTGCTGAGTGGAACTGCTGATGAGAGTGGGCAGCACTGGTTTCAGATTCATGATGAAACAGGCTGTTTAGCAGGTAGAAGTATTTCAGGATGCATAGTGTTGTTGTTACATTATTTTGTGAGGGCATTTCCCCATTATAGTTTTTTGTAAGATATTCCTGTTGGCCACCATCTGAAACAAGTTAATGGCTTAATGCAACCTTTGGTCTCTGACCTGACTGCTCCTGTGTGCTTAAATACCCTTTATCGATCGCATGCTTGATAAAGAAAATACTGGTTTTCGTCACACAACTGTCTGGAAGTGACATTCCCTCTTGCAATGGCAGTGTACACAGATGATCAGATTATCTTGTTACATCATTATTTGTTGTTTTAAAAATCTGTAAATACTGTGGAGTTAAATATATTATTTTAAAATCTCACTTGGGAGTCAGATGCTTGGCAAGATTCCTTCTGGGCAAGGCATTGACCATGGTTGTAATGAAAAACCCTTATTTTGCCCCTAACAGCTTGTGGGTTTAGTTTAAGGCTAGTAACCCAGGCAGACAAAGTTCACTATTTTTTTAGAGGTTTAGGTAAATTATTGCTTGGACCATGAGAGCCAGATCTGTGCAGCTACATTGCTGCCATTGCTGTGACCTAGTGGAGAGGTTTGCTTGTGTCCCATTGGAGAGAATGGCTCCAGACACCAAACATCATGAAGAAAAGTAATGTTATAGCGCTGAAAGGAGTCCTCAGCCAATGTGTCCTTTTTCACTAACTTCAGATATCATTACCAAAATGCATATTTTTCATTTGTAACAAATTCACATAAGCTTTCCAGCATTTTCTGAGAGCTCGCCTCCTATATAAGTGCTTAGATCATGGACAAATTTAAAAATTTTGTTTGAAAGACAGGATTGACACCAGATATTCCTAGTGTAACACTTGGAGCCAGACTGTCACAAGGCTGTTGTACCCAGGATGCTCATTCTTGTTAGGACATAAAGGAAAACATTCTGCTGAAAGAAACATTCTGAAAACCGATCCCCTGATGTTCGTGAGAGGTGATCTTTGTGTAAAGGTACCCCTGCATAAAGATGGTAGTTACAGTGGATGCCCTTCCCAGATTCCTGCACATCCAATGTCGTTTGATCCTGCTTGGGGTGATTGCTTGGATGTTTTGTTTGATGTCCAGGATTCTGGTATTTGGTGATCACAGGCAGTTTCTATTACTGTTCACTTATTCAAATCCTAGGAGCACCTTGCAGACACTGGTGGTGGCGTTTGACCACAGATGCCTGCTATGTAAGGTGTCTGAGTCATCAGGAAGTAGGCAGCTGAGAGGAGTAAGTTTTATTGTAAAACCACTCCGTCTCTTCACCAAATGTAGAGAGACTCAGGGAGCCAACTAGACCACAGTTACTTCTCATGATCCTTCTTCCTTCTTCTCCCCCACCATGCATTTTCTTCTTTTTTCTTTCTACCACCCTTTCCCCATTTGTCTCTCATTTTCTGTATGTCTTTTTCCCCTTTAAGAGCAGTCAAGTCAGCAGCACAGGTGGCTGGGGAAGCCCTGGATGCCTCTGTAAAACACCCTGCAGGGTGGGAAACAGCTAGCACATGTTTTGGTGTTGGGCTGGTGGAGCTGGGCAGCACAGGTCTGGCCCTGAGCTGTCTCTGGATGAACAGAAAAAGCACTGGTTCAGGGTAGTTCCACTGCCACCTTCTGATCAAGTCACTTGGTCCTTGATTTCTGGAATAAGTCAATAATAAGCAAAGAAGAGTGCTTGCTTGTAGCTTTCTGTAGCCCCCATCGTATATTGGTATAAAAGGGCCCTCTCTTTTAAAAGCCACTTTCAAATCACTAAATGGAAAAATCCTAAATAAAGTCCACAGTAAAACTGCTGTTGGCTTCAGTGTAAGAGATTTAGTTCTTAAAATTGTATGTGTTGGCTAAATGTAATGTAGCATCTGGTATGTAAAACAATTACGACAATTCTCATATTTTGAAATGGTCATTACTGTAAATGGAATAATTGGGAAAGATGTTAGGGGAAAATGAAGAGAAAAGAAGTTGTGTCTACATCTAGGAAAAAAATATACACCAGTCTGATAATATGGGCAATCCAGAGATTAGAGAGAAATTGTAATTAGGAGAGCTACCACTACTTTTTACTGTGGGGTGAGCAAGTAGAGCTCCCCCTCTGCTTTCTGTAGTAGCATGTCCTTGATGGAGAAGAAAAATGGATTAGGGTAACAAAACAGATCTGCTAGCATCTATTGTGTATCTGCATCAAAGCTGGGAATGCAGATTTTGACCTCAGGCTTTCGAAATGCTCTTCTTGTCTTTAGCAGTTCCCTGTGTCCTCAGCTGTTGGGCTGTCATGGAGCGTCTTCCCTAATGAGTGCTGATGGCTTCAGAGTAGGCATGCTAAGTGTGTCCAGACACTGATCCTTTGGTGCATCTCAAAGAGCTGGTGCAAGTACTGTGAGCAGTTTTCATTGCTTCCAATAAAATGGCACGTAGGATTGAGGGAGGTTTTTGACAGACCACAGATATCTTGCCTGTGCTTTTCTTTTATGATTATGGTCCAGCATTTGGTATTCAGTGGCAGTGTCTTGATGACCTTAGTTATGACCCATATTTATGGCCGGCGGAGAGTTAGACGTCTTTCCATTAAACTAGATAGTGTAGTTTCTGTTTGCAGGGGACATGAATTTGGCTTCAGACATCTTTAACCCACTTACCCTGTTTAAAGTTTCAAGAATGAGAACTTGATGGAGTTTCAGGCAGCTCTTGTGTTGTAAAATAGCTGTGTCTCTTGAAAGAGGGACACTTGTGTTCATTATATTACCATGAAGAGTTACGGTATTTTAGTAACCTTTTTCCCTTTGCTAAGGTCGACACAGAATCCCACAGTCACATTCCTGGTGAGTTCGATGCTTTAATGACAGAAAGCTCTATAATGTAGCATTTCTAAGAACAGGAAGGATGCCTTGAAAGTGGTGGATCCACACAGCCACAAGGGCTGCTGAGAGCTGCCCGGAGCCACTGCAGCTGTAAGTCTTCCCAGATGAAAATGACGATTTCCACTGACTTTCAGCTGAGGTCTCTCTTCTTAGCTCCCAAAGTCCTGTGTGGCGTGAAAAGAAAGCAAGACTTTGGTTCCCAACACTTCGGAGAGTCTCCCATTGTATGTACAGATATAAACTTGGTGCCATCATGCATTTTTCCTGGCTGCTGGATCAAATGCTCCCTCTTGAATGTTAGCCAGTCTGTGAGGCAGTGGGGACAGCCTCCCTGTCAGCAAGGTTGCACAATGGGGTGATATCAGGGTGGATTGCCTTGGGTTTGCTGGCACTGGAGTAGCTTCCCCGGATTGAACTTTGACCCCATGCCACACACATGGAAGCACTGCAGCAGTTGGGTAAACTGAGCTGCCTGTCATGACTCCTCCTAGGACCACGTTCTCCTGTGGCAGAGTGGAAGGGACCAGCAGAGGCAGTAAACTGTCACACTGCTCCAGCTGCCGTGTCTGGAGGCTGCCTGTGTAGCTTTCCTGAAAGCGGTCCTGGAGGCAGCACAGCAGGGGGGTGATGTGTCCTAAGCAGTTCCCATGATGGCATCTCTACTCAGGTGCTCATGAGCTCAGAATGTTGCAGCCGTGCAGTCTGAGCTGTTTCCTTCTAGCTGCAGGAGTGGGACGACCACTCTTAAGTTGTGAATTGGACAAACATCCCTCTCTAACTGGTTCCCACAGTCTGCTGTAGTAATGGCCTGTGGTGTGGTCCCTAGACTATCCTGCTCAACCTGCTTTGTTCAAAGAATGGGTAAGGCACACATCTGGAGAACTACAGACTGTCAGGGACCTTCATTATTAAAATTGGGGTCTGGAATTCATCCAAATCAGTGGGAGACATATCTGTGATATGAATGGGAAGAGGATGTAAATTTTTGTGCATGAGTAATGAGATGGCTCTATCATTACCTTCAGCTTTGGTGCAGACAGAAATCTGAGTGCTGCTGAAGTTGAACTAAGCCACCATCCCGCAGGCTTCTGCAGAAATAACAATGAAGAGTTGTAAATGCAGCACCTGGCTGTGGAGTAAATGGTTATATATGGGAGATCACTAGAAGGCCTGAAGACTAAATTGAAAAGGGCTTGTTTCCCAGAGACAGGCTTACATACAGTCCTCTCTGTGCAAGTGCTGCTCTTCCAGAATTAAACTAACCAATGCTGGACGAGTTAATATGAGCAATGCCTTAGGCTGCCTTCTGCTATGCTCTCGGGTAGTGGCTGTACACTGCAGAAAGCCTTACAGAACAAAAAGAGGAAAGATGTCACTTCAAGTCAGGCTGTGTTGATTCATAGGAGACATTCTGAAGGTTATGGATATATGTTAAGCAGGTATTAAATAGCTCTTGCTTTATAAATATCATTTACAAAAGCAAGTATCCTTCAGGCGCCAGAGTGTATAAGAATGTGAGTTAATTAGAGTCTGCATTTTCAAAGTGATGGAACAACAGGATTTAGATCAGAAAAACTGCAAATAAGTTTGCTGGTGACGTGAAATCCAGTGACTTTTGTAAAACTTGCTGGCTTCTTGCCTTGCTTTTCCTTCCCCCTGACTGCTTTCTGCAGCTGTGTCCCTTGGACTCTGGGCTGTGATGTGTGCAGCTCCAGAGAGGAGCAGTGCAGCCCTGCTGCCCATGGCGTTGCGCAGGTTTAGCACTGACGGGGACATGTCACGGCAGTACTCTGGGGCACTCACTTGTTTTGCAGAGGAACGCAGGCTGGCAGGAGGAAGAGCCAGACCACAGGCTAAACAGGCTCGGTGGAGCATTTCATGGCCTGCAAAGTGACCAGGCTAATCCTGGCAACCTGCTGCCTTTATCATGACACCTGGCACAGCAGCACAGCCCACCTGCTCTGCTTTACCAGATCTCTGTGCACACATCTCTCTCTTCCTAAACGTGGCACAGATTTTTTCCTTTCTCAGGCTTAAGGATGGGGGCAGGTGGGGGCAGTGGTAAAGATCTACTTTAAAGCCTGCCCAAAACCAGTATGAAATTTAGCTGTCCCCTTGCAGAAGGCTGGGGCCCCTCACACCAGGATGGTCTTCCAGGTTATTGGGGCTGTGACTTTGCAGCATGAGCAGCCTCGTGGTGCATTCAGAAACGCTTGCCTGACTAACATATTGCTTACATTTGCTGACTCACTCTTGCACTGCCTTTTCTTTCTTGTTCCCTGGATGTGTAGATTTTTATCTCTGTTACTAGGGCTGTGCCCCAGACACTGTATAATCAGCATGTTTGTGTTTGGCTCCTGTGTCGGTGAGAGGTATTTGCATTTGGATACAAACGTTAATATAATTCACCCTCAAGTGAACAACAGCAAAAAAATACAGGAGTATGAAGCCCCCTGGCATGGGAGGGAAGGAAGGCACACACTGCTCTTGGGCAGGGCCATCCCCAGCGTTGCTGCCTGGCAATTCACACCACCACCCCACCTGCATTTGCTGCTTCTCTTCAAACCCTGCTCTCCCAGATTGTTTTGGAAAATTAATTTAAATTCTGAATCACAGAGTATTCTGAGCTGGAATGGACCCACAAGGATCATCAAGTCCAACTCTTAAGTGAATGACCTGTAGGCAGCTTCATTTTTTCACCTGTAGAAGCTGCTAGCACAGGCAGCCTGTGTCTGAAAGCAAGTTTCAAAGCGGGAGCTGTACACGGCATGGCTAAGAACCTCGGCAGAGCTGCTGGGCGCTACAGCCAGAGCACCCACCCTGGTTGTAGGGTGCTCCTGGAAGGGCTTCTTCTGGCTGCTCTTCACCAGCTGTGCTGCAGCAGCCCTGTGTCCTCCCAGCCCAGCGTGCTTTCCCACTTTGATCTCTCACCTGGAGCCATTAAGTGTCCCTGTCTCTTGCCACTTCAAAGAATGCCTGTTCTTGATTTGCAGTGCTCATGTGCTTCTGGATGTACAGCTCAATTCAGACAGGTCATCTCAAATACCAGTGATCCTGAGTGATGGTCTTAAAATGTTAGAGGTTCAGATTAGTATGCAAGGACAATTATTAAGTTTTCTCCCTTTAAAGCCCAGGCTCTTAAACTTTTTGTATTAGTATTACAGATGGTTGTCACTATCTTGTCTTCTCAATGGCTTCTGAACAGGACTCAATTTGTTTTTCTTGTCTAGCTTGTTTAGGTCTAGTTTGAAGCCCATCTCATTAAGTTGCCGTCACATAATGCTCCTTTCTCTTGTTTTACTCAGATGATGTCCAATATAGTCACAGTAGTCCTCATGCAAGGAACGACATTGCATGGCCAATTAGCAGGGAAATAATTAGGAGACAGCTTCTTCCTCATGGTTCAAAGAGCATTATATACACACTCCCACGAGATCATACCACACAGCACCACCTTGCAGCAGCATTGCTGTAAACAAAACTTGCTGTTTGCCTCTCTGCCTTTTCCTTCCTGCTCACTACTTTTGTGTCAGTCTGGGTGCAGACAGACAGCTCTCCCCAACACCATCAAGCAGAATCCAGAATTCGGTGGTGTCTTCAGAACCCTCCCTGTGTTGAAACTATGGCCTCTCTGTGCTGGTTTTGCACAGCAGCAGCTGAGTAGAGCCAGGCTTCTGAGTGCCTGGACACTTTGAGGAACTTCAGCCTGGAAAAGGTTGCCTTTTTGCTTCCTTTTAGGCATGATTGTTTTTCTCAAGTTAGATAGTATTTATAGGATTTCTCATTGCAGGTTTCAGTGTTCCAGATTCAGTGAGATCAGTGATAATTCGGCATTTGCAAACAGAAACTTCAGAAAAATCTTGGCATTTTTGATTGTGACTTTTGTAAATGCTGGAGGGAAATAAACATGCAGCTTCTGCAGCGTCTTCTGTTAGCTGTTTCTTCCTAGTGGAAATGACTGTCAGCTTCTTGAATCAAGCTCTGAAAGCCCTCCAGGCATTTCAGTGGCAATGCTAAAGACTTGTGACCAGCTTTACTCACTTTGGGATTTACATTTTTGTCATTGATTCTGAATACATAATGGACCAAGTATATATTCAAACAATATCAGGACAATGTGTGCATGTACACATATATTGTACACTTGTTAATGCATTTTTCTCAATCCCTTTGACAGCAGAGTGCAGGCTACAGTCTGCTTTCACTTGGAGGGGTGTGCAGTACACCTGAAATCCACTGCCCCAGTGATAGAAATACAGCCCTACCATCTGCCATGGACTTACCCAGACTACACTGGAGCAGGATGAAGCTTTGGAACACCTGCAGTACATTGGTGATATCATTGTGTGGGGTAGTAAAGCAGAAGAAGTTTTTGAAAAATGGAAGAAAATTGTCCAAATTCTTCTGAAAGCCACTTGTTTTTACTGAGACTCAAAAGCAGTGCCTGGCACCTTGAACCCATACAGTGAGAACTAAATGATGAGCAGAGCCTTTGTTTTACATTAAATTATCCATCTTCCCTATCCCAGCTTCCTCTGAATTTCTGTTATACTTACTGGCAAAGGGCATCTGGCACAACCTATTTGTAAGTCCTACATTTAGATTTATTTTGCCAAAGTGAACAGAAACATCATCAAGTCCAGACAATAATACGAGAGCTCTAATAAAGATGCCTTATCCTTATCAGGCAGTGGTAGTGCGTATTCTGGTGAGGTCTGCTCTGCTGAAATATTTCTTCATTTCTGTTGCCTAAGGTGAGCAGTAAGCTTTTTCTTCAGCATGACACACTCTCACAGGATTGGGTGAGCAGTGGTGCTGGAACAGATGAACTCTTCTCCACCTCCAAACTGCAGCACCTGCTCCTGGTAACATTTTTTTGTTCCCTTGTGCAGCTGGATGATGAATATCTGGGATGAAAAGCTGCTTCAATGCAGAGTTTAAAATGGAAACCAGGACTTTGCCACCCAGCTTTCAAATCCCGTTTTACAGCGTTGAGGTGACGGCTTTGTTGCCTTGCCAGAGCACCCTGTAGCTGGAAACCCTAAGCCTGCTCTCACCCTGGTTGGTGTCCAGACTGCTGACCCTTCAGCTTTGTGCCATACCCCTTCCACAGCCCAAAGCTGACCACTTGGCTTTTTCTGTAAAATAGAGTTTTGTGCCTCTGGAAGGTCCTTTGGGCTGCAGGCAGAGTCAAGGAAATATCCACATATTAGTTATATGGATAGTTAGATCAGATTTTCCAGCTGTTTATTTTACAAGCATGTTAAGACATCCTAATGCAGTTAGAGGTTATTAAGTCCAAGTTGTTAATTTTAATGATTTTAATAGACCTTTAGCATTCCTGTTTAATCCAGTACTACTTATTGGTCTGTGCTGTATGTTGATACATTTTAAAGCTTCAGATTTGGCAGCTCTCTGAAAGAGTACTTGTATTTCCCAGATACTTGGATGAATTTCTTTCTGCTGCTGTTAACCAACATAGATTTCATCTCTGCATTTGGACTAAAATGGAAAGCGATCTGCAGAAAGGAGCCTGATGCTGTCGCTGTAAGCAGCATCACTGGCTAATTTTGAAAATGGTGCCTGTATGTGTCTGCCAGGCAGAGGTATTGGGTGGAAGGCTGATGGAGAGAGAAAGAAACAGATTTGGTTTGGTTCAAATGAGGCATAAACACTGTACCAGCCAAGGAGGTCTGAGAAGCTGCCCGACAGACCATGCGACCTTGTTCACTGAAGTGAAGCCTAGCACAAGATGCTTTCAGCCTTCTTCACATTCCCTGGGAGAAACATCCTGCTGGCTACAGCACAACTGAATAAGTATCTGTGTTTCTCCAGCAATTCAATTTTAAGTTTCAAAGTTTCTAGAGTACATTAGCATTTAATCTGCCTTTTACTAGCTGGCAATTTCTATCCTGATTTGCAGTGACTAAAAAGTAATCTAGCTAGGATTTGGTGGTACTTCAGGATTCAGGCATTTTGATCTTGTAAGTCAGGTTTTAAAGTAAATGCACATTACATGTACGCCTTATTTAAAGAAAACAGAATCAGTGTTTTGTTTTCAATGTAAAGACTATTGATGATTTTCTGATTTACTCAGAACTGTATAAGTGTAGCTACACAATGAGAGAGTATTTTTCATTTGACTGTTCATCTTTTCAAGGGGCATCTTTTTTGGCTGGTATCAGAAAAGTACAAAAGCAGTTTTTAAGTCTTTACCTGGAGCTGCAACGGTTTTGGTATTGTGTTTCAGGAAGCAAACCCAGCCCTGCTATGCTTTACTGAGGCAAAGCTTCCACTAATGCCATAGGACAAGTTTCTATACCATAAGCCACTGTAAAAGAATGCTAACTTATAAAGAGGAATGACTCAAGGCCATATAAATACTTCTTTCTCTTACAGAGATTATCCCTGTGTGATTTTCCTAAATATTTTGTCAAGCTTTTCTGTCTGTTGTTGCCTTTAGTGTATGTTGGCACAATATGTCTGCTGACTTTCCTTGGATCAGCCTTCATTGTTTAATAACTCAAGGTAATGTGTGCAAATCCTGGAATTTATATATTTGACTGATTTCTGAATAAATCCATCTTAGTGTCTGTTTAAATCTGCTTGAGTCTTAAGCAATGATGATCTTGTTACCCTACGGATGTATTGTAGGCGTATTGCAGGTATATGCACATGACAAATTTTGTTTAATTACGACAAATTACCAGGTTGGAGCACTGATTTGGGTACGTGATGTGGACCTGTTGGAGTGAGTCCAAATGAGCCTATGAAGATGATCAGAGAACTGGAACACCTCTCCTATGAAAACAGGTTGAGAGATTTTGATTTGTTCATCCTGGAGAAGAAAAGGTTCTGGGGAAAACTTTCATCATCTTTCCAGTTCCCAAAGAGGGCTACAAGAAAGCTGGAGAGGGACATTTTTCAAAGTCATATAGTGGTAGGACAAGGGGTAGTGTCTTTAAACTGAGTTTAGATATAGGTGGAAGGAAGAAATTCTTCACTGTGGGGGTGAGGAGGCACTGGAACAGGTTGCCCAGAGAAGCTGTGGATGCTCGATCCCTGGAAGTGTTCAAGGCCAAGTTGGAGGGGGCTTTGAGTAACCTGGTCTAGTGGAACATGTCCTGCCCATGGCAGGGGGATTGGAAATCTGTTAAGGTTTCTTCTGACAAAAACCATTCTGTGATTCTGTGATTTTCCATAAGAACACCATAATTAGTATTCTTCCGAATTCTTCCTAGCTTCTTATTACTTCATGAAGGGCCACACAGCACTTTCATTGGTTAAATTCAGTGATTAAGTGTGTCTGAAGAAGCCCATCTAACCAAAGCTGCAGTCTTTGGTTCCTGGTGTCAATGCTTTGTCCACATGGCTTTCAGAGCTTGCCTCTCGCTTTTTCATGTTATGTTCTGTTTAGGGTAAGATATCTTTTGATCTTTGGCTTGTAAGCAGAAGCAATAAACACTTCCGTGATGCGTCGAGGGCTTTGTAGAGAGAGGTGTCTGTTGCGCCATTAGGTAACTATTTAGTGAATAGCTTATCCCAGTAGACACTGAAATGTATTTAAATGGTAATCCTATTTCCAACCCAGGTTAGGCAAATAACTATATTTGGACTCATCACCAAAGGTTAGTGTGTTATCCAGTAGGATAACTGCAGTCACACTAATACCAAACTTTGTTTTGTCACCCTTGAATACAAAATAGTGGCAACCTTGAATAGCATCATGCAGTGTCTCAGTTCTATGACACTGCTCAAAAGCAAATGTAATGAGCATTGTTTTGTAAAGACTTACTGTACCTGCAGTCACTGACACATGGGGATAAACCCCTGTTTCCATTTCACTATGCATTGTGTGTACTCTTGTGTTTTATATAATTGCATTTTGTCTGGTACCAGCCTGGCCTGTGGTCCTGCCTGAGGTAGTACCCACGGTCTCACGCTGGGAGCTGCTTCCAGTTCACCTCAAGGTAAAGATGCAGCAAATCTGCATGCACAAAGTGAAAGATCCAGGCCCACGTTTCAACTATATTAGGGTTTTTGAATATTGAAAACCTTTGATTTCAATTCTTACTCATTTTCTACAGTGAATGTGAACTAGGACTAGAATCCCAATGCGCTATACATTTTTAAGTATAAGTTCATTTCATTGAGTTCAGAGACGGTTTAAAACCTTTTAGGGTTACTTTTTCCAAGTGGAGTATAGAACAACCACTGTTACTCTTCTTTTGTATATAATTCTGTTCTGTGACTTCTTCAGTTATGTACAGTATATTTTTGGTATTGCTTGGGTAACATTCCTAAGTCTGATAAGAGGCTAATTTGGAAGACCTAATTCTTAAACTTCTGTCATTTTAATGACGATGTGGTCTGGAATATATTAGCAGAGTTTTCAGCATTATATTTTAGTCACCTTCTGCAAGTAGATTTATAAGTCAGAACCAAGTTTTAAGTCAAGTAAGTAGGAAATAAAGTATCAAGTACGGACTTCCAGAATCAAAAAGCACAGAGGTTTAAGCAAAAAAAAAGTACAGGTTTTAATGAGATGTAATCTTCTTACTTTGCAGAAAACTCTCTCCAAAGAAAGGTCACTGTTGTCTTTAGGTTATTCTCTAGAGTAATTTTTTTTCTAGTAACAGCTAATCTCTAATAGAGTTGCTGTTAGGTTATACAATAATAATTTTGCTTGAGACACCAAGGCTCTCTTATTTGGTATTTCTTCTTTTTGCTCTCCATAGATGGGACCATAATAACTGTCCTGCTATACAATACGCGTAGCACAGTAGTGTTTTGCCAATTTTCCCACAGATGAAATAAAGTAAAATCAGGTAGCCGGATTCCTGAGAGCATTGAAACTTCAACATGTGATGTGTGGGAATCTGAATGTTTTGCATGGGCCTTCATGTTGGAGTTAACTGTGGAGACAGACTCTGTATTTGAATGGTGATCTTTAAGAAGGTGATAAAATAATATCTTAACTTTTACATATGTTATTCCTCAGTAACAAAAGGTGATGCAGGAACCTGCACAGGTTGGTGTGACCAGACTAGAGTGTCCAATACAGAATGACAATAATGCTGTTTCTTACTACGTATTATCAGCAGAAGAATGATGGACAGACCCAACTGCAACTCATGTAGACACTGCGTGCTCTTTCCCCATTCCCATGCTGGCAGAAGTGTGCAGAGATCCATCTGTTCTTCTCTGCACTTCAGTGTCTGTGTGGGGAGAGAAAAATCACAGGTTTGCAATGTTTTTAGGCTCAGTCACAGTCTTCACAGAAGGCAAATTTTGAAGTCATTTTAGAAGATCATAATGAATGAATCAGCTAGCCCTGTACTTTTGTTAGGGTGATTACATAATTCTGTATAGGTTTAGTTCAATTCAGTATAGTTTAGGCAGTTAAAATAGCTGGGAATTAAGGAGGAAGACTGGAGAAAGAGCGCAGGGGAAAAAAAGTCACCAAAACCTGGTCAGCATCTCAAAGACTTAAAAAATTTGCAAGGAGCTTCAAGCTTTCATTTCCTATAAGGCCAAAAGGAATTTGCTGTTTTGTGTCTAATCTTTTTGGATCACTCCTCATGTCTTCAAAGTGTAAAGAATGCTAAACCTAAATTTGTGTAATGGTCAGTAGAAAAGGGCCTTGTATTTTAAAACCTCTTCGTGCAGTCCAGGATGGACAGAATTAGAAAGAGAAGAAGAGAACAGCCTGTTAAGAATGGTCTGGACCTTTGCAGACCTGATTAACCTGGAGAGCTCTTAGCAATTATGGGGTTTGCCTCTATAGGGTCTCTTCAGTGCTGGGTTTCATGTAAACAGGAAACAATTGGAGAAGAAATACAGTGCTCTATTTCCATTGCATTTCCTGTGCAACACTGTGGGCTGAGCCATTTGGGAATTTCCCCTTAATTGCACCCTTGGTTGTCAGAGGAGTGTTGATTGAGCTTCAACAAGACCCATGTTCTGGGTCCTGCACTTCATCCACAACAGCCCCAGGCAGCACTATAGGCTGGGGAAAGAGAGGTTGGAAAGTGTCCCAGTGGGAAATGACCTCGAGGTGCTGGTGGACAGCCAGCTGCACGAGCCAGCGTGTGCCCAGGTGACCAAGAAGGCTAGTGGCATCCTGGCTTGTATCAGCAGTAGTGTGGCCAATGGAACCAGGGCAGTGATGAGGCCACACCTCAAGGGCTGTGTTCATTTCTGGGCCCTGCACTACAAGAAAGACATTGATGTGCTGGAGCAAGTCCAGAGAAAGGCAGGAGCTGGCAAAGGGTCTGGAGAGTTAAATCCTCAGGAGCAGCTGAGGGAGCTGAGGTTGTGTAGCCTGGAGAAGAGGAGGCTCATGGGGGAACCTTATCACTTTCTTGTACAGTTACCTGAACAGAGGGTGTAGCCTCATGGGGGTTGGCCTCTTCTCCCAGGCAACAAGTGACAGGACAAGAGGTCCTTCATGCCATGGTCTAGTTGACATGGTGGAGTTCAAAGGCTGGATTAAATGATCCCAGAGGTTTTTTCCAACCTGATTCTGTGGTTCTGTGGCTGATTTTACCTCACACACCTGCCCACACACACACCTGCTTGGAAGTGATTAAGGCAAATTGCCTTGTGAAATGAAGGTGTTTCAGCTCAGTTTGCTGTCTAAAAAAACTGAGGGCTGGATTCAGTCCATGGTTATGCAAGAGGAGTTGCAGAGACATTGTGACCCTCTTGCCAGCCGTGGGAGGAAGACAGCACGGTATGAGCTTGGCACCTTCCTCACTTCAGGCATTCCCGGAGAAGTATCATCATCATTATGGCTTCTGCTGGTTGCAGGTAGCAACACTGTGTTGCTGGGGAGCCCACCCCTGTCCTTTGGTCACACATGAAGTTGTGTGTGTTGCACAGATAAACATTACCATAAATAACCCTCTGAGCTCTGTGGGATGAGCTGCACCGCTTGCCTTGGGGCTTCCTGTTTATTGCCATGTTGTGGTAGTAATAGTAATGACATAGCTTCAAATCAGAAGAGGAGAAGACCATCTGAGGCAGGCAGGTCCTTTGAAAGTTTAGTGAGTGCCAGCAAAACAAATCTAAGACATCAGGGTATCCATACCCCTTGAAAGTCCAAGGAATTTGTGCATAATTAATAGCCATAACCAAAGCAGAGCAGTAGGTGAACACTGATGCCTTTGTTTAGGCAACTGCTGGGTATGTCCCTTTTCTTGACTGAGTTCTTGCAAGAGCAGAGGCAGATTTTGTTGCTGTCCAGCTCTACTCGAGATGCCACTGGTAAGCTTTATCACTGTTGAAGATCTCAGAATTGTATTGTTCTTTCATTTGGCCTCAGAGATGCATTAGCTCTCCATATACACAAGCCTAAAAGCTCCTAGAATTGCCCAAGATGACTAAGATCTTTCCAGATTTCTGTAGTGCTAATTCAGAGCAAGGTACAGGCAGTTGTTCTCAAGATCTCCCTGTAAGTTTGCAATTAAAAGCTATAGGTTTTTGTGATACTTGCTGGATTATTCGCCTGGATTATTCAGAAAATGTAGCTGTGCTGTGGGGATGGATACATGCATACATGTAAACTTTTGAATGGCAATTTTTACTGAGAAACAGTTAAATGATGCAGTCAGGGGATTACTGCCAAAAAAAGCTTTAAGCCACATAAAGGTAAATAAAAAATAAATACTTGTTCTGCCTTAAACTCAGTTCTTTAATTTTTGTTTGTCTGATGATACATGAAGTCTTTGGTAAGATGATTTTTCTTGGTATGATTGAGATATGCATGTGAAGATCACTGGTTGGATTGGAAGTTTCTGTGTCGAAGTGCCACTTGGCTTCTGCCCCCTAAATTTTCATTTAAAAGCGCTTTATGATCATCCAACGTGAAATACAAGATTGGATTGAATATATATCCATAGCTATAGAAAAGAATGCCTTTTGAATCTATGCACATGATACAGAATTATTGTTTTTACGTTGTTGTATTTGGAGGGATGGTATTTAAATAACAGCCCAGAATAATTACAGGAAAACAAACAATTACGTTTATGCATCTTACATTTTAGAAGCTTAGTTTCTTAAATATATCCGCTGAGTAAATGTCACCTTGCTGGAACTTGCACAACCAGGTAATTTGTTCACTTGCACAATCAAGAGCAATTCAGACAGGCAAGAGGAGAAAGATAAACTAGGTTTTGTAATGATAATGCCAAAGGCCTTTATTTTTGTGCAATTAAAATTTTACCTCACAGTTGCAATGTAAGTTGTTTGCATAGCATTTCCTTTGATTCTTCAGCCGCCTTATCCCAAGAAACGTATGTAAAACATGTGTTAAACTTCGTTTGGAGCTCTTCTGGCCTTAGTGCTTCTGATGAGGCAGTGGTTAAGGTCTTAGGTGGTACTTTTGTAGCCATCCAAAGTTTGTCTTCTTTCATATTTCTTCCCAACAGCTGAGAATGGCCTCCAGTGAAGCATTTGTGGTAGTTTAACAGTTTTGCAGTTAGTCTTGTGCCACTCAGCCTCTGAGTGCATTGCTATTTGTTTTTCATAGCAAGAAGGAGGAAATCCCAGCTTTTCTTGATGGTTTTTAATATTTGGTGAAGTGCCTTGTAGAGAAATCAAGCTCACACAGACAGTGTTTGATGGTATATCCAGTGTGCTTGGAGGTCGTGTGATTTTAAACAGCTCTTTTGGAGGATGTGCCAGTACATCAGCTGTTGCTGTTATAGATAGGTTAAGTTTTTCATTCTACAGAACATGCTGGAGTCAATGTCCAAAGAGACAAACATGGACTAAAGGCCAAAAATTGGTTTGGATATTGAAAAAAAAAAAATACTGTGCATGTATCCAGCATTGACAGTATTATTAAGCTGTGAAAGAGCTCAGAGATGATTCAAGGGCCGCAGAAGAGGCCCTCTGAGGAAAAAATTAAGCATTTATCTGATGATCTTATCCAAAATTGTCCTGTTAGCACTAGAAAGGAAAGAAAATACTGAGCACTGAAGAATTCTTCCATCTTGTAAAGGGAGGATGAGCAAGGGTCTGTGCCTGAGAGGTGAAGTCCTGTGCACAGCAATTGTAGCTGGTAATAAGCCTGATTATGCATTGGAGCAAATAAGTAACCTACATAATGAGACTGCTGTAAAATGTTTTGGCACTTGGCACAATTTGTCCTTTCCTTAAGTGTTTCCAGTCAGTTCTTCTTGTGATAGTCACATCTTTAGCAAAAGCATATATTCTTATCAGTCTGTAGGAAGAAGACTTCAGTGTAAAATTCCTGGAATTTCAGTAGTGAAACAAGGTTCAGAAATTGTATTACTTCAACTGCCAGACACAGTTCTTCATTTGTACCGTTTCATGTGTTTCCAGTGTTGATGATGGGATATAAAGCTCATTGTCACATTAACAGCTGCTGGAGACAAGATGCATCCCTTTCTTTACTCTTGCTCACATTTATTCACAGGATTAACTTAAATATATGTTCAGTCTGCTACCTGGATAGATTTATTACATTAGTTTTATTTATTTATTGCTGTGGATGTAACAATGCTTAGAGATACCATTGCCTTTCACTTCCCACTGGATTGTCACATTCATTTACTTACACCTTTGACCGAATTATTCAGCCAGAAGGTGAAGCTCTGAAAATGAGGACACAAAAAATTCTGAGGCCTCTGAGCTTTGGTATGGGCTGCAAACCATTATTTTTTCTGAAAGCAAAACGTGTTTGCAGTGGGTAAAGCCAGAGGTTGACAGAATTTTTGATCAAATACTGCTGCTCAGAGCTGCCCCTTGGGTTTCAAAAACCAAATTTTTGGGTAAAATAGAACTAAATACTTGAAAAAACCCTAGTGAATTAAGTTTGCATCAACATGTAATTTTCTGCCCAATTGCTTGAACTGAATGAAATGATGCCTAGTTTGGTTTTTTTTTCCCATAAGCTACTAGTTCTGGGAGTTTAATAACAGCAACTTAAAAGCATTGCTTTCTGATTCCTTTGTGGACAAATACAAAAGTAGTAGACTGGGGGCATCACATCTGAATGCTGTCTGCCATCACAGCTGTGATGGGGGTGAGTTTTGGGGATTATTCCAATTAAATGCCCTCTCCACCCAGTACTTCCCAATATCAATGTGCACATAGGGTGTATATAGGGTGTGTGTAGGTATCACTTTTGCACAGTGCAAGAGACGTAGATGTTCCAGATAGTAAATTTTGCAAGCTTATCTTTCCTAAACGCTTGTGTTAATAAAAAGCTCGTTATTGGCTTCTTCTGTAGCAGAGGCAGGACAGTTGATGGTGGGCAGCAGAGAGGAGCCTGTCTCTTATGTAAAAGGCGTTTCCCCAGTCCAGCTGAGCTCCGGGCATCCCTGCGGGTGCTCTGATCTAGCAGCAAGTGACCTCATGTTCTCTGCAGGGACACAGTGACTCGGTAGCAGACAGATCCCAAATAAACACCGCAGCGCTGATTGGAGAGTGCTCAAACGCAGCAGCCTACAGGGATTTGAACACAGTGTCTGTGCTTGAGAAGATGAATCAGAGGCAAGAAAAAATCCACCCTAAATGGCTGGAAATTTAAAAAAACCAACCTGGCAACCAAAACCAAGCCCCACACAAAACCGTAGGACAACGTTGATCTGCTTTTTGAGTTATGTGTGTGTCTCTGTCTTTCTTTCTCTTTCTAGTAATCTTTTCCACTATTACTTGGTATGTCTGATTTTTGAAAGACTTAGGATTTTTTTTTAATAAGAAACAAACAAAGGTGCTATGTTAATTAGTCAATTGTTGTGGAAGCAGGATGCTTATTTTAGTTTATTGTAGGAGTAAAATATGCAGTTAGGTCAGCAGAGACTAGCTAAGCCTTGTAAAGCTGCTTATGTTGTATTAGAGAACCTGTAAAGTAAGGGAAGGCTCATTATTTCTTCTTCAAAGTTATTTCAGGAATGTCACTGTGAAGATCCCACTTCAGAAGAATCCCAAATACTTTAAAAAAAAGAAATTACCACTGCAAACAGTAAAAAGATCTGTCAGTAGTACAACGGTGCCATACCTTGCTGTTGGAGGAAAAATATAAATACAGAATAAAGTGCCCCATTTCTAGAGAATCAAAGCTTTGTGTTCAAGCAGTGCTGTTAAAAGTGCACTTTCTTCCTGTCAAGTCTCTCAATTCAGTCAGATTCAGTTTTGCTACATTGAGGTAATCCTTCTGTTACTTCTGCCTTGTAATATCAATATGTTTCGGAAGCTGCCATCCAATCTGTTTAGAACAAATATTGCAGTCAATAAACAAATAATTTGAATGTGGCTGTAGTAAAGATGACAACACTGCCTGATGGTGTGGCTTCCTAGAGAAAAGCACTAACCTCTGATGAAGACACCGTCGTGTGTCAAAGGTTTTTTTGGTTGGAGCCTTTTTTAGTGTTGAGGGTTTTACCTAGAAAGGTTGTTTGTGTGCAAGTAGGTGTTTATGCAAGGACCATGGGGGTAACTCCATATCCCAGCTGGAGACAAACAAATGAAAGCACGGAGCAGCTGGGTTATTATTGAAGGGTGCATGTATAATTTGGGCAAAAGCCGTGTTTGTTTATGTGGTATTGTGTTTGGAGGGTTCTTAACTAATTAAAGAATATTTTGTTTGAATCTTATCACGTGAGATTCATTACTCTGCTGCAATATTTGTGTGAAAACTGGAAATGGTGGGAAAAGAGTGCTTGTGAGCAGGGCAATAACTATGGAGTTACGGCTACAACATGAAATGCGAAAGTTTTCCTTTGAAACATGCATGAAGTGAGATGCCTAATCTTGGATATCTACTCCCTCTCAAGGTTTTCAAAGTGACTAATGGCTATAACATCTCCCCAGGAGTTTCCTAGTCAGAAGCACCTCATGAGAGTCTGCAGAAGCTACTGAGCAGTTCCACTCTGAAAACCAGACTGGCTGCCAAGATCTTGGCATCTGAAAGCCGCAGGCATTTGCAGTCGCTATCCCCTGCGACATCTAAGACAACACTGTTCAAAAAGTTGTTCTTGGCTCTTTCATGTATTGCCAATTGTTGAGGCTCAGTCATATATATGTAAATGTAAATGTAAATATATGACAACTTCCCAGTTAGATCAGTGACTAATTTTTACCCAAGCTGCAATACTTTTTCTTTAAAAAATAAAAGTAAGCTAGAATTACTATCTTATATCATATGACTAAAAGCTAAGTCTTGATCATTATTTTTTAAAAATTCATGAAATAACAGCGCCCTGCAAGCATTTCATTTATCCTACATCTGCACACATGAACATTGGAAGATCATGGCCCATAACTACATTTGAAAGAGCGCTTTTATCGTAGTGTCAAATCCACAGATGACTAGGTGCCATTCAGTAGTTTTAATTTCATTTTCTATGTCCATAACAATGGTGAGGGTTTGTGAGATCTCCCACCAGTAATCTCTTGCAGAAGATAATCCAGTCCAAATAAGACTATTCTTAGGAGACTAAAGAAGGGGAAGGCTCAGGTAAGCTAGGGAATTGTGTTTATGGCATACATTGCCTATTTTGTCAAAATCAGTGCTTGAGGAGGGTGCTAGTTCAGGATTTGTTGTGTGTCTGTGTTGTGACACCATGTAAAGGCAAGGGTTAAATGGCAACATGAAGGAACATGGTGCTGGAGGTTTCATCCTGAAAGTGAGACACATAACCTTGGTTGAGCCCATGTACAGTCATAACAGAAGGGTTACCAGCTTGAGTGCTGTCTTTGAATTTCTGTTTGAGTAATTTTGTTGTGCCTACCCTTCCCAAAATTCCCCATGAAAACTTAATACATCCCAGTTCATTTAAGTCCTTGAACAAATAATTTTGTTGCATGTCCATATCACATTTTACTGTCTGTGAAGAGGTAGCAATATTTTTTAAGGCTTGCACTGGAATGCTGTCAGGGTTTATTAATTTTGGTATGTGCTTATGTATGGGCTGAATTATATCAGTAGCCATACAGAGGAATATAATTCTTTAAAGGAGTGGATACAGTATGTGTTGGCCGCTGCTGAAAGTCATGTGTATTTTGGTTTGCTGGACTGACAAGAGGGAACAATATACCAGGATTAACATGGTTCACATCCTGAAGTGCACTTCTGAACCTAGTGAGTGCCTAGCTAAACCTTAGATACAGTATGATGTTTTATGGGTTTAGTATTTATTTTTCCTCTTCTCTTTACGAGTGTGCTAAAAGTAAACAATCTGTGATAGTGAGTCAAAGAGGCTATTTGTATCTTGCACAAAAAATCTACTGGCTTTTTCAACTCCAATTATTTCTCTTCTACCTTCATTGAATTCATTGGTGGTGAAAGATGCTGGGTGAACAATCCTAACGACTGAAATTTTCTAACCACAGCTGTGTGAAAGTAGCAGTGGCCTTCCTTGGCTTTGCTTTTCTGCTGAGAGGAAATGATAAGGCATGTTTCTTGCTAAGCACGGGCTTAATGCTACCAGCTCGTCTCGTGCAGGTTATTGAATAGTCTTCAGGTAGTAATGACCTTTGGTCATGGTGGACATGGGCCAGATCTAAACTAGCAAACTGTAAAAGGATCTATATCCCATTACCAAACCACTATCTGGTCTTACTCATTAACATTTTAGTGGCTAAAGTTCAAATGAGTTATTTCATTAATAGTCATGAAACTAATTACATTCAAGTGCATCTGTCAGTGGTAAAAACAACTGACTTCTATGCATCTGAATAAATCCAATCTGTGTTATTCTGCTTCTAAATGAGAGAAATACTTCGCAAATCATGAAGATGTATTAAAAAGGAGAATGCAGATGTGTCCTACTTGTGATGTGCTTGATGCTGCAGTTCCCTAATACAGTCAGTTAATGAAGTGAATAATCAGAAGTGCACTTGAGTAGAGGCAGGGTCTTGGGCAATATTTTGTGCCTTATTTCCTCCCACAGAGACCAAAAAGTCTGCAAGATAAGAAAGGTTGTGAGGCAGGGTTGTCACTGACGTGGGTAAAACCAAATGCAACCCAGTATGAAGACTAGTTTGGATATATAGAGACCTGCATATAATGAGAGTGAGTCAGGGAGGAGAGAGAAAGGGGAAGAAGTCTTAAATCTGTTTCTGTTAATTTTTGCTATTCGACAACATTCCCCCACAGACCGGACTCAAAAGCAAAGGTAAGAATTTGGCCAAGTCTATTATTGTAGCATAGTCTTCTGTCTGTAAAATGGCACTGGCCTGGTCTGGGTTGAAGTAAAAAAGCATGTGAGAAGAAGGTGAGCAGTAACAAGGTTATGCAGGTGTTTAAAGTAGATGAACCACTTTATATACAAATTATAGCCTGAAGTCAGCTGCATTTACCAACAATCCACTGTTAGGAAAAGTGCTGTATATGGGTAGTTGTTACTGTGAATCTATCCATATTAACATATCTTTATATGTCTCATAATGCTTCGGCATTTTGCACAGGTATGAGAAATTGGGGGGAAAAGATGGTTTTCCCTCTTGGCTTTATTATCCCTGATTTTTGTGTTGTTAGCAGCAAATATAGTTGTGTTTCAGGATGTTGCAGGAGGTGGGGGTCTCCAGAGTTTTAAGAAGAGGATGCAGACATGGAAAATAAAATTATATATTTATTTTACATCTGGACAACTAAACCAAGATACTTTAAGTGACCTGCAGTGAAGTTCATGAGGTGGTACTTTCATATGTAACGTTACATGCTGTATCCAATGAGCTATTGTAAACCAAAGATAAAGCTCAGTTACTTCTGCTCCTACTGAGTTCTGGTTTTATTTCTTTTCTTCAGACATACTCTAGAGAAACCTGCACTAGAGTTAAGGATAATGGAGTTTACAATGCAGATTCACAATGCAGACCACCTGGCACCAGTGTAACTTATGGTCTTGTAGCACTGCCACAAATGCCAGTGAAATGAGCTGTAATGGGCTCAGCTGGGTTGTATGGGCCAAAAATTAATAGAAAGAGACAAATTGGGTTTTTTTCTTTAGTAGAGTGCAACTTGCTCTTACTTTGTGTGGAATGTTCCTCAGCAGCCTGGGGACTTCTCAGTTTGTCTTGGGATAGAAGCTAAGCTGTAGTAGGACTAGGGATGATGCCACCTGTGTGCAGTGAGTGGGACTCACACAAGGATGATCACAAGGAAGCAGGAAGGCAAGCCCACATTGATATCTATCCCTTTCTGACTCCCAGCTAATGCCTGTTGTAAGGAGGATGCAGAGGTGGTAAATGGCTTGAATTGACTCCTGCAGTTGACCACAGCAGGAACATGGTCAGATGTGTAGTTCCGCTCTTGAGATACCTTTGTTTAACTCACTCTTGAAAGCTGGGCCACATGAAGCTTTTAGATTATGAACAGCTTTTTCAAATGTTTCTTTTTCACTTGCTAAACAGTATAGATATAGTCAACACACCCATATAGGGAGTGGTAATGTGGCCAACCCAGTGAGGAAAAGGCAGAATTAAACACTTCAGCGGTACTTCAGGGAGCCCCAGGGAAGGGGAAGAGATGTTCAACACACTCCTGCCTGTGAGTAGGTCACACCAAAAAAAAGATCACTGACAGCTGGTCAGTGCTTTAAGACAGGTTGCTTAATCAAGAAAAAGCATTGGATAGGGACCTGGGGGGGCTAAGAAATAAAATAAGATTTGTAAGGGTATTGAGTTTTGCTGTCTGACTTAGGGATGTCAAATGACAAAAACAGGGTCCACCAATTAATATGAAACCTTTTCAAAGTACTCTGAAATTTTAAGGAATTTTCCATTAATGCCCCTAATACTGGATCAGACCTAAGCATTTCTCTGGCAGTCAGAGAGAGGTGAAATCTTTTCTAGCTTCTGTGCAGTTTCACCACATATTGTGGCAGTGTTTGGCATCCTTTCTGTTATTTCCCACTGGGCCTGTGCAGATAAAAAAAACAGGATACAAATATGTTTGTTGTTTGACAGGCAGTAGAGCAGCTTTGCCTGCTGCATTTATGTTTGGTTTGGAGTTGCTGAGCTCCAAATATGCTGAGCTATAGAAATAGGTGCTTCCTGCAGTTTATGCCCTAAGCAAGGGTTGTTCCCTGCCCTCCCTGCCCAGTAAGTTGCACTAACCTATCAGTGTGTCCAAAGAAGGGCAGTGAAGCTGGCAATGGGTCCAGAGGGTGAGTCTTATAAAGAGTAGCTGGGGGAGTTGGGGGTGTTTAGCCTGGAGAAAAGGAGGGTCAAGGGTTACCTTATCACCCTCTACAACTATGTGAAAGGTTGCAGTGAGGTGTGGGATGGTCTTTTTTCACATAATCATAGAATGATTTGTGTTGGAAGGGACCTGTGGAGATCATCTAGTCCAACCTTCCTGCTCAAGCAGAGTTCTTTAGCTCATGTTACTCAAGGCTGTGTCCACGTGGCATTTGAATATCTCCAGAAAAGAGACTCTACAACCTCTCTGGGCAACCTGTTCTAGTGCTAAGTCACCCTCATAATAAAGAAATTCTTTCTCGGATGGAGCTTCTTTTGTTGCAGTTTCTGCCTATTACCTCTCATCCTGTTGCTTGGCATCATCGAGAGGATTCTGGCTTCATCCTCTTGATATCCTTCCCAAATGATGGACAAGATTGCACCAGGGGAGGTTTAGATTGGATGTTAGGAAAAATTTCTTCACGGGAATGGTTGTTAGGCACTTGACCAGGCTGTCCAGGGTTGTGGTTGAATCACTGTCCTTGGTGGTTTTTAAAAGTCCTGTAGATGTCATACTTAGGGACATGGATTAGTGGTGAACTTGGCAGTGCTGGGTTAATATTTGGACTCGATGATTTTAAAGGTTTTTTCTGATCTAAAAGGTTCTGTGATTCTGTTTTTTCTTGATACGTGCATGGCCACAGCTAGAGAATTATGTGGAAAAGTACATTCAGTACTGGGAGCAAATGCCAGCTTGGCAGCCCTTTGTCCACTCTTACAGGTTGATCAGTGCAGGTCTGTCCACATCACCTCAGCCATGACCTGGGCTGACCTGAACTGAAATGAGAGAGTGACTCAGTTAATTCCCTGTCAGCCCTTTTGGCGTCTGCTGCCTCAATGGCTGAGCTGCCAAGTGCCATCAGTGCAGTGCGGTGCTGTCCTTAAGGAGGTCTCTTGGGAAGGGGGTTGAAACTACAAAAGGCTTGTCAACATCAGTTAGTAAAAACTTCCAAAACTCACCAAGTCTTGAGCTCAGTTAAATATTGTTATCACTAAGAGCCAGGCTCCCTTTCTCTCTGTTCTGCACACAGTGTATGGCCAAACCCTGAAATCTTTATCTTCTTTATTCTGAGGTGATGCATAACAAAGAGTCATGCCACTGATCCAAACCAAGCCAGACAAAAACGTGCTCTTGTTACAAGTGACGTATTTGCTAGGAATGGGCTAGCAAATAGTTTACTGTTTGGTTCCCAAGAACACACCGTTGTCAGCCCAGTCAATGCACTGATGCCGCAAAGTATTTCGGAAAAACATGAAAAAAAAGGAGGAATCTGTGCATGGGCACTGCTCAGTGAGCTTTGTAGAGTAAGGTGTTTAAACATTTGTCTCTGAGTTGCCTTCTGAACTGGAGCCCTTTAAACTGTGTAGCTGCAGGGATGTGGAGTGCTGAGCAAAGCTGGGCTTGGCTTGGGGAGGTGTGGGGGCCTGTTCACTGGTAAATTGTAGTTCTTCATCGTTCTGCTATGAGTCAGCCCCAAAGAAATCGTAATTTTAATTTATTTGTTTTGGGTTGAGCTACCAGCTGTTATCGGTGCAGCCAAAACCCCTGAGTCTACAGAGCACTGTGACAGACTTGATACCATCACAGGGACCACTTTGGGATCCCTGCTGATCCCACTGCCACTGCAGCCACTCCAGCCCATCTCAAGGTCTAGACTAACGAGACATTTCTGAAACCTCATCCCAGCTCCTGGTCTCTGTGTGAGTGGTTTAGACAGCACTTGTCTTCAGGGGCTCGGGAGATAGAGACCGTTATTTGCCACTAGGCTACGAGGATGCAGAAGATAATATAGCAAAAGGGCTGGGCTGACGGTTACTATATGGCTGTGCAAGAGCAGGTCTTTGTGTCTCTTAATGCTTGCAGACTTTTCCTTTCTTTCTTTTCTTCCCTGGATTTCCCTTCCTTGCTGATAGCTCTTCAGCCCTCCTAGGAATGCAGTTTGTAGGAAGCTGTCTGCCCAGAGGATGGCTGTATATCGTTGTTTCGATGCTGTCATGCTGTGTCAGAGTCTCAGTCAGAGTTTCACGGTGTACACCATGCTCAACAAGTCCCAGCCTTGCAGGCTGGGGGATTTGTGTTGGCACTGCAAGTGCTGGAAGTCAAGAGAGAAGCTTCTGCAGATTAAAGGCGCTAGGTTTGCATGCTTCTGTTTGCAGGTACTCTGTTGTAGGGTAGAGGTGAGACTTGTCTGCCACCTTCATGCGTCACACCCAGCCGTACCCAGCACCATCGAGCTTTTCCTCTCCTGGCTCTGTGTTCCCAGTGATCACTTTCAGCACAGTCATCCAGGAATGCCCAAGCCCAGTTTAATCTTGTAAGGGACCCGAAGGGTCATGCAGCCCATCAGCTAGTCTTTAATTACTTTTTTTCCCCAAACTTGCCAAGCCCCATCTTTGAAGCAGGCAAAACTTTTTTTGCACTTGGAAAGCAGAGTCTCCCAGGGTTTGGATGTCCTAATGACTGGGAGTCATCGTCCTGCCTACACTTAGTGGTGGCTGGCGTCTGTGGGTTTGTTCTGGTGCCAAGAAAACTGAAGATAGGTTATATACCTTCCTCACCTTCCCTCTTGCATGAGAGCAAACTCAGCCTGACAGGGGTTTTTAACAGACATGAAGCAGGGAAGAGTTGTGTGAGCCTATGTATGGCATCAAAAGACTTTTTTTTTTTTAAATTTTAAAGCTGGTGTGGTTAGCACAGGCTCAGGAGCAAGATAATCTTTCAGACCTTGTGAGATCAGCTACCCGCTGTGTCTGTTGTGATAGATTTGCCCTAGCCTGCATGCTAGAAACTGTTTCTCCCTGTTACTTTGTTAGTGTTTTTCATGTAATATGAATGCAGAAATCCTCAATCATTTAAGACGCTTGCTTCCCCTCTCCCTCCTGCACTAAAGAAGGCTGAAAAGTAAGACTTAAGCAGCGGCTGCAAAACATTTTCCTAATATTAAAAATGAAAATGGATTTCAAAAGGCAGCTGCATCGTTTGTTTGTTTTTTCTTTTAATGCAGAGAAGCATGTTTCCTTTTCATTTGTTAATGACAACAGAAAATTCACCAAGGAGAGTCTTGTAAAACGAGTCTGGCACTGAGGAGGGAAAGAAAGAAAAGAAAAGGACCTGCCTCCACTCTGTAGCTCCTTGACCCGACTCACAGCCATGACCTGAATTTAATTTCTTTCAGCTTTTTATTTCTACACTTCTCCAATTTTTTTGGTTCAGTATTGACAGCTTCAGGAAGGATAAGAGAGCCCTGTATTTTGCCCCCAGGCACCACATGGAAACGACGATTTAGAAATTTAATCGCCAGGTATGGACTTATTTCGTGCGACACACACTTGCAGCCCAGGGCGCCATGGGAGCAGTGATGTGTGCCCATTGCTGGCAGGCAGCTGCAGGGACTTTAATTTCTCAGTCTTCTTGCTGCCTGTCTGACTTCCCCTTCCTCAGACCCATCAGAGCCAAATATTTCCCCAGTCCATTTTACCTCTCTGTAAAATGTTTAATTTGGGGGAAGCAGAGTTTTTTTTTTCCAGACAGACTAAGAGGCAGTAGGGGTGGGAGCATTTGGGATGAGCTGCCCTTGCTGACCTGAAGTTGCTGAAACTTCTCATGCGGAGCTTTTGACTAGCGTAAGGAAAGAACTGCAGCTCTGGGTCTAAAACTCTGCCCCCAGAGAGACCATTCTGAAACAAAGTTTGCTGTAAAACCAAGTAGAGGAGCCTTCTTTTAGTGAAGGAGCCATAGTCCTGGTGGGTTTGTGGAGCTCTGGATGCAGAGAGATTTCCAGGACTGCTCACTCTCTCCAGAGTGGATTAGCCTACAAGAATAAGCCATGCTAGGACATCAAGATGTTATTCTGTCACTTTCCTGTTATATTAGCTGTAGGATGATTAGGTTTTGTACCAGGATTTTCACGTTTTCATTTTGGGTGCAGGATGTATGCCAGAAGGGTGTTCAATGTGCCACCCCTATAGTTTAAGCAAGGGCGTGGTTTAAAATGCTTCAGTATACAATGGTGCAGAGGAGAAGCAGCTGCTTGAAAACGTTTTTGCACTGTTGCTCTTTTGGATCAGTGCAGCCACTAAATTCACATAGACACACTACCAGCCTTTTTCTGGGTCTCAAGGAACTCCCAGAGTCTTGCTTATTAACACATCCTCTCATCCGTAGGTGTTAGAAGGTCTAATGGAACCAGTTCATAAGCCTTTTCAGAAAGGTGTCAGCCTAGCACAGTCGATGAGCACCAAATTTAGGCAAATCATTTGAATACAGTTTTACTCAAAGTTTATGGTCTTTCTGTGAATGCAGATGTAGCGCTGTGGTTGGGTTAAGCTTCAATTACATGATGCGACATTCTCAACTTACTTGTTTTGTAAGTAAATCCATTTTCTTTAATTATTATTTAAGAGGCTCATTTAGCATGTTACCAGTTAGCAGTATTATCAGTAGTATTTTGTTTTTATCCCTAGTCCTGGTATTATTTAACAGGAGTGAGTGAGGAGTAGAAGTGGGATTTATTCTTCCCACCATCCAAGCAAACAAGCACTTATGAAACTTGAATAAGACTGTTAGAGTGCTATAGGGAATGTGGTGTATATCAGCATAATGTTTAAATACAGGGATAGCAGAACAAGGAAGCACAGTCTGATTTAAGTAATAACAACTGGTAACAGGCTAAAGTCTAGTTAAGTCTATCATCTGGTTTGTAGCCACGCTAATATCCTTGTTTTATTTAGGGCAAAAGCTGCCAGGGGTGGGGCAGAATGGGTGGAGTGGCAGCTATAACACAGATCTAGCGTTTTCCAGAACTGCAGATGAGAAGCTCAAAGCTGTATTTATTAGAATTCAGTCCCCAAAAGAACAAACTTCTGCATCTACAGGTTTGATACATCTTGGAACAAGTCACCAGTGTCCTGTGAGATTGCATCTAAGGCGGGGAGTTGCTGATTGTTTTTGCTGATAGAGTAGACAGGTAGAGGCACTAAAACATACTGCAGGCTGAAATCCAATAATTTGCAATGAATCACAACTGAACGTGTTTTTGCTTGGCCCCCAATGTTACACCAGTGGGACTGAAACTGCTGAAGCAAAACATACTCTGAGCATGGATGTTGTTCCTTCTTGGCAAAAGGTGGAGGATTCAAATATTTTTCTTCAGAGATTTCTCTGTGTCACTCATCCCTCTGCACGTGCAGCCACCTTGGTGATTCAGACTAACAGGAAGGACCAGAATGAAGGGCTGCATTGGACAGGTCCACATGAGCTGGTACCCCCCTGCACTGTGCTGACCGTGTGGACATAGCAGCTTGAAGCCCCAAATAAGCAAAGCAGAGCTCATGCCCAAGAACCTTGCTGCTGGCTCTTAGTGCAGGTGCAGGCTGACTGCAGCGCAGCAGTGGCCATTATGTTATGCAGGCAAACATAAGGGCACGTGTCTGTGCTGGTGGTCACTTGGTAATGGGGCAGGTCTAGGTCTCTAAAATATTTTTGTTTTCAGTGAGCTGGAGTCCCAGTGAGTTGGAGAAACTAAACAAAGTAGAAAACTGCTTGCAATAAGGCAGAAGGAGAATCATTGGCGTAGTTGCCTAAAACATGAATAAACTCTCCCCTTGATGCTTTCAATTCCAAGACTATCTGCCTTTTGGAAAACAGGCTGGAGTGAAGTGTCAATCAAGATGCAGAGTAATTGTGGAAGTCTCTAATAAGCATTTATATCATGCTTACACTTGTAAATCTCAAAGCAAGCTACACCTACAGTAGAAACAAAACAAAAGCATTAAACATTAGCAAATGGCCATTTGCTCTAGGGTATCATGGAAGTGGAAAAACTTGTTGAATACACAGTTTTGCAAGTTTTTCTCTGGGCAGTTAGGTTATCTGGGTGGCACATGTGCAGTTGTGCTGATCATTACCAACCGCAAAGAGATAGCATTTAGCTTCCCCAGGAGAGGCTCAATAAAGCAGGCTCTTGTTAATGTGTACTTAATGCCCAGAAACTGGAGTGCCCCACCCTTGGAGAGTGTGGTAGGTGCTTGGATCATGCAGGTTTAGCAAGAAAGTGTCAAAGATTTCCCAGCTGCATGTGTGAGTTTTGTGAGGGGGCTGTGAGGGTGACCAGTGCCTGCTTTTGTTCAGTTGGTGGGCTCTGGTGGAAGAGTTGCAAAGCACTGGAGCACCTCAGGGCATCCTCTGAGAAAACAGTGTATTTGGGAAGATCTGCAAATCCTTCACACAGGGGCCAAGGGATTCTTGTATTCCCTTTGCAAAGTGAGTAGGACATCCTTAAATGAGATACTGGTGTAAATGGGTTCGTGTGCCATCTGGTCATAACATGACAGAAACAATGGGCAGATACAGGAGGGAGATTTACTGCTGCTTTTACAACAGCCACATGAAAGAAAAATGGGAAACATAGGTGATGAGAACGAAGGGTTTTCTACTATAGTAGCTGTGTGATACAGAAATTAATGTAGGAGTAGCCTGGCTTTTGACTNTTTTTTTTTTTACCTCTTTATAGGGCACCCTTAAGTTAGTAAACCTGCCACAGAGAGAAATTTGAGTTGTTTTGAAATTTTTTGAGAAAATTGATAAATCCACAAGTTACAGTGGGGGACAGTCCAATTAAGAAAAAGAATAGCAAATGGAATATATTTGGAGATCTAAAACAAATTTTGGTTATGTGACTTTTGGGAAAAAACCGAAGTCAGATAACTTAAAAGTCCTCTACCTTCATTGGAGGCTGCCTTCTGTTTGAAAAGAATCTGAAGCAGTATCCCTGACATGCTAACAGGCTTTCCTATTCATTTGCAATTATCTGGTTCTGCTTTTTGCCCCTTAGTGACCACAGCCATTAAATTCTGACTGTTGATGTATGTGAATTGTTTAAAAATATATTCGTATTTATGCCCTTGCTTTTTCCATTTGTCTGCCTGCCCAGAAGAGCTGGATGTCAATCACTGCTCACTCTTCATAATGCTCCTTTTCCTTCTCTTGGGTCATGTCTGCAGCCACTTCCACTGTAGTCCAGATTCATCACCTTGTTTATCTGGGATTTCTTTCCTTTTGGCATCTCCTGTCTTTTGGCAGGTTCCCTCTGAGCAAGTTTTAGCAGAGTCTAGGACAGGCAACTCTCTGTATATATAACACTTTAATGTTATACTTCCTAATCCTTTAGTAACCTGGTCTTCTTATACTGTGATGGAAAGTGAAATACTGCTAAGCAGTTTAGTATCCCATCTAATTAGGTGAGGGGGTGGCTAAGGGCAGAATGCAGTCAGTCAAACCCTCATGGCTGGAAGCAAAAAGAAAGACTCAGACTCTTTAGTTTGGGAGACCTGGTGGGTCCTGCCAACTGTTGAGAGAGGCAAAGGGGCCTGTGCCAAGCATGACACTGTAGACAGAGGTGGAAAGCCAGAACAAGCTGTCACAAACATATTGCTGACAGGATAGAGATAAGCTACATTAATTCCATGTACTTTGTACTGCTTTGTGCCACTCCTGCTGGTTTATGCCAATTGTTTTGGACTGGTTCAGGAGTGCAAGTGGGATGTCTGCAGGAAATGGCCAGAAGACAGCTGGGCCGTGATACTGAGTTGAGGAACAAGTATTGGTGATTGTACAGCTTTTGCTACATTCCTGTATCCCATTTTTTCTGCTACAGGTTTAGGAATGTCATCCCGCCTCTTAAATTTTGTCCACCTCAGATCATGAGAATTCTGACAGTAATTAGGAAATTACTTCCACTAGATTATTGCTTGCAGTATTTCTTACGGTGTTTAATATACTCATCAAGGACATTTAGTTGGAGTCAAGCCAGTTTGCCTCTACCTTTACATTTGAGAGAGTCTGCTTTAAAGATACTACCTTGACTGATGTCAATAAAACAGTTCTGGATTTAATAGAGCAGCTATAGGTCATGGTCAACAACATAGGAATTGTGACGGGTTGAAAGTACTCGGAAATTTATTAGCAGATTATGCTAGCAATTGAAACCTCCAGTAGGAATGAAAAGCAAGAAACTCTTACGTAAGTAGTAGTGAGGCTTAGTTCATGAAAATGACATTTGGTAATGATAACATAATCAGCTAATGCTACCTTCTCTGCCAGCGGACACGCTGGACAAGTGGCAAAGCATTGTGTTGAAGAGAGGTAGCAGCATGTAAACCTGCCTCCTAGCTACTCTGAACTGCTTCCTGTTGCAAGTTTTGAGCTCAAACCTTTGTGTTTGTTCTGACCTTATTACCAGTTGATTAAGAAGGAGAATGGCTGTTGGGCAGAGCTCTTTGTTTTAGAGAGGTAATTGAAAAGATTATGACAAGATTGCCCCATTTTTTGTCTGGATTTTGCTAGTTTCCTATCAGTCAAGAGTTAGGTCCGGGTTCACTGCAGCATGTCCATTAGCGTCCTTTGTCACTTGCTCTCTCAGCAACAGGCAAAGGTCACATGTCCTCGAAGATTTTATTAGATACATCAAGCAGTTCTTGACATCATGTATCAAAAAGTACTATGGGACCAATCAGAGCAGGCAGTTGTTCTCAAGGTGACCTGGTTTTTTGTCAGTGGGGTATGCTGGAAGAAATGCTTTCATTTCCTTCTCTACCAACATGCCCTTTTGTATAAGTTCCATTTGCTCCCTTCTCTTCCACAGGTCGCCTGGACGTTCACTAGATTTGAAAACAAGACATTTTATTCCACAGTTCCATTACTGCAGTATTGCTGGCACCAGTACCTCCTTTTAATCAAAGCTAGGCCACCAAATGGTATTGCTGACTTGCTCCGATCCATCTGTATGGTTCTAGGTTTTTAGAGGTGGGGAAGAGAAGGGGAGTAAGTATATATTTGTCATCATTTAGGAATGGTATGTTCCAATTTAAAATTCCCACTGAAACCCACTCTCTGCTTGTTCACTCCCCTCTTGGCCACTCCCCTGCTGTAGAGGAGAATTGTAGGCATGAAGGTACAGATCATGGGTTGAGATAAGAGCAATTTACTGGAAACAGCAATGAGATAAGAAAAGGAATGGTAACAGCGACAATACTAATGACAGAGGGTACAAGAAAGGAAGGATTCACACAGAAAACACCCAGCAACAGACAACACTGGACAGCTCCCGCTGCCTCACTCGATTACCCCTTCTTCCCAGAACAGACTCCCTTCCCTCCAGCCTCGGATGTGATGTGATGACAGTGATGTGTGGTGGTACCAAACAACCTCTGGGTCCTAGCCATGCCCCCTCCTGGCTACTGCAAAATTAACCCTGTCCTGGCCAGAACGAGGACAGTATTCTAAATAATTATGCTTTTCAGGCATCCCCTTAGTTTGGTTTCCTCCAGGATAATTTAATGTTTTCCAGCACCATAGGAGTTATGCAGTGATGCTTTCTATAAGGTGATCAACAAGACCTGTCTGTAAGGTCATTTTTGTACATCACTTTTTGCTGTTCAGTTTCTGACATTGCTTTCTGCTCTACAGGAAAATCTTGCATGTTTATTTTGGCTGAGAATGCTTTCAGCGAAATCAGAACAGTCTTTATTTATTTGTGTTTTGCAATCTACTGACAGTTGTAGCAACATCATTTTCTGAGGTCATATTGCAGAAGGCTGGAAGGGAGCAATGTCTGCTGGAATGTCTTTTAGGGTAGATAGATAAAAAAATAACACACTGCTTGCAATTTGTGCATTTTCCATGTTTCGTTTTGAATGACTGTTTGTTTTTTTTATTTACTTCAATATTTTTGAGATCCAACAGACACTATTTCCAATAATGTTTACAATGTGTCTTTGCATGGTAGAGAGACCTGAGCTTGCCACTGTGGTGCAGAGGCTTTCCACAGGTGCATGGGCAAAGGCAGCTTCAGTAAAGTATCCTTATTGATTTGTTACTTGAGTTGTGTTATGTTTTGTCTTGTTTAATAAAAAAATATCTATCTGCCAAGCTGTTTTAAAAAGCAGCACTTATCTAAATAAGTAACATTTTGAGTTTCTTCAGGGATCTTCGTGGACCTGAAGGACTTACGTTGACGTAATCTTTTAAGTGTAAAATTACTGAATGTCATAACCATTGATTAATTTGATCAGATAAAGGAGATCAAAGGAGTAAGGCAGTTTGGAGATGCAGTTATTTTTATGCTATGTCTGTATGACATACCTCCACTAGCATCTTCATTAACTGCTTTCAGGTGAGAGGTAGGAACAAACAGAATGACTTCAGCTGGGAAGGATGTAGGTTAGTAGTCCCCAAGTTCACTTGCAGTTGTGTTTACTAGCTCCAGGTTTTTACTGTGGAGGCCAGAGGTTTACATTCACATTGATGAAATTAAAAGTGAAAGCACTGTAGCTTTTCATCAGAACTGCAGTGCCTATGACCTACATTAGCTTCTCTGCTTTCTGCCATCTCTCCACCAACTGCCTCAAAATCTCAGCAAAGCCTGGAAGGACCTGTGGTGAGTCTAAGGGGAATTGGGACACCCTACTTTGTCACCTGTTATAACGTCAAGTCCTTGTCTTAAGGACTAGATATGTTGTCAGAGTGGTATCAATGGATTTAGCAGAGGCTCCCAGACAATAAGTAATTTCTCTGACTACCCTGAGCTTCTGTAAAGGCTCTTAACAGGGACAGGGATGGTCATAATTTTCCCAGTAGGCTCCTCTGCTAGATGCAATTCTCAGCTCTGGCAGTGTAAGCCGTGGAGGGGTTGTGCAAAGGCAGTTTTTACATATGATCAGTGCCAGCAGCAGTGAGGTCAGATGCCATCTCTGGGATGTGGCCCATCCCTGGGATGTGTGGTGGCATTGAGGATGGGTGACGCAGGCTTTGACTCAGCCTGAACCGTGTTGCCTGGGATGCCAACTGGGTAGTAGGGTATGGTGTGGCTCACGCCACTAATCCAACCCACTGGGCTGAAACTTCCACTGCTCTTTGTGCCAGGTGAAAACTCAGCGGTGGCTGTTGTCACGGCAGGCACACTCACTTGTTGTCTCCACTGGGTGGGTCCCCATTCAAAGCATAAGTGGAAGAAATCTGGGGCAGAGCCAGTGATGAAGCTGATTTCCCTTCAGAGATGATCTTGGCAACTAGGTTTCAAAACCCAAAATTTTGTTTTGGGGATTTTTTCTGAAGTGCTTTTTATTTGAGAGGTTCTTTCTCATGTGACATTGCTTACTTTTGGGATTGTAGCATATGAGTTTTTACAAGTTCATGGTTTGTTCCAGCAAGCCTATTTGAGGCTTATAAAGAACATGGGACTATGCTTCAGAGCTGAGTTTGCCCCTTCTATCTGAAAAAAAACCACAAAATTGTTCCTGAATTTTAACTTTGTTTTCTCACCCTTGTGCTTTTCTTACATTTTCCCACTCACAGAGAAAGCAAGAGAAATTTGCTGCTGTTTTTGCCCCTAGCTGCACACATTTTAAATACGTGGCTAATACTCTGTAACACGCATATTCTACAAACATGGGCGTTACAAATTACTGGCAAACGTTTCAACAAAACAAATGCAGCCATCAGGGAGGTGCAGGACATGAGCCACCTTCCCCCATGCCCCCACATTTCCGTGCCCTTGTTTCTCCTCTGTAATTTCAGGGCTGTTGTCTGCCCTGCCGACGCAGGAGTGGTTTCCTGCCCCTGGGTCTGACTGAATGCGGTGTGGGCAGAGGCTCAGGTGGGCACAGCCCCTTGCTCCCCTGGGACAGTGCTCCTGCCGCTTGGCTGGTGGTGAGCTGGGGCTATGTCCACTGGACCAGAGCAGGCTGTGACCTGGTGATAGACCACACAAAAATAGTTGTTTTGCCCTTCAGAGGTTGCTGCCCCTGCAGCTCTCACCCTTCCCACTCTGACCTGGGCAGTGGGGGACCTGGGCTTCAGGCTGCCTCTCAGCTCAGCCGTTAGCACTCATGGAGCAAGAGTGCACATGCAAATCTGCCTCATCTGCCATCCTTTTCAGCAACATTGTGCTTGGGACAGTTCCCACAGCAGTCCTCCTGGCAGCCTCCCAGCCCCGTGTTTCTTCCCTTTCTGTGGGTTAGGGAGTTGGGGCAGTGACACAAGTACTGTCTGGCAGTAATGACATGAATTGGGTGATGAGAGCAAGACCCCGGAGAGAAGGCACATGCCCGGGAATAACAGTCCCTGGCTCATGAGTGTTCCCAGGGCCCTGACTCCTCTTCTCTTGCTCCCAGACAGGAGAGAGGTGTCTGGAGAGTTGGTCAGGCCTTGGGGGAAGCACACTTGGACATCAAACAGTAGCTGTCACAAGGAGGCTGAATGGCCTTTTGAGAGGCAGGCTTTCGAAATCAAGGGATGGTGATTGGTATGAGATACATCCCTGTTTACTCTCTGGTAGCTTTTTACGTCAAAGACCATCATCAGTGAATCACCTACACGTGTGTGTGACTGTCATCATTGCTGTGCTAAATATAAATGTCAAAGAATATTGAGCTGTAGGAATAAACCGGAATGCGTTGGCATGCCTGTATCAGACAGGTCTTCCTCTTCTGTGTGTCCTCTCTCCATTATGAAGGCTGCTGCGGTCAATGGGAAGCAGCTACAGAAACTCAAATCTAAGCCAGAAGTACTGGTTATATTTTCATAGACAGATCTGGCATATCCACACATTGGATCTCTTCTTGCCTGTTCTGTCAAAATTATATCAGTGAAGAGAGAAAGGTTTGCTTTGACAGTATTTCTGAGGTAGAAACATTGAGAGACTGAGAAGCGTTTTCACACCCTTTTTTATACAGAATGTGTGATTTTTAAATAAGCACTAGAGAGAAAGTAACTTTGCCAAGGCTACCAGCCGTGCTGATCTGTGGACCATGGGTACGGAGTGTGATTCACATGGGTTCAGGTTAAAGCACTTTAGTTAGACTCTCAAATTAGCAGCTTCAATGATAAACATAAGTGATTGTGTTGTTATTTTCTGTTGAAAGCTGGAGAAACCAGGGTGAAAATTCCCTTGTATTTCATATAACCAAACATTATTTTATTTTTTTTTCAGTAAATCTTTTTCTTTTTTTTTGCATCAGTAAAATGGTAATGAAGAAGGCCAAAAGAAAAACATCAGGAGCCTGAGACTGCCTGTTTACTTTCCAGCAGCACTCTGCTCTGGCAATTGCACTGGGGGTTTTTTTAACCTGTTGTGCTCTCTTTATAGCATATGAAGAAGTGGTAGTGAATTTAAAAATGAGGTTTGAATGTGCAAATTAAATATGTTGTGATTAAAAAAAGCTTAAAAAATCCTGTAGAATGTAGAAAGAGGAGGATAACACTATTTGTCTTTACTACTCCCCTCCTGAATGCTGCTAGGCAGATAATACTGTATTACATGATAAAAAAATAGTTAAACAACCTGTGATAAGGTTATCCTTTGGGCATTTCTATAAGCACTTTGCTTAATGATTAAGGAAAATCTGGGGAAATAGTCAATTTTATAACACACACACATTATATATCTATATCTGTTTGAGTTTACTCATTAATATCAGAGAACTCTTAAATAATTACTCAGTCTGCTATTTTCAGGGAAAATAATGGCAACAGTGCATCTGGGCTTGAAACCACCTCCTTCAGCAGTACTGCAATATTCAGGGCTATTTCACTTGGCATCAGAGACAGGGGGATGTCTCACACTGCTGCACAGGAGGCTCATCCTCAGGCTTTGGCCCCTTATTTTAGAATACTGTGGTAATTCTTATATTTTCAGCATTTTATAAATAAGTACTTCTGAGGGAGTCAGGATTCTTACTCCTTAGTCATTTGTTTACCATTGCTTTCCCCTTTGGATTATTTGCTGCCCCTTTCCAGTGTTGTGTTTTCCTGCCCAAGGCTTGGGTGGCTGATCTCTTCGTGTCACTCTGTGGTGCCTGAGTGGACTTTCTGGGGTGGGACTCCCTGGCTGGAAATGAGGAGAAGCTTTTTTCCTGTCTTCCTTTATCATCCTTAGTTTCTGCTTCCCTCTTCTCAGTTACACTTTTCCTTTTCCTCTTTCCATTCTCTGTTCCTCTGCCACAGGTGTGCCCATGGATGCAGGAACATCCTTCCAGGGGTTCCAGCAGAGAAGGGACTTCAAGCCTCCTTGCCTTCCATGCTGTCCCAGCTTCACATCCATCTCATGGCTGCCAGCTCCCCTCACTTGCTGCCATGCTTACTATTCCTCCTCTCCTCTCCTCTCCTCTCCTCTCC
>VZRM01005139.1:1445402-1623283 GCA_013397955.1 Grantiella picta | reverse complement strand
TCCTCTCCTCTCCTCTCCTCTCCCAGCTTCTCCCTGTGCCTTTGCCTCACAATACAGCCACCTCTGTGCCACTGTCCCAAAAGATCTGTCTCACATCTTCAGCCTGTGGCCCCTCTTGTCTCCGTCTCTTGTAGTAACCCCAAATACAGCTTTCTATAGGTTCTCTAGAAACCTATAAAGGGGGAAAGAGCTGGCAACTTTTGTCAGAGGAACATGGAGTTGTATTCAGTAGAGATAGTACTTAGTCCCTGAAGTCTGAAAATGTAGGAAGGTGGGAGACAACTGTGAGAAACAGAAATGCCAGAAAAATGTGGAGGATTTGGCAGCCCTGTCTTTATGTCTGCTGTGTTACCCTGCAGAACAGAATTGAAGACAAACATATGAATGTGCTAACGTTGAAGTTACTTGATGCAAGTCTCTTACTGAATTACTTTGAGGGATTTTATTTTTTAGTTTCAAGGTTAATTTTTTTTGTCATCATTCTGCTCTATTTAGTTTTCTCTTCAAGTAATAGTAATGAAAAGGTGCATTGCTCCAGAACAACTCCAAACCTCTGTCTTTCAAAATCCTTGTTCATTACTCTTCTTTGGCTAAAATCTTATCAGATCCAATTGAATGCTGTCAGATTGCCATTGCTTTGTGTCACTAGCCCAGAACCTGACAGCAGGCATGAACCTTTGGGAAAATCCATCATAAAACACTGGTAGGAGACTAGTGAATTCCAGTCTAATGCAGTTAATCAGATTATTTTAAGAGCATATACCTCTGCAACCCCTTTGTAACTCTATCACCTGGCCTGCCCAGTTTTTTAAACCATTGTTATGCTGCAAAGAAGGGAAAAGTCAAAGTCCTTTGAGTTCAAAATAGCAGGCATCAAAACAGTGATGATTTCAAAATCAGCCTAATCATTATTCAGTATTATGCTTACTTCTGATGGGACATAATACTACTGTTTCCCTCCTTGTCTGAAACTGCTTACAGCTGCTATCTGCAGTTCACATCATCAAATGTGGGCAGTCAAATCTTGCCATGTTTGCCACTGCTGGTACAAAGCTGCATACTCTGGAAGTATAGTTCACCATCATTGCAAATAACGCTGTACTCATTACAAAGCTCTAAAGTGATCTAAAATTTATCTGTTCTAATTTGTGTAATGTAACTATTGACCTCAATAAATTGATTGAACTTAGAAAAGATAGTTTCAGTAATCAGAAGCAAAATGAAAGGTTACTTGGTGTAAGTATATAGATTATCTGGCTCAGGAAGAAGTGGTGACAAACAGAACATACACCTGAACTGCTAACTCAGTCAGACTGGTTTTTTGTTTAGTTTTGGTTTTTGGTTTTTTTTTGTTTTTTTTTTTTTAAACTTGAACTGGAACTGAAGTTGAACCATTACTTTAAAGTCTTGGCTGTATTTGACCCAGAACTGAACTGCTTCCAGCTTGCCTTCCTGCAAAGTATCTCTAGCTACTGCTTTTGAATCCTGACATCCTCCCATGCCAGCCTGCATAGCCTGTGCCATGTTGGCAGCTGCCTGGTGGCACTGTGTTGCAGTCTTTTTCCCTGCACTACTTGGGACGTCATCTCTCACTGCTCTCAGTTGCTTTGTAGACCCATGCATGGATGAGTTCCAGACAGACCTTTCCTGCCTCTGGCATGGGGGCCTCCCACTGCATTGTGGGTTTGCACCTCCCTCGTGGTGTGGGGCTGCAGGGGCCCTCCTGTGTGGCACCTGCCTGTCACCTGGCTCAAGTGGCCCTGTGGGTGTATGTATGTCTCTGTACCTCACACTGCTGCTGAAAAGGCTGCAGAAGGAAGGACGTGGGAATGCAGGCCAGACTCATACTGGGAGCTGTCTCACAACCCATAAACCTTGTCTAAACAGCTAGGTGGTTTGGTATGAGCAAGCTTGAGGTGGTTCATCATTACCCAAACTGGTTAGCAAATATTTACTGATCTCCAGCCGAGCTGAACTGCAGTCATGCTATCAAGTTGGTGATTCTGTCCCTTTCCTGACAAGTGAAGGATAAATGAACGGTTTTTCTGTATTATGACATGAATAAGGGCCAAGGCTTTGTGGTTTTCAAAACCTGGTTGTGATAACCATTGCCATGGCAATTAGACCATCTTAGTGCACAAGGTGAGAAAATGCTGGCTCTGTGGTTATCCTGGTCTTCCTGGGGCTCTTGCCAGCATGGATGGGGGCACTGGGTCCTCCCTTCAGAGAGCATCAGGTGGATTTTCATGCAGTTACCTGTGTTTTACAAGACAGAGCAATAAATAGAATCAGTAGAAACAGAGTTTCTAACTGGGCAGAAAATGGCATGCTGCTGAATGCATACTGATACACCCCGTCTCTTTGGACTTAAGTTTTTACTTAGCTTTCAACTGTATATAAAATTCATTTATCTTGATTGAAGGTTGCATGTGCTTTCGTTGTATTTGTGATCAGATGTGCTGATCATAGGTCTGTTTGCCACTCCTGACTTGGGATTCCAGTGTCGGAAGGAGCTAAAGGTCTTCTAGCCTGCTGCTGTCTCTTTGGTGATGTTAGTGAAGTAGTTAACTTTCATGAGAGTATTCTTCATTCTTTTTTGGGGTACAATAAGAACGAGAACCTCCTGCTGCAAAACCTTGGTCCACCCTGTATTTGTGAATGTAGTAATAAATTATGTAGAGAAAATTCTATTCTTGAATAGATGCCCTTCCAGTTAGGCCACCATTAATGGTGTACATCATTAAGTCTTAGTCAGTGTAATATTGTGCTGTGTGGGAAGGACTCCCAGGCTGAGTCTATTTTTGACCTCTAATGGTTGATTTACAATGAGTTATAGTAGCAGAGTTCAAATGTTTGGTGATTATTGCTGTGCTGGACTACTATCAGGCAGTTTTAAAAATAAAACTTGCAATTTGAAGAGCATAATTGAAGTTCCTTGACAGAGCCCTGCTTGACCTTTTAGCAAATGCACTGGACTTCCTGAAGCAGCACTCACGGACAGGACGATGCCACAGGGCAATGCTGGCCAGCACTGTCCTGCTGCTTAATGGGGCCATTGACCTCTCCTTGCTGGTTCTCTGCTTCTTGCAAGGCTCATCATGGTGTGTTGCAGTGCTCATGATCTTTAAGTGTCTTCCTGGTGGACATAATGGGAAACTAAATTGCAAAATGAAAGGATCCTGCAGGAAACAAAAATTTGTATGAAAAAGATAAATGAGGTGCAAAATGTGATCAGCTGGTTCAAGTACCAGCCATGTTTTGCTTGCAGAAGTGTGGCTGGGCTCTGCAATATCTGTTCTGTTCCTCACAGAAGTTCAGTCTTCTGACACTGGGGAAGAATGGGAGCCAAATATGTCTGTCCTTTTCCAGAACTTCCCCAGGGTCAGTTTTGCCTGCACCTGGCCCTGACTCTGTGTACAGGCATGTAGTTCCATACGGAAACAATAACCTCAGCTGCAATGCAGGAATGTCTCCAAAAGAGTTTCCTTTCAAGGAAGCACACAAGCCCTTGGCAATGATGTCCCATCCATATGTGACTCGGCTGTGTATCTAATACTAATTAAACTCTTGACAGGTGTTTTTTGGTTTTGTTTTGCAGGAAGAAATCATTCCTGTTTTCAGCTCTGTATGCTGCCTTTATATTTGGTGGTCGGCACCTGATGAACAAACGAGCAAAATTTGAACTGAGGAAGCCGCTAGTGCTCTGGTCTTTGAGCCTCGCTGTCTTCAGGTAGGCACTTCTTCACACCACCTGCCTTTGACTTCAGGCCCTGAAGAGGTTTGGGGTTCTTCACATACAAACAACACTGCTGGTGTGACATCAGGCTCACACAGAAATGGCATTTCTTTGTTCCTGCTATTCAGGGTTGTGTCCTGATCCACTCCTCAGCATTGAAGTGATCCTCTTTGACTTACCAGATCATACAGCATTTGAGGAGGGGAGGAATCAATAGCCCTCTTGAAGAGCAAAGGTGAAAATAAAGGAGGATATGAGAAAAAGCACTTACCATTGCAATACATTTACCATGCAAGCTACAAATGGAAATAAAGAATTGAGATGTTAGTCTTGTTCTCACTTACTAGTAGTATTACGTTTATATAGTGTGTGTATATGGACTATTTAATCAAGACTCTGATCTCCATTACAGTGAGGTAAACCAAAAGTCACTGCTTTCATGACAGGTAAATTAGGCCACTGTAATTAAAATAAGGAGCTGACTTCTGGTTATTCCATGACAAATTGCTTGTGAGTGTAGCAAAAAGGTGGCTCCACAGGGAAAGGCTGTTTTTCAGAGAAGCACGTCTCTCAGCTTTGTGTTGACTCTGTGTCGAATATAGAGAATGTGATGTTCAGATTGCTGATAGTTGTTGAAGTCAGAAATAAAATTGACCAACCTGAATTCCACTTCATCTGCTTAATATGCTAATTTTAATGAGGCTGAACATAAATGAGTGAACAAGCAAATGCTTATAAAAATAGCTCTTACAAAGACATGAATTTTGGTACAAATTACTAGTAACAGTACAGAGATGACCTGAGGGTTATCCTTCATTTCATTGCTTGTTGGGATTGTAAGTTGTAGCTCACTCAACAACATATAAACCATCCACAAACCATTATCAAACACTACTACCTTTATCTTTCTAATATCAGTGTAATAATTACTTATTATATTAGTTCACAACTTCATAAGTCAGGTTTGCTTACTGAGCAGGTGTGAATGGTGCATCATTTTTCACAGGATGGGAGTAGTTTTTGCTGAGAGACTCTACAGAGTGAAATAAAGCAGGAATGGTGAAGTTTGGCCTTTTTCATGGCTTTTCCTTTTTTCCTCCAAAATTATATCACCTTTGGCTTGGTTTTAGTTGTTCATCAACACTCTAAAGAGTATCACAGAGCAGAGAAAACTTTTAGTGGTCTGGATAACTTTGAGAGCAAGTCCTAACACTGTGAAAATTTGTGATTTTCAGCTGATTGTACTTGGTGTGCTGTACTTCTGGCTGTGTGACTGTAACATCATTTTGCTTTATGATCCTGTAAGCAATTGTCATTGCTTATTTCAGAAACAGCTGAATCTCAGCAGCTGTTGAATTGGTTCCGAAATGGCATTTTGTTTGTGGATCAGCTTGAAGAGTGGTTTGTAGCCAGCAGAATCCCAATTCCGAGTGCACTTTCTTAATGAATGTGAACACCAGGAACTAGCTGACTTACACAAAGCATTTGTAGTTTACTTCCCAGTCTGAGGGGGGGAACCATGATTTTTGAACTCTCCTTTGGGGAATTGGAAAATCAAATTATTTTGAGATGTGGCTGACATTCACATTGTGAGGGTTTTAAGAAATTTCACTAGCTAATTTCCTCCCAAAATCACAAGTGATTGATGCCCTGAATCAATAAATAGAATGAATTTACACTACGCTGTCTGGATGGACTTTGAAAACAACACATCCATTACTTGCTAACTGGAGTTTCCCATCATAATCATATGAAGTAGCTAACTCATGGCTAGCATGAGCTGCTGAGTGATGCTGGGTGATACAAAAAACATGGACTTCACATTTTGAAGCTACAAGCTCCCAAGATGAATCTGCCATAGAGACACCTCAATGCAGGCACTTGTGATCTCTGCTTGCACAGATGAGACACATTGGCCAGAGTGGCACAGTTAAGAGAGGAATTCACAACTCCTAAGTTTGCTTCTTCCGTCAATTCAAATAGCACCATTCAGGGACAAGCGTTCCCCAAGCACTGCAGAACTCGCTCTTTCCTCTCTATGTTAGGGAAAGAAGCCACAGAGTGGAGAGGGTGTGTGATACGTTTGGCCTGCACAGAAGCACTGTGCTTTTAACCTGCTGGATTGCAGTGGACATCAGCTGATTATGAAAATTACATGACTATATTTTGTTCTTCTGAGGCGCTGAGTAGTATGCAGAAGAATGAAATAAGGAACAGGGAAAACAGCCCAAAATGTTTGCAGTAAGACAGAGCATGAAACCTTTGTAGCTTCCACAGCAACATGCAATCCCATACAAAACCCCTTGACTTCTTGCCTGGAAAACAAGGAAAATGACAAAGAATTCATTAACACATGAGATGAAGACTGTTTATAAAAGTGTTCTTTGGAACATCCATTACCTGGTGCTTCTGCACCACTGTCCTTTCTGCGGCTGTGGGTCATAGCCTTTACTGACTCTCTTAGCAAGCAGCTGAGAGAATGAATGCTGTAAACTTTCCAAGTAACTTGGATTTGGTTTTTTTCCAGCTCCTGTCATAACTAGGTGTTGCATTTATATATGCTTGGTCTGAAAGGCATTCCTGCTTCCTCTGAAGGTCAATTCAGATAAATTTAAGGACTGTATACTCAGTATGGATTCAGGGAAATGCTCCTTAAATTTCAAAAGACTTTCTCTTTGGGTTTCTGGGATGCTAAAATGCTATGACTTTTACAATACCTTGCAGAAATTCTAAGTAATATATTTGTCTGCCATGAGTAGTTGTACTGAGGAAGAAAAACCTACCTGGAGAGCCCTTAGTATTTTGCCTCAAGGTCAGTGTGAGGCTTTTATGAACTCCTTGTTTATCTGCCTTTTAGCACTCCCACCATTTTACCTGCTTCAAATATCCTCAGAAATAGTAACACTTAGCAGAGGCTGAAAAGATGTGTTTTGGGCTTTAAAAGAAAAGGAAATTTCCTGCCAGGCAATCACATGGTCCTTTTTCAGAATGTATCCTGTACGCCTTGCTCTTGCCAAGATCATTTAAATGTGGTAGCTGCTACAGTAGGAAACTTGCCACGCTTATAAATAAACAAAACAACTACACCACCCTGCTGAGCTTGCTGAGCATTCAGGAGCCTGGTCAAGAGCAAGTTTTGTGTCAACACTGGCAGCCAGCAGGATTTCTGAGAAAAAAAGCAGCTTTATTTCCCTTTGAAAGCATTGACTTGTTTTGAACATTTTGTCTCTGAAAACTTCAGTAGGAGCAATGACAGTAAATCTCGTTTTTTACTTGGAAACCACTGTGAAAACATGATCTCCCAAAATCTTTTGCTGAGAAATCGGTTTGAGTTACTGGGGTTGCTGGGTTGGTTTGATTTTTTGGTCCCTAGTAGGTTTGTTGACTTGTTTCAAGCATTGAAAATTTGTTTTCAGTATTTTGTTTGTTCTGTTTCAGTTTGTTTTCTACACTTTGGTCGTGTTTACCCAGGCTGGTTATGTACTGAGGTCGCTGGGGGAGCAGTCCTGTGTGGCTCTGTGTTAACAGGAACCTGCTGTTAGGAAGTGACACAAAAAGTCTTTCTTCAGTGCCATAAGACCCCAAGGAAACCACTGCTGTTTCACCTACACAATCAAAGTGACAGTCAGTCCTGTATTTCTGAATATTTCTGAATATTTCTTGGGGTTAAAAATCTGCGAAACACATCAAACCTGAATTGCCAGTTTTATATTCATGCCACTTTGAACGTAAAGTTGGGGCCATTCATTGAATGTTTTACTTGGAGTCTCTCAGAAGTGTCATGCTGGCATCTGTAGAAATCATCAAAGCTGAGGCCAAGACTCACAGAAGGATACAAAGTCACTAATTCATGTTTTCCTTACATATCAGATGGATTTTTGTAATTCCTTTTATAGGCCAAGAGTCTGTGTATGAGTAACATTTCTCTCAAGAAGCTTAAACACATTTGATCTCCTCATTTTCACAGAGGACAGCAGCATGGCACCATTCTCCTGTGCTCTGCATCCTTAAGGGGCTGGCAACAGAAGTTTCAGGGTCAAGGCTCTAACTAAAAATAGTAAAAGGTTGTCGTCCTTAGGGAGTACTGTCACATGAATACAGGAGGCAAGGAAGCTGAAACATCTAACGTGGTGCAGTCATTTGTAGGCAGAGGCTAAGCTTGACTACGGCTGGTGGGTGCAGTGAGAGGAAGAATATCTCTTCATCTAGCCAAGCCATACCATAATGCTCTTATCATCCCCCGAGATCACTTAGATTCTAATCCAAACCCCGCTATGCTTTGTAGCAGTGGGAAATAAGTTGGTGTCCGTACAGGGTTTCCAAATGTTTTTCTTCCTGGTAAGCACTTTAAGTAGTAGAAATGATATCAAATGTAGCTAAAAGGTCTCTAGCTGCTTGCCACAAAGCTAACCAGAGCCTCGAAAGCAAAGTATTCTCACAACAACAGATCTTATATTTCAAAGACAGACTCAAAAAGACTCACTAAAAGAAGGTGACTCACTTTGCCTTTATGGGAATGGTGTTTAGTGATTTGCTACTGGAAGCACAGCAGCACTTGTAGAGGGCTTTGCTCTTGATGCACAGAGGGATCCTGACAAGGTAGCCTGAGACACATCTTTCTGTGAAGAGCTCAGTTCTGAGCTGAACTGAACAGAAGAGACTAAGCATATGTTTAAAGAAAAGATTTCAGTTGTTTGGATTTCTGGCTTTGTAATACATTTCTAGTTATCATGCTTGTAAGTAGGAAAATCGATAAAAGATAATTCAGATTTATGTCCCATCACAAGAGCTGCTATTCACAGATACTTGCCATGGAGATTTAAACACAACTTAATTTCATATGTTGCTGAGCAACCCATCAAAATCTTAAAATACTCTGAAATTTTATAAGGTCCTGACAGTACATTCAAAGAGAAAATTAATTACTGGAAAGAGGAATGTTTGCCAAATGACATTAAAATTATTTAGCAGCATTTAAGGTGAATAATCTTCTCACTTACAAATTTAAAAGCAAATTAACTCAAATTGAAACATTCCCTATGTTTGTAAAGCATTAGTGCATAATATCAGGACATTTCTCAGAACACGAATCAGTAAAAGGCTTAATATACAACTACTTAAAAATTTATTTCTATAGGACCATATTCATCTTTACATACTTACCTGATTTTCTTACGTAACAGACAAAGAAACATCTTTTTAATTACCATTTTGGAGCTGAACTTGAATGTTGGGTGAACATTAGAAATTCAGAATGGTTGGAGAGAATACAAAAATCCCGTGGATGAGATTTTAGTTAAAGAAGAAAAGTTTATTTTCCGTAAGTTATTGTAATTTCAGTAGAAAAATACAGTGTTGTGTAGAGTGAATTCATACAGTGCAAAACAAATGCTAGTTGGCATTAAATAAATACTGTAGAGGTGATAAAAATATATAGACTGAGAGCAGTAAAGTACTTTCAAGAAGATGCATCTCCAATATGTACCTTATTTATTCTAACTATCCTTATTCCCAGGATTGTAACTGATGCCATGTGACAAAATGCTGTGCCCATCTTGTTCTAAAATCTCACCCCTCTGTTCATTCTTGTTACTCCTGGTTCGTGAGCATTGTAAAAGTGCCTCCTCCACGCAGAAATCCCTGGGGAACTGGTACCTCCGTGTATTTTCTTCTGAGTAAGGCCCTGACAGCTTATGCTTGTTGGAGGCAGTGGGAATACAGCACTGAGAGGTGTTAACTTGCATGACCTATCAAATCCAACGCTTCATCTACGGACGAGCCGGTAATGAACACTGCCAGCCCCAGCAGCGCTTGCACGCAGGGCTTGGCTGCATGCTGGTGTCAGCCCATGGTTTAGCAGAGTCACTGTTTTGTCACAAGTTCAGCTTCTTCTAAACAAATGTGTCTCCTCATGCCTGTACCGTTCGGCATCCTCCCCCTAGGTTGTTGAATTAAAAAAAAAAAAATCTATTTGCCAACTGTAGGTGAATCCCTGAGATGTGAACTTCTGTAGGTGCTTGCAGGAGTACTGCCCTACTGAGGACAGAGTGAAAAAGAAGATCAGTGGTTCCATGCCTCCAATTAGTATTAAATTTATGGATCTGAGCAGCTCATTACCGTTGTATTACAACTTTTAGCTTCTTTAAGCCTACTTTATTCTGTCAAATGCTAGCGTTTCTCTGTAACTTAGATTTCTCTTACTTTGTTATCTGCCAGTTTTACAGCTTTACTGATGGCTGGCTTCATTGGTTGCCTTGATTCTTTGCTAAGTCTTTTACTTTATTACTGTTTGGCTTTATTTGCATAGGATAATTTCAAACTCCTGAATACATACAATTCAGTGCTGTACATGACAGTTACCTTGTCAACTTGATATATTTGATCCTGTAAGCATCTTTAATTTATCCTGCAGAACTAGATAATGCCACTCTTTTGGATTATCATTTAAATCACTGCAATTCTACACTTACTCTAAGATTGCCTTGAGATGATTTTGGATGCTGAGAATAATTTCAGTAACAACATGGGAACAAGTGCAAATGCCCTGATGCATTCATTAAGGATTGTTTAAGAGATACACTGTGCTTTTGAATCCTCATGGGCCACTTTAGAAATCCTCAGATGGATTCCTTAATTCCTATGAGATTTTGCACCAAACATGAGGCTTAAGTTGAAAATTGATTTTTTTTTTTCATTTTTAATAGTTCAGCCACAGTGCAAACTTGCTGAAATGAATAGCTAAGAACTAGGAAATGTTTCTTGAAAGAAAAATATCTGAGTATGCAGCCTTCACTTAGTGCCAGAAAATTTCAGCTACAACAAAAGTCCAATTATTATTTAGTGGTGGAAGGATGAGTTATTGCTCAAGAAGTAACAGCTTTCATCAAGAAATACTGTTCCTGCAAGTTCCTACCCTCCATGTGCCAGATTATCAGGAGGTAATGTTGGGTAGCAGCACAATAAAGAGAGTAAGACCAGATGACAGGTAATTACTGTTGATTAGCTTGTGACTGACTCTTTGGAAGCCAGGGGAGATACAGGGATGTGTGGGTAGAGCTGGAAAATTATTTTTCATATGCTGTAAGAAAACAGTTCAGTGTTTTTCAGCAGTGTGTGGTTACAAGGGTGTCCCTGTAAGCAGCTTGTGCTATTCTCTGGTGTTCCTTGGGTGATGATTGAGTGCAGCTGCCCTTCAGCCTGACCACTGCTCCCTGCTTATCTCTACCAAAACCCAGCGGGCCTTGCTCAGCTCTGAGCACTCTGGGTAAGGCTCTCCATGCAAGTATAACTCCTTTTATTTTTACCAATTATCTTTCCCTCTGTTGTGCAGACTGCTGGGATCTAGACCCAGGGTTTTTTTTTGTTTTTTCCTACTATGCTTTGTAAGCAGTGCAAGTTCTTCCACCAGCTCACAAAACTGCACTTTATTGATTAATTTTTTTTTGCACTCTGCTCTCAGGATTGTCTGAATGTAGCTATTCCCAATCATGCAGAAGGGAGGCCTGGGGGATCAAATTGCATTTCCTGGAGAGGTAGTTCAGGCTCCATGAGGAGAGACTGGAAGGCAGTAGCTGTGGTAGATTGATTTTTATCCACACATACAAATAAGCCTTACAAGTAGTAGTTGCAGCAATTGGCAGAATGGTTGAGTTTGCCACTTCAGCAAGGAAGAATCAGATGGATTTTCCTCTGCTGTGGTGTTAATGTGATTAAAACCTCTAGATGACAGTGTCCATTGATTGGGAGCCCTGCAGAGATGTCACTGTTTGGGCATGCTTAATGAGGTCCCTGGGGAGGAAAAGAAATGTTAGGTCTGGCATTCCTTCCAGTTTTGTCAATAAAAAGGACAAAGAAATGGTTTGGGGAGCCAGGTGAGTTGTGACTAAGAAATCTGCCGACAAGAGGGAAGGGCTGAAGGGAGTGGCCTCACACTGAGGGATTTTTGCCAAGGGGAAAAGAAAGGCTGATGCAAGATGCACAGTATCAGCCCTCACTTGGAAACCACAGAGCGAGCTGTCACTTTAATAAATCTCATTACCCTCCCCAAAATTTATCACATGGGATCCTAACACCACCGACGCATGTGTGCATATGCTTATGGGTCTATAAAGCTGCACAAATGATATATTATTTCTTAGAGCCCTGTAAAATATTTGCACAATTTCTAAATCAGTCTGAGCTGGCCTGACTTCAGGTTTTGGTCCTAACTGAAAACTCAAATGATTTGCAATGAAAAGCTTTCTGGAAAGGCATCTGGATCAGTACAGTAGACAGATCTGAAAAGCAAGGCTTGTGTGCTTGGTTCAGTGATGGGGGTCTTCTTTAGAAATGAAAGGGGAATTCTCTCAAATTTGCTTTGGGATTTTGATAGAACTGAGCCCAAACCTCAAAGTATACATAAATTTATGCAAAGAAAAGTCTTCTGCCAAAAAGAGCGATAATAACTGCAAAGATCAGCACAAGTTGTGCTCACACACGTGGTACTGAGAGCCAGAGAACCTCATTATAAAACACTTCCAGTAATGCTAACCAGCAGGTTTTAGGATAAGCAAGCACCATACTGAAAAAAAGTGCTACTCCTCATCTTCCCCTATTCCTACCTTTTTTTTTTAACATTACTGTGGCTTGGACTCCAGCCTTCATCTTCAAGGATGGTAAAGGACTGTGTAGGTGAACTGCAAGATCCATTTGTTTTCCTTCCCACTTAGGAAATGGTCAGGGGGAGATGCTGAGGAGCAGCTGGGCAGCAAAACATCAGAAGGAAGGTTTTATTGTTGGGGCTAGTTAAATTCTTGGTGTTCTCATGCCCTTGCATTTGTGTATGTTTTAGAGGGACCCATTTCTGTTATTCAGAGCAGTGTATTATAGAGATAGAATCTGTAATATAGATTAATATTGGTCCCTAATACAGCATTGGTACATAATGGTCCCTAATACAGCATTGGTACAGTTCCTGCTGCCTTCTTGACTGTAGCCTGTGTATTTCTGAGCTTTTGATGCAGTCCTGGGATTTTCTGTCACCCTATACAGGAGCATATTTGAAACAAGATCCAGTAGAGATGCCAACCGCTGTCTTCAATGCCTTTTCCATGGCTTCCTAGAGCAGAGTGGCTGCTCAGAGCATGGTGCCACACTTTGAACTCTCTAGTATCAAGGCTGGCTGGAAAGGCTCCTGCCTTCCCCGGTCTTCGTTTTCCCCACTATGAATGAGAGCAATGGAATCATGTCATTAAAATGAAAAAGTGGAGGAGAGGCTATTTTAGCTGCATCATTCACCAGTCCAGGTAAATGGCAATCACAGTCACCTCCCCAAAGAAAGTCAGCATTTTCAGATAGTGAATTCCCTCTCGTCTCTCATCTGGAGAGGTAAAATTGCAAGTGGGAACAAAGGCATTAGTCATTACAAGCTTTCAGGCAGTTTAGGAAGTTAAAGATATTTTCTAGGCTGAAACATTTTCGAAAATTGTGCTCTTAATTACAATGATTTAGTCATTTTGTAGATACCTTGCAGCCTTTCAGACACATGGGCTAAAGAGGATGAGTTCTGAGTTCTTTTTAAGAATGAAATTAACATAACTGCTCTTAAATGACGGTTCTGTTAATTTCTGAAAATGTGCTTTTAAAGATGTTCAGTTGCCATAGGAAGAAACTATATCATGGAACCAAGGTGCTTTTTCCATAATTTTTTCTTTCTCCTGCCTGTTGTGAGAAAGTAAATAATGGTCCCAAATAACTTAATCTATAGGCTAGGCTTTGGAGGACATAGGCATGAGGGAGTTCCTGTGCTTTCAATTATCTGCTAGCAACTGAATTGTAGTAACTGAGCACATGGTTGTCTGAACACAGCTAACAAGGGGTAAAATATGGTGGCAAAACCCTCCTTCTTTGCTTCTGTAGTTTTACACTAAAATTGCTAAATATAGGATGAGCATGTAAATAGTTACCATAGTTCAGCAGCAGCAGAGAGAACTTGGTAACATTTTTTCACATCTGTGCCCAAAATTACATTTCTTAAAGGAAAATGTGAGAAAATTATAGCCAATATTATTTTTTCCCCCAGTGAAATTCAAACAGTATAGAGCAGAAAGGAATTCAGTTTAGGTGCTCAGTAATGATTTGATAGTCCTAAATCCTAAACATACAAAAAGAAGTATTGCAGTCCTCTGGAAGATTGACTTTGAAATAATCAGATTTTTTCATTTTACAGTGAGAGTTTAGGGTTCTGGTTTTGTCCATGATTAGGACTGGTTATGTCTTCAGGCTTTTCCTTCATAGACTTGGCTAGGTAGAAGCCTTTTAAAACAGATTTCCCACAGAATGCATTGCTGCTGAATAGGATTAAAACTGTATTTTTGTAGTTTTACCAATTGAAGGCATGCATAAAGGAGAACAGGAGTTTTTAAACAACATTGGCATTGAACTTTCCACCTCACTTTTGTATCTGCTCATGTCGCAAGGAGTTATGCACCCCCATCATGGATTCTGATCCATACCTGGTTTTATTCTGGAGTTCACTGGTGCAAAACAACTACAATAGTTAAAACAACTGCAAAACTTTTATGAGGTTGAAAATACAAGTATTTTCTCTTACAGTTAAGGTCAGTTGCTGCAGTCTGGTCCTTCGCAGACTCAGGAGCTGTGACGGTGGGGAGGAGATAGAAGCATGGGTGCTCTCGAAACTCACTCTGTTGGTTCACATTCTTTGTCACTTCTGTCCAGCTGTGTCAGGCCAAATCAGGCCAAACACCACACTGCTGTTTGCCTGACGTATCAAGGGAAAACAGAGGGAGAGCAGGGATCTGACTGCATAGGTGGAAGGCACATCTGGTGTTCTAGCTAGGTCAGAAAGCTTTCAGCTGTTGGTGTTTCTAGGACAGCACAGCTTTGTAAACTTGAACTGTGTGTCTCTGCACATCACCCTGTATTTTTAGATCTTGGAAGTGTGCTGCCAAAATATCAAATATACAGGCAATGAAGTGTTGTTAAGAGGTGTACCAACAGCTTTTATGTCTATAAACTATTTATCTTGAAAGATGTAGGTGTACCTTAGGTAATTAAGATGAAGGACTTGGGACTTGAAGGTTTCGAGAGCAACTTTAAAAAGTGAAAAGAAAATCTGTGGTAGGTCAAAGGACTCTAAAGAAAATTCCTCCTACTGGAGTGTGTTCACTGTTATTTCAAGTATACTTTTTTCAGTGATACAGGGTGAGGTCAGACCTCTTTCTGCTTAAATCAAACAGACCTCATGGCTAGGGCACTGAACTACAACTCACAGATTCACAAAATATTCTGAGTTGGAAGGGACCCACAAGGATCATCGAGTCAAGCTCTTAAGTAAATGGCCCATATGGGGATGGAACCCACAACCTTGTACTCATGAAGCTGCACATCATTTCTTATCCCAGCTTGGACAGAGTTTTGACAGGACAGTTAAATTTCAGTTTGCTTCACCACTCTGTCTTTGAAATGAGTCTTATGCTTAACCCCCTTAGAAGGCTGTCACATGAGTAAACGCCATAAAGTTCTGAGGTATTCACAAATACTAATTTAAGGGCCTTGGAGATGCCAGCAAAGACAGAAATCTGAAGGAAGTTACCTGAAGAGACCCCAATTTATGAACAGTTTTGTACCTAGCAGTTCTTCACACAGGAACATCTGACCCAAACCAGTTGCTGGCCTGAATATTATTGAGGTGTTGGTAACTTGGGGACAGGCCAAGCTGGAGGTGGTAGGTCTTGCCTGCTGGAAAGCAGAGAAGACCAAGATTTTAGTATGGCAGGGGAAAAGAATGGGTTCAGAGAGGAGACAGAGACTTCTGGGGAGGTACCTGGATCGGTGCTAGGAGGTAAAACAGAGAAGTGCTTTACAAGTGTCTTGTAACAACAGTCCTTCTTCAGGAACAGGTCTCCCTCTCCATCACTAACCCCAGCATCGTTTGAAAGCCCTTTAGAAATGTTGAAAGATGATGAAACAATAGCCTAGTTACATTAATTTTCTTTGCTGTTTCTTATAAAAATAACAGTTGGGTTGAGTTCATCCGCTGTAATTTGAACCAAGTGTCTCTGTAGGTTTTCAACTCACTGCTAAGAAGTCCTGTATTTCAAATGCTTATAAAACACCTCAAAAATATTACATGTAGAGTTAAGTGGCCAAATCCATAGTCAGTACTATTCTTTTTAAAACTTCTTTATCATTTAAGTGAGTGCCATATTGCTGTGTATTTCACTGACCAGGAGACTGGTTAATTTAATTTGGAAAGTTAAACTCTTTACCACAAACCTAGGAAAACATTTTTAATAACTAGGTGCAGAATTACACTGCTGGTTCTTCTAGTCAGTTATTAATATAAATTAATATTTCATATAGGTTGCCCTTGTGTCACGTTGACCATTTAGGATGTTGGGTGCCAGATCCTTTTCAGGCTGCTTTTCTGTGAGTTTAGAGGACTTATTGTATTGCAGTGACTTAACAACAGATTTCATTAACTCCGTGAAATCAAAATAAGACCCATTAATTCCATGTAGGTCACGGAAACAGCCAAATGATAGCTTTTAGTCATTGGTCACATTTAATTTGTACTTAATGATTGACTTCTCACCATACAGTACAAATACCATGATTTTGCAATCAAAGATAAAGTCTAAAGAAACTGTGGTAATGCAATTTTCAGATCTCCATGTGCTCCCTTTGTTTCCCTGCTCTGTATGCCATTGGTTCATTTTGAAATATGCTCTGCTGTACCTGAAAACCTATTGGTGTGTACCCCTTTTGCCAATCTTCCCTTCTCCTGGGACTGGCTCTGAGAGCCAGCCCCTGCCCCCTTCCTTTCCCCTTAAAAGCCAGCGCCTGGGTCGGGGAGGGGCTGGTCTTATCTCCAGGCTGGCAGCCCATATCCTATCTCCCCATCTTTCCTCCCCCCTTCTCCTCCCATGCAACCCCTCTCCCCATTACCCAAATAAACCTTCCTGCCAGAACAGAGATGAGTCCAGGTTCGTTCCTTGATCTTACTTCATTTCCTGCTAGAATTTCTGTGGCCGGAGACCCATGCCACGCTAAGCGCACCCCGGGGGCCGCCTGGCCCAGACTTGGTGGAGATACGTGCCGGGGAGACCTCGTATTGTGAGGCCGCTGCTTCCTGCCGTCCCCCCGAAGAGAGAAACGTCAAGAAACCATATAGTTTTTCTACACCTGTTTAAAACAAAAAGGTCCAGGATTTTTTGCTAATTCATGGAACTTACATAACTTTATTTTTATTGAATACCATAAAGACAAACCATTAAGACAGGAGTCACGTCTGAGATAACATTCAGGTAGTCCGACAACCTTTCAGTGACACTATGTATTAAGATTTTCATAGGCATAATTGCTTCCTCCTCTCTTTTAGAAGATTTGTTCCATCTGGAATGTCCAACTTTTCTTTCTTAATACTGCACCATCACATATTGCACATTGCACAGTGAAGTTGGTGCTGCTCCTGCCTTCCCACTGCAGAGCTGGCCAGATGAGGATGAATATATCCATCTGTGGAAAAAAATCACAACAAGACTTAAGAGGTGATTAATTTAAAAAAAAAAAAAGTGAAGGAACGGTTGCAATGAAATCTAACTAACCCACAAACACCTAAGAGCAGCTTGGGTATCAGAAAGCAAATAGAAACGATTGCAAATTCTGGTGGGTTGTGCTCCTCCTTTGCTACGTTGCTGCACACATCAACCCCCCCCGAAAGTGGGGCCCACAGGAGCCACATTCTCTCTCTATACCCTGTAAACATGTGCCCATGGATGCAAAAGTTTAAGAAAATTTAATTAGCCATGAAACATATTTCTCATTTGCCCTTTGCTTCAGTACACTGTAAGGTTGTGTGACCAGGTTTACTACCAGTCCCCTGCCCATGGAGGACGGAATGTTGCCTCTGTCAGACAGGCTCTTAATGAGGCTACTCTCATGGTCTTGATTCATTTCCCAGCCTCAAAACAGTCTGGCAGGTCTGCCCACAAAAGGGTTTGGAACAATAGGCTTTGAATAAGCACCCTGGCACCAGTAAAAATCAGTAGGCTGTTGGTCCATAATTCTGGACAGCACAAACCAGACCGTAGTGTATCCTTTTCTCATTTGTCATTACCCAGATAGACACTTTAACCTGGACATTCCCTTTTGGTTTTGCTTAACTTTAAAAAGAAACTATACTCTCTGGGTAGCCACATCCTGGGAGAACTGAAAACAATGCAGTTCCTTTTTTTTTTTTTTAACAGATGATGAGGGCAGACTCCCATAAGCATTCTGATTTAACTACTAAAAATTTGTTTGACTGTCTTCTCTTTTTCTCATAAAGGTGAGCAGTTTCCCAGCATACTCTGTTCCTAGGGGACCTGAAACCACCACAAAATATAAAGACAGACTTTAGATTAGGGGCAGGCCAATGGTTCATTAAATTTTCCATCTTTCCCAGTGGGTTGGTAGTATAATAACCGTAGCAATAGCAATGCAGCAAGCACACTGTGATCTGTCTACCTCACCTGTCTACACAGATAATAGTTTAGGTTTGTTTTCTATAATACAGCTGTAAATATATATTTAGTGTGTGGTCGCCATACAAATGCATGTTCCCAGAACTCCTGTCCTCTTTGCTAGGTATGACCTATCTTCGTGTGCTTCATCCTTGGAATGGGCTCTTTCCAAAAAGTGGTCTGCCAACTTTATCTGAAGTCACTTAGGAAAAAAATAATACAAACTTGGAAAAAACCCTTCCCTCTGCTGGTTTGTAAAGCAAGTGCTCCCTTCAGTGCCTGCATCCTCTAGAGGTTTCTTGGTGTCTGTTGAGTCAGCCAAAACTACCATTCTTTCTCATGTGGCCAAAGCAGGGTCTTAACAGGAGGGAGAAATTTACAAACAGCTTCATTTCCAGCAACAAAATCCATCAGTTTCTTAAGAAATCTGTCACCAAGCCCTGTCTCTGCTGTATTATCTTCGTGGTGCACATCATTGTGGTAGTACTCTGGGACCAGGTTTCACAAGACTGCAGAAGGTAAGAGTGATTGGAAAAAAGCTTGCCCTTACCAGGTAGAAAAGAAAAACTACAAATGCTTTCAGAGAACTACAGAACATACCTACTACTCATGTTGAAAAATTGCTTTGTTACAAACTTATTTTTAGGAATGAATAAAAAAGCACAGCAGGGCAATGACTGAAGGATGTGAGATGTTCTTTCACATGGAGGTGCACCCATCATGGTACATGGTGCCTGGTAGTACCAGGAGTTTCTGAGTTTCTTCACTGGTTTGACAATTGTCCTGTTGGGGAGTTCAACAATTTTGATGACACTGCATTTCTTTTCGAGAAACTTAGTTCTGAAAGTTGTTTCTCTCTTACATATGCTTCCTCCCTGCATTTTCCCAGTAGGAGTTCATAGTTTGTATGTATTCTGTTGCTTGGCTAAGCACAGAAATACTCCGCTGCCTCTTTTTACAGTAGCTGCTCTCCCTAGGTGTACTCTCAGGATGTGGCTTTCACAGAGGAGGATGTTGTGCTTTTTACCATAGCCTTGTGCTCCCAGGGCACAGACTCACCTGCCAGGACTCCTGTGAGTCACCATGTAAGCAGGTCAGGGCAGAATTAGTATTTTTTCGCTTTTCCAGCTGGGCCCCAGGCTGGGAGCAGGAGCTGGAGCTGGACCTGTGGGAGCTCTGTTTGGGTGGCCAGCTGGCTTGCTGCTCAACTAGCCCAGCACACCCAGAGCACAGTGTAGTCCAACACCTCAGAGACTGGTTGAACCAGCTGGGCACCAGTGGTTTGGGCTGTTGAGCAGCCTGTGAGGCCTGGGAAAGGAGGGTTCTGCTTGAAGTCCCTGCCAGCCCTGAATTTTGTGCAGCACAGCTGTGTCTTGTCTGCAGGCTCCCTGCTGCTCTCTGCTGGAGCCAGGTACAGAGGATGGCGTGCTTTGGAAAAGATGATCCACTGCTCACCTCCAGCGTGTAGCTAACATATTTTTAATTCATCCATAGCCATAGTCAAGATTTCTATCCCCTTCAATGTCATCTTTATTTAGTTCTTCATACACAGATTGCATGGTTTGTTTGGTAACGTTTTTTTAAAGATGAAAACCAGGGCAGAGACTTTCTGGTCTGTGATTATCCTTTAGGACATGTTGCTGTATTCTGTGCTGAACTTTTAAATTTGTTTTTATTTGGAAGTCACATTCCCTGCTCAGTTCTCAGTTCTGATCCTGGACTGGGATGTCCAGAGGTGTCAAGAGCCCAGTGCAGGGATAGGTCTCCACAGAAAGCAGCCCTAGGAAAAATGGGCAGTGACCTCCACTGTGAGGAGGAGCTGAGCCTGCTACAATGCCAGCTGGGGTTGGACTGAAGGTTTGAAGTACCTGCTGTTCACTAGGGCTTTTGAGAAACAAATACTTCACTCCCTCCTTGCAAATAGGATAGAGACAGCAGAGAGTAGCAATAGGCTTCGGACAATAATGTCTTCATTGTCTTCCTATCAGCCAGCTCTCCAGCCCTCAATTTCCCTCTTTCTTAATTCTGTGCCTAACCCATACATGGGATGTGTTTTGAGGCCCTCAAAATTGGATTTCTGTGGTTGGCTTTTGGTAGCAGGAGGACCAGTCCTCATCCCCTTCCTCCCATTGCCACTGGGGAAGAGGAGGTAGAGAATTCAGGATAAAGTTAAGCCCAGGAAGAAGGGAAGATGGGGGGTGTTTTTAAGATTAAGCTTTTATTTCTCATTACTCTACCCTAATTTGATTGGTAATAAAGTAATTTCCCAAGCTGATTCTGTTTTGCCCATGATGGTAACTGATGAATGATCTCTCTGTGCCTTTGTTCCAACCCAGGACCCTTTTGATATATTTTCTCTCCCCTATTCAGTTATGGAGGGGACTGATAGAGCAGCTTTAGTGGGCACCTGGCATGCAGCCAGGGTAACCCACTAACCCCTGTTCGAAAACAAGTTTGAGAGGGAAAAATATTAATTTGTATTTTACTCATGGATGTGTTTTGATCATACTATGGACGGTAAGATATCAATTGGGTATTTGTTAGCTTACCAGAGAAGCCACTGTGTGAAGGGAGGAGAATGCAGGACATTTTGAGCCTGAATAGATGAGAAAGCTGCATTAGATAGTGCAGTTTGTTTCTGATCAGTCTCTCTAGTTGTAAAAGACTGTAAATGTACAGTAATTCACTACTACCTTATTTCTAAAATCCCTGCAGATGATTCCCACCAGACAGACTGCTTTGGTAAGCAGCTCATTTCAATACCTCACAAAAGCTACAGCAGAGAGCAGGGCGAGGACAGAATGAAGCAGAAGTGATTTACTGAGTAAGCAATGTCATCACTCTGCTGCACATCATGTCTTTGCAAGATAGAAATTTGTTGGTTGATTTTACCTTACAGAACAAACAAGATTAAGTGGCAGAGGCACAAAAAGCAGTCCTAGCTTTCTGGTTCCAAGACACATTTGCAGGCATTCATTAGATCTTTTTCAGTCTCGGGTGGCATGTGCTTGTTGGAAAGGTGGAGTTTTGGCATGCAGCACTTCTCATAAGCAGCTACCTGCTCATGGTGTCTATTTAGGTAATTGAATCAGTCTCTTCCAGTCTGCTCTCCGTCTTATTCATAAAGCCTTCCATCATGAATTATGTGAAAATGTAACTTGGTTTCTACTGATAAAACAACAGATCAGTCTGACTCACACCATGTGGAGCTGTAACTGGAGTCGATTCTAGAGTCATGGAACTAGAAGAATCCACCATTCTGTGTAGTTGTAGAAAAGTGTGAATCTGTGTGCGTGTGTGCTCCAAGGAGAGCTCTCTGCTAGTTGCTAACCAGAAAGACAGGAATAATTACATCAGTATAACTCAGAGACGGCAAAGGGACACTGTAATCCCCACCAGGCACAGACTCTTTGGCTCTGTTATCAGTCTGCATTAAATCCCTGGGTGTCCATACTCAATCACAGTTAGATCATTGTTTGCTTGTTTCTCAAACAAGTGTTCTCATTTGTGTTTGTGTTCATGGCACAGAATTCTCTTTGGTTTTAAAACTTTATAAACAACTTTTTAGAAAAGCGATACAGCTTCTTTGTAGGGAAAGGCATATTGCTTGCAGCTAATTGATTTCATAATTTAAAGTTTCCTTTTTCCCCCACTTTAATGTCAGCATTGAGATACTTGCTAATGGGAGAACCAGTGTATCATTAAGTATTCTGCCTGATCTTCCTCCACCCAGTTTTGCAACCACCCAAAACATAGGAGCAGGCAGCAGCATGCCCTGGCTAGCCTGAAGAGTTCACTGCCTCAGGAAGTGATCAGATCTCATCTCTGTCAGGATCTCTTGTCTTGGGAATGAGAAATGCATCTCCTGAGAAAAAAAAAAGGGCATGTTACATTAAACACCAAAGAGAAGACACAGAATGAGTTGCACCTCATTTCAAAACTCCTCCTGCAGGTTTTGGCACTCTGCTGAGTTAAAATGACTGATGCCTGAAAGATGTGAGAAAAGTGGGCTGAGAGAGCATTTCTGGGAGGAAACATCCCTACCAGGAGAGGATGCACTATGGGCTGCACAGCTGCTGAGAGCATTGCACTGTCTCCTCTGCATGCAGGGGTGGATGAACGTGAGAGACTTGCAGTGGCTCTCTTGCCTGAGCGTGGGAATGTGTGTGTTGCTTTGTGCAATGCTGATGGGAAGCACAGACTCAGCTAAACTTCTTCAGCAGACCTGTACCACAGCAGGGTGTTTTATTACCTGCACATAGCACAAGAGGACTCATCTGCAGTAGAGCCCATGAGCAAATACCACTGTGCAAATAGCAGATAATAATAGTAGCTTCGTAAGTGCTCCCAGTCGTCTGAATTTCCTGATGGCGCAATGAAACCTCAGGCGTCAAAAGGTAGTGGTGCAAGAGCCAGGATGAAGCACTTCTCCGTGGGCATGAGCTGGCCATAAAGCCTCATCTGTGATGCCACTGACAGCCCGAAGAGCAGCAGGCACTGTGGCACTCCACTTGTCTGCAGATGTGTGCAGGTGGACGGGGGAGAGCAAGCTGCATTGTGCCTTAGCAGCAGGCAGATTTGACTGGGCTTATCAATGCTGAAGATTTGGAAATCTAAATACTCTGCGCAAATTATGTATAAGTTATGTCAGCAGTTTTTATATTCAGTAGGCTTACTAGAACCGTCTAGTCAGAACAAGTGCCATAAAAACTGCCACAGAACTCAGCTTTTGAGACTGCCTTGATGATTTTGATGGTCATTTTTTGAAGAATACAGTCTTCACAAGACAAGTAACAGAGAATGTGTAACTTCAGAGGAACTGTTCCTTCTTTCACACACTTTACATAATGGTAGCTTGCATTACCCACCTGTGTTTATACATCAGTTTTAGGTGGCTTGTTTTGCTGCTGCCCTGTAATAGTCATGAAAGACAACAAGGCAGAATGGGAACGAGGGTAGGTCAAGGTCACAAAGAAGTTAGAAGGTAGATCAGATGGAGCTGGGTAGAGGGGTGAGGACTTATGATGTAGGCATAAAGTAGGATATACTCAACCCCAAAACAGGTTGTGTCTGTCTTTGCTCCTTTTTTTTGAAAGCGGCTTCCTTCACCCAGTATTCATCAGAGCTTATGAAGAGCCACCAAGCTACAATGATAGATAATGGGCAAGCATGTTCTTGCCATAAAACAGTGAGGCATTTCCTTCTGCAGAGCTCCTTGCTGGTGAGACAGAAGCCCTTGATTCTTGCATGAGCTGGATGTCAGCCTATCCCCTCTGTAACTGCACTAATTAATACCATTACAAATCTCTTGATGTTTCTCATTTACAGAACACTGTCACCTTGCATCTCACTTTGATGAGGTGAAGGTGAATCTGCTGTTTACAGCTTGATTGAACTACCTGTTTTCCTCTGTTAGCAATGACCTGTTAAGGGATGAAGTCAAGCATGGGCACCAAAATACCTGCTCTGACTGTGATTCCTCATCAAAATCTGTGTGCCCTACTTGGGTTTATCTGTGCTCAGAGCTCCTGCGGGTGTAACAAATACAGGGAGAGATGAGAGAAAACTATGGAAACCAGCAGAGGGATTTGGTCCTGATTATGTTGATGATACAGCATTTTATCAACTCATTTCTTGTTGTTTCTCAGCCATCAGCATCGAAACTCTGCATGTTGTTTTGAGCTGAAATAGATGTTTCCCTGAAAATGGAAGGATCATTCTTGTAGTAATGAATTAAAAATACTGATGTTACCATTCCAGACTTTCACCAGGGTATATGGCTGCAGTCCAGTTTACAACTCTGAGTTCAGAGTAACTTCCTAGAGGCCAGCAGAGTTTCTCCAGCTTTTAAGCTGCCTCAAACTTATTATTTCAGTGCAGTTATGGCCTTTTCCTCATAATGATTTGAAGTGATGGCATGTAGATTTAAAATGTCCACTGACCTTTCTTAATTTTCTCTTTTTGTTTTAAAGTATATTCGGTGCTGTTCGAACTGGTGCTTATATGCTGTACATTTTGATGACCAAAGGCCTGAAACAGTCAGTGTGTGACCAGAGTTTTTACATTGGACCTGTCAGCAAATTCTGGGCATATGCATTTGTGCTAAGCAAAGCACCCGAACTAGGTGAGTACCCTCTCTCTTCCTCTCATGTGCATATGTGTATTTTTAGAGAAGAAATGTCCATGCAGGAAGCACTAGAAGGGTCTCAGCGCTGTCAAAATCTCATTTAAGTCTTAGAAAAACTGAATAAGCATAACCAACCCCAAACTGCTTGTTTTAGTCTCTGGAGGTTAATTCCCCCTTGGCTGAAGTTAGATCAGTGTGCAATTGAATAAGACCTTTCCCAGCCCTGGAATAAATTGCAGTGAACATACACAGCAGGGCAGTCAAGAAGTAAAAGCAGTCTGGTCCATACCTCTTCCTGAGCTACTTGTAGGCAAATAGGAGTGGCATAATTGGCAGTCACACACCCCATGGCTACAGAAGTGGAGCAAGAAGCTTTGAGTCAGACTCTGCCTCCGTTCTGCAGCTTTCATTTTTTAATACACATCTCAGTGTACAATTGTGAACAGTAAGGTGCTTCCTCCCTACACATTGAAAGCTGTGGCTGTCTGCTTCCTCCAAGTAGAAACCAATCTCCCATAATAGCCCTAGCTTTTCAAGTCCTGATTTCTATAAATTTATATCTCTCCAACAGCTTTTTTGGTAAGGATACTTACAATATACATGTGAAAGTCAACTTAATAGTCAGCTTTCATGTGTTCTCATCCATGGCTTATTAGTGTCAAAAAGGGTTGTTTTAATGGAAAGGAGCAGCCCGGCAGCTTTCATTTTGGAGGATGTCCTTATTAAACCCTAAAGGACTGCAGCTCTCACTGTGTTCAAGTGTACAGCAAAAATAAGACTTTACCTTTCAGGAGGTAATTTGATTCAGCAAATTAGAGGACAGTAATTGATCAGCATTAAAACTAGAACAAGACAGACACCAGTTGCTTTGCTGTGTCAGAATCTGTTGGTTTCCTGCTGCTTAAATTGCTGAAAACCCACAGAAATTTAGTTTTTAAAACTGGGGAACATCAGCTAGAACTGCACAGCAACAATAAATTGAACAGATGATTACTTACTAAAATATGAGTCAACATCTTGCAGTTAATGAAGTGAACAGTAGCATTGTGGTTTATTATAGACTTTGTGAAGACAGTGCAGTTTTGCTTCCATCCATGACTGACATTCGTGACTTAGATTTCCTGGGATACTTATACATCAAAGTCCCCAGGTTGAAATCTCAAGGATCCTTTGGAAACACTGTGTGTATAACAGTGGAAAACAAGTAACATACATATATCCAAATATCTAATTGAGATGCTCATTGCAATAATGAGAAGCAGAAGGAAGAAAAAAAGCAAGAAAGAGGAATATTTACTTTTCTACAATAGGAAGATGAAATTTGCAGAAAAGTGATGTGCTTTTCAACGCAACCCAAATTTTTTTCTGGAAGCATTTCTTTTGGTATAGTTAGGAGGTTGCATATGCAACAGCTTTTTTTGCACATTAGCTCAAAAGGCTCTACTGATTTTAACTAGGTTCAGTTAGCATGTAGACATTTGAATTGGAGGACACTGTGCTGCTTCCTCTAGTTTTCTGCTCTCTGTCAAGCTCCATTTGTCTTCCAGTCACAGTATATAATGGACAATCTCACAGTTAGAGATATATGTACAGCCACCAATCTCACCCTAGATAATGTTTGCAGCAAAGGGCTACCTAATAAACCTATGGGATTTTCAGACGAGGTTACCTGTACAGGAAAATGGACATGCATTGGTTTTCTAAAGATTGCATAGAGATTAGGAGCCAAACTAGCTCTCAGATTAGACAGGCTCTCAGATCTAGAGCTGAGGTGGATTTCATGCTCTGAAGTAATGTATACTCAAGCAACAGCAAAGGGAAGAGAGCAATGCATTAATTATGGAATAGTCTGATATATTTCTCATTTCCTCCCCTCTTCTTTTTTTTCTTTTTTTTTTTTTTTTTTTTTTTTTTTTTTTTTTTTTTTTTTGTGTTTTGTTTTCTTACAGGTGATACAATATTCATTATTCTTAGGAAGCAGAAGCTCATCTTCTTACACTGGTACCATCACATTACTGTGCTACTTTACTCTTGGTATTCCTACAAGGACATGGTGGCTGGCGGTGGCTGGTTCATGACCATGAACTATGGAGTGCACGCCGTCATGTACTCCTACTATGCCTTGCGGGCTGCTGGCTTCAGGGTGTCACGCAAGTTTGCCATGTTCATCACCTTGTCGCAGATCACTCAGATGTTGATCGGTTGCGTGATCAATTACCTGGTCTTCTCCTGGATGCAGCAGGGCCAGTGCCATTCCCACGTGCAGAACATCATCTGGTCCTCTCTCATGTACCTCAGCTACTTTGTGCTCTTCTGCCATTTTTTCTTTGAGGCCTATATCGGCAAAACCGGGAAAGAAAGGAAGGTTGACTAGTGGTAGAAACGAGAAGCCATAGCTCAGGGTCATCAAGAAAAACAAAATTATAAGAAAAAAAAAAGGCACAAGGAAACACATATATGTATGGTGCAGCTAAAACTTGGCAGCTTAGGGAAAGTTAGTGTGGTTTAACCCAGTAAGTTTATGATCCTATCATGGTGAGGACTCACTGAATTCTACTCTATCTCAAAGGACTGCTGATGAAAGACAACTTCCTTCTTGTACCTGTCTGCTCTAGAAAAGAAGGAGAAAAAGAAAGAAGAGGAAAAAAAAGAAAAAAGGAAAGAAAAAAGAGAAGAAAAGAGAAATGGAATAATGTTAAGAGGGGAGAAAAAAGTACATTAAATAAGCAGTGTGTTTCCCCAAGGTGGAGGAGAGAATTTAATTTAAAAAAAAAAAAAGTTTCTAAGTAATTTCTAATAATTTCTCTGCATTAAGTTCAAACAAAAAAAAAAAAAAAAGCAGAGGTGACAAAAAATCTGTCTATGATAACAGTAAGATTGTGGAATTAAAAGCTTTTCCATAGAAGGTTGATACCTTTAGCCAAAATGAAGCCCAAAAAGATGTTTCCTGCATGGAAACTGGCTGAACTCCACACTGTGGTTATGAATGGAAAAGAGAAGAGATTGATTTCTCTGCTATGTACTCTGCCAGGAGAGCAGATCTGGAACACAGAGTGACCTCCCTCAGAAGGTGGAAAGGAGCAGTACTTTTACAAGAGTTTAATGTGAAAAAATGCACTGTTGCAATACATATCTCAGAGAGTGCATTTTCCAAGTGCATTTTTCAGTTAAAGGCAAGGAATTTCTGCAGCAGGATAAGTCATAGAGGGTTAAATCAATCAATATTTGCTAAATTACCATGGGCTAATAGCGGAGGGATGTTCAGGAAGGAGAGGGAGGCAACTCCCCTCACGAGATTTTTAGGAATTACCCATTACTCTTAATTTAGCCCGCAGCGACACTGAATTAAATGGAGGAAATCGGGAGAAATCACAGTTAGCAAGAAGAGAGTGATTTATCTGCCCACTGTTTTCAGAACAGAGCCCTGTGGTACAATCTGGATTCTGTGTTTTTGCAGACACGAGGATGCCTGCCTGAGTTGGGAGAGGTGGCAGGACTGTGTGACTTTGGGTATCACTGTGCTTCTGCATCTGCCTGCTGGGCAGTGCAAAGATGTTCAAAGTGCCCTCCTCTGGTCATGTGGAGATACTACTACAAAACATACTTGGAATATGTTTTTCTTGAGATTTGTGTGGAAAAAAATAGTCTAAATGAAGTAATTTCGCTGCAACAGCTTGACTCTAAAGTTCAGAGAGAATTATCCTTCATTAAATAAATATGTGTCTCTGCAGAATCTGTACTGTAACATCAGACTGACCACTTAAGAACTCTTTATTCTCTGAAGTCAGCTACAGATAAAAGGAGAAATGTATTTCACTCTGAACCTTAGAGAGTTAGTTGAGAACAGCCATATTCTTTCAAAGACAAGTAGATTGCATTATCTGTGATATTCCAGTCCTTACAAAGCCAAATAAAATGTGTAAAAGTTCCTAGTATTTCAAAGACGCAAGTATGTAAACTTGATGTTAAATGTGTTAAATGTAGTATTCTAAATTGTAACAGCTAGGTAGTTTAACTAAACAATTAGAAGAACTAGATCAACAAAATAGGGACTGCTGTTCTGCCTAGAATATACACACACCTATAACTACACCCATATACACATTCTGTGAATTGTCAACAAGAAAAAACAGCCCAGTGGCAGAGAATCACATTTCCTGGCTAATGCAAAAGATTGTCATTATCTTTCTTGCTTTAATTTGAGATTGTACAGTACAAAGGGGTTTTTTTTAATTATTATTTTTAGCTTTAATTGTGCTGTCATTCATGAAACAGAGCTGCTTTAGTATCCTGTTAAGAGATGACAAGGGCTTTCGGTGTCTCATTATATACAAAAGAAAAACAAATAAAGTTACATTCCATATTATGTGAATGGTCTTAAAAATCTAAAGGCCTTTTCAGGCTAAAATCATAATTATAACAAGCAGAAAATGAGTTTACATTTGTGTTACTTAATTTATTGATGTGCTGACATTATTTTATGGTACAAAACATAGCAAAATGTGATATGCAGTAATGAAGCTATGATATTCATTAATAGGACTACTGTATACGTGGAAATATTAGACAAAACCAATTAAATGTGTAAACCATTTTGTTATACAGCTTGGGAGTAGATAATTATAATGCTGAATAAGCCTTTCTCCTCATGTTTAATTTTGCCCTGGCTAAAAAGCGGGTTAAGAAGACCAGTTAAGAGTGGAAAAGGCAAAATTAAAGTCTACTGCAATTAGTTGATAAGCGTTAGTAGAAGCCCACCATTGTGCCATTTAGACCCTCAGTCCTGCGTGTCTTAAGTCTCTCAGAGCAAGAGGGGCTGGAAGTGGTGCAGTGTCTGGAGCTGAAGCTGGAGCAGAAATCTTGGACTCTGAAGTCAGTGGAGGCTTTGCTGTGCTTTGAACAGAGAGCCAGTGTGCCTGACTGCCTGTGTCTGAGCAGAGGGGAAGGAGCCATGTGCATCTGCTAATTTGAGGCTTTTGGCTCATGATTTAAAAGCCCCGTAACGTTTATCAGTGACAAGTGACATCACAGCGTGGCAAGGACTTGCAGCCTAAGTTTACCATAGGTGGAAAACGGGGTGGGTTGCAATCAACAACCTGCCCTGTTTCATATTCTGGTTTCCTTAACTGCATAGGAATAAAACCCCACATTTCTCGGTGCTGGTAATGCCAGCACTGACTTCAGCAGAGCAAGCAATTCACGTGCTCTTTCCCTGTATCCCAAAGCCCTCATGGGTACCTCTGCACTGTTCCCAGCAGCTGCTCCTGGCCATGGCCACTGCTGTCCCAGGCGAGGCTGGGTGTGGGAGCAGCTCCAGCGCAGGCAGCAGCCCCAGTGACCTCCTCAGCAGGCAGGTGCAGCCCTGGTGTGCAGGGGCAGCTCAGCACCAAATCCAGGGGGTATCCTGGCAGGTGACTGGGCTGCAGAAAAGCGCACTTGTAGGGACGGCGCAGCAGGAGTAGACATGTAAGGTACAGTGACACATTAGGGAGCATTTATTGTCACGCCGGGAACTGGCTGTGACATGGCCATTTGCTTCAGGAAATTATCACACACACATTTACCCAGGTCCTATGGCCCTACTGTACTGTTGGGCTTTTCCTCTGAGGTTTTCCACTAGAGCCAAATGTGGTAACTGGCATTAAAAAAATTGACAAAAAGACTGAAAACAACTGACAATCTTTTTTTTACTTTTTCCCCCTTAAAAAGTACGTGCATCATATTTAGACATCGCGTTTTAGCCACTTGCATATAAACACTAAGCCTGTCAACCCTAATCTAACGACACCTCAACAATACTCCAGCTGTCCAACCTTTGAGCCACAAGATACAAACACAGCTAATTGGGTCCTATTTATTTGCCCTGATTTGAGTCTTTGAGTCACATTTTCAGATTTTTAGGTCCAGTACCAGAACCCTTTTTTCCTAATTATTTTAAAGAAATCTGAAATTCTGTTACATTCACACATGCCACGGGGAACTCAAACTTTATATAAATTTACCAAGCATTCTAGAACCTGTGACAGCCATGAGAGATGCTGGAAATGCTGTTATGGGATCCACTGTTAAAGTCAGGAAAGTTCCACTGGTGAAGAGGTCACTCCAGCAGGGTCACAGTCTGTGTTTTATGTTTCAGTGCATTAATCCAATGTACTGGAATAAAATCAGAAAGGTCAGCATGGATTTACATGTAGGCAGCTGCCAGCAGAATTTGATTCTTCCTTAACGCTACTTCTGTGTAGTGAACACTTTAGGGAAAATATTTCCAACTAGTTAGTGAAAGAACAAAAGCCTGGATAATTCTGCAGCCTCTTTAAACTGTGCCTGTGATGAGAAGGAAACCCCTCATTTTTACAAACCTTCTGTAACTCAGAGTCACAAATTATTTCTGTCTGGGCTCACTGATAACACCCAACTAGGGGCAGCTGCTCCAAAAGAGACTTCTCATGAGCATCTCACAATAAAGTGGTACAAGTTTTACTTACAAGGTAAGGGCTTAAGTGTGCGAAAGGAATCATTCCAAAGAGCCAGGCAAGGTATAGGAATAAAATACTGAGCACAAATTGCAGGAGAGACACAGAGGGAGATTTATTCCATATCCCAGGACAAAGTATTTCCAGTCACTGAGAAGAGGAAAGGCAGTGTGGAAGGAGGGTGGCTGCTCTGTGCCAGGTGCCCAGGATGGGGTGGCTGGTGGAATCAGGCTTCCATGTAGGGGTCTCTCCTGCAGACGTGAATTAGGCAGTTGCTCCTTGAGTGCAAACATGGGTCTGTGGATTTGTTTGGATGAACATCCATGGTCTAATAACTTGTTCAAGTCCTGGGTGTATTTTATTTTTTTCTCCTGAAAGTAAAAACTTGGGACACATTAGATGAAAATGATGGTACCTCAGGGATCAATATTCAGGTGGTTTCAGGCAACAAAGAGCTTAAGAGACCAATTATTGTGACCATGAAACAGCAGCCTTTGTAAGCAGTGCCAGATAAAATGCATTAGTGCTGTGATATCTCTAGTAGTTTTAGCCTATCCTGTACTTCAGAATAAGGAGCAGAGGTATAACATCTTTGTATAGAAATCATAAACACAGACATAAAGTAATGGAGATGGCTTTGATTAAGGAAGAAATCAAAGCAAATTTCAGACTACACTGTGTAAGTTCAGGACCTGTTCCAATGCCTGCTGAAAGTGAGATTGTTGGTGAGACATCTGGTGACATCAGGTAGCTTTGCTTCAGCCTGCTGGAGCCCAGTTGCAAGGGTGATGCAAGACCTAAATTCCCTTTTTGCTTAGTGGTGACATGAACCGTCTGGGGCATTACTCAGGCTCTGTCGTGGGTCTTTGGTCATATTTTCCAGCCTAGCATCAATGAGCCCTCTACAAGGGAAGAATTGTAACTCAGAGTTGTTGGTGGGTTTCCACTGTTTTATTTCAATACATTTTCCATTCCATTTCTTTTGCTAAAAGCAAGCTAAAGGACAAGTCCCTGATCCTGCTGTCGTGAACGCTCTGTTGCAGTCAGTGCACCATACACAGGCTTTTGCTAACGGGTAAAGGCAGGACCAGGGTCTTGTTACTGATTTAATTCCTAGCAGAGCAAACACCACAGGGTAGGATTTGATTTCTTAAATCAACTCTACCAACACAAATAAGATTGGATCTGCACATTACTTGACAGCTAAGGGGAACCAGGGCCCTCCCCAGGACATCATAATGTAAAATGCTTCATGAAGAGGGGTTAGAGTGTATTTCCCAATGGTTATAAAATAATACTTCCCTGAAACAGTGACCTTCCTGAGAAGTCTCCCTTCTGTCCAGTCCTGGACAGCTTCAAACAGGCCTGTCTGCTGAAAAAATGCAGCTCTGATTGACTTACCGGCTTTCTCAAAAGGGCCACTACATGCTTTAGGCTTTTTGGAGCCTTAAAGCTCAAGCTAGATTTATATTCAGAAAAAGAAAAACAACCTTAATATGTGTACAATAACTAGAAGAGAATAGTATGATAAATATCTTTATTTTACCATTTTCAAATGGCTATTTCATTACATAAAAGGAAGTTTTTATTTTTATTTTTTGGAGTATATTGATATTCCAAATAAAATTTTAACTTTTGGTTCAAAATAAAATGTCTCTGTGTCTTACTAATCTGTAACATCCTTTTTTTCTCTATACTGCCGCGAAGTCAGTGTGTTGAAAAAGGGAAGTGGTTCTCCAGATACGAGACTACAGCATAGTTACTTTGTCACCTCCCAGCAAATTACTACCAAGTTCATATATGTGTACCACAAATATAGAAGTACCATGTATTATTTTTAAATTTGTGTGTGTTTAATGTTGTGTCTTTCTGAGCTAAGACAGGAGAAGCTGGATGCAGAGGGAGGAGGGTAAAGCAGGGTGGGAAGCCCACAGTGGGGACACAGGGGGCTGTGAGAGACCCTGGTGTCCTTCCTGAGGACTGGTTTGGGAATCAGCCCAAGGAGCAGTCTGGAAATGGAGCAGCAAGAAGAGGGAATTGCACATGTGTACCGGGAAGTGCTGCCTGCCATCTTCAGTATTATCACAGGGAAAGAGCAAATAATGTAGCAAAGCAGACTGGGATTTCCAAGGTAGGCGCAGCTCAATAAGCGGTTCAGTAACCAGGGGGTGCAGCCCCATCTTCAGCCATGCTCTGTCCCTCATGCACAGCAACTGCCTTGAAGACAAAGCTGAAATGCTTCATAAAGTTGACAGTAAGTCCATGCAAGCAAACACAGATTCTGTGGTGATGCTGGACTTGACCAAGAAGTTTCTTGAGTCTTTGCCACATTGCTTAATGTCAAAATGCTGAATAAACATTCTTTATCCATTGTCCTCCTAGTAGCTTGGTGACCTCTGTGCTCCCTCAGAGTGATGTGCCCACACAATCCCTGCCAGAAACCCCCACATAAACACCTTCAGCTGGGCCTGCTCTGCCACCTGCCAGCCCTTTGGAGGCATGAGAACTCGTCAGGGAGCAAACCCTCCCTGCTGCTCTGTCAGAAGCTCACCAGAGGAGGCTTAAAAGGGGTTATATATAATGACTTTCCCAGCGACAGAGCAGGCTCTGTTGCCTAAACTGCTGATCTGGAGGAGACAGATGAAGCCAGATGAACTCTGCTGGGGCACAGTGCTCTCTCTTACCTCTCATCTACACTGCTCTTCACATTTCCTCTCTGCTTTTCACAGCCCCAGGCCCTGCTGCTTCAAGGATTTTGACAGTCTGTCTGTTCAGCCCAGGCTGAACTCCATTGCTCTGCTTAACAGAAGAGGACTTTTCTGTCCACCTGCTCCAGTCCCCATCCCACTGTTGCCAGCTGCAGTTTGCAATTCATTGCTGGAATCCTTTCTGCTGTTGTGGTCACTGTAATTCTTCATTTGCCTCACCAGTGCATCGCAGCTGCTGCCCCCAAGCACTGCTGGCACCTCCACAGGGTGAGTGATGAAGAAAATCTAACCACAGAAATGGTAGCAGGTAAAGTTACAATAAAGGAAAGAACAACAGAAAATACCTAATTTTGAATGTGATATAGAATAATTTACTTTTGCTGAAAGGACCTTAGAGGTCACATGGAAAGGATTTTTTTTTGGTCAGTGTTTCTTCCTTTAAAATTTGACCAGAAATACCACGGATCTGCGGCCTGTCCAGTACAATGCTGGAGCTTGCATTCAAATGGTGGCACTAGAACTGCTAAGAGCATTTAAAACCTTTTTCCTAAGTATTCATCAGACAGACAGCAAAATACAGTTAACAAAGGCTTTGCTGTTCACCTCTTCTGCTTTCTCAACACAGCTTTTCTTTCAGTGTGGCTTTATCTGTATAAGATATACTGAGCACATGGAAGCTGATGATCATTAAGGGTATCTGTCTGTAAGACAGGTAAAATCACAGCTGTTTGGGGGTGTGCTATCTGCTTGGGAACGTTTTTTCTGCTGTGTAACAGAGTCTTTGTCTAGGGAGATAAAAGCTGTTCAGGCCTGTTATCACCTGAGAGGGTTATGCATTTCGTGATGGCAGCTCTATACCATTTCAGAATTTAATTAACAGCTATTGATATCCACTGAGTTTTAGGCTGGAAGGATGTTAAATCACTTTCAGCATATCTCATGAAACTGTTGCTTCAGGTGGAGCTTTTGCGAGCCCCAAGCAGATCTGAGCTCCTTTGTCCCACATCTGGCAATCGTCATGAGGCAGGCATGGGGCTGAACCCACACACCGAAGCTGGAGAGTGCATCTGCAGTCTGCTGGGCCTGGCATCCCACAGTTGTGAGAAATACCCATCCCAGGGGGTCCCTGGCCCTGTCTGTGGGTGGTGAGTCTCCTACAGAAGGAATGCCAGTGCTTTCAGGGAGCTTGGAGAAGGCTTAGTCATCCTTGGGCAGTGGGCTGACCACAAGACATGGTCTGGGGGCTACTCTTGGTGGGTTTTCTGTCCACCAGCTTGCCCCAGGCAGCTGCTGGTTTAGGTTGGCAGCAGAGGACCTTGACCCAGCTATGCAGAGTGCCTTGAGCTCATAGATGCCATTGGAGTGTGTGGCTGTTAATTCTGGTAGTCTGTTGAGCACAGTGTGGACAGTCACACAAGGCTATGGCTAATACCTTCACAGGGCTACTTTAAATCACAAGAGGATAGTATGTACAGGAAACTTTGCCCCTCAAAAACATCTGCTGCCTATAGCTGATGGAGCACCCAAGAGAAAACTGGGAAAGCCTCAAAGACTCCAGCTTAAGGTCTTGGTCCTATCTGAGGTGCACTGTGAACTCCCACCCCACTTTTGCAGCCAGCCTTGTCAGTGCAGAGCTGCCCAGTGCAATACATCGGGGGGGCAGGAGAAAAATTTGCATGAGTTAAAGAGATTTAAGTATGTATTACACCCAGGGAACAAAATTCCAGAATATCTGCTCCGATGCAATCCATGTCTCTTTGAGAGCACACCTTTGAGCTGCTACTTTCTCTGCTTTATCCTAGACTTGTTTGAATTAAATCAGGGCCCCTGTTCCTTCAAGCAAAACAAGAACACAAGAAATGAGCTGTGGCAGCTGGCCAGGACCATTGCATGCACCACATAATGCTGGTGGCTTTTATAGATTTGCATACAGAGGCTGGGAGCACCTGGCTTACTCAATGTGAGGAAACCACACAGAAAAATCCCAAATAGACAGCTACTATGGACTTACACTGCCTTGGCACTGTGTTGCTCTCTTCCATGCAACTGTAAGCAGTTTTGACCTTCCTTTACTAAATTGTCCATCCCTGGTGCCCTGGGAGGTGGTGGGCAGTGTGCAGCAGCACTCCGGCACTCAGGGGCTGCTGCACACTGGCACCCTTGACAAAATACTACTTACTGCCTGCTCTGCACCCCCATGGTGTGGCCTCAGTCTGTGCATCAGTCAGTGAGGCAAAGGGCTTTTCCCTGAGCAAAGGAAATTATTCATTTGTGGCAAGGAAGGAAGCAGCTGCTGTGTTGAGGCTCTGCACTGTCCTGGAGGGCAGCAGGAGTGCCAGTGGCTCGCCCTGCACACTGCCCATGGGACTAGTATGGGCTCCAGGCCACCCCACAAAATGGCATGGCTCAGAGAGCATGATAGTGGCCGTAAGAGGAACCAGGAGCTAACTTTGCTGCTCAAATTCTGTAGAAACCTAGAAAACTCATAAAAAGTATATGTGCACATATATGTATATATATATATATATAAAAAAATACCAGTATTTTAACTGCAAAGGTCTCATAGGTGATTATTTGATGTATAGAACTTCCTGGAGTTATTTTCTGAAAAGGTAGAAACTGAGTTTGTTCTTAAATTCAGGAGATTTTTAAAGAACTCTCTAACTTCCATTGGGAATAACAGCTCACTGCCTGAAAGTATCCCATGCAAACTTTGAACTTGCAGTGTTACGAGCAGTGCTGTGAAAAGGCAGCCAACTATAAAGTAAGTTTAGACAATACAGTTTTGTTCCTGATTCTGCCTCCGAAAAGGGCTTGTATAACTCTGTATGCAGCATGCACTTGCCAGTCCTTCATGAATTCATTCTTCAGTGGGAAAGTTCCCAGTAGTCAAAACCCCACAGTGCTGGTCAGCTGCCTGCAGAATGAAGTGTGTATTTTTGTTTTTTTTTAAACAAGTTGGTAATTTTGCAGCTGTTCCTTTTTAATTTTGCAATTAAGCAATAATGCTTGAAGCAAACTGTTCTTCACTCCTACTGATAAGCTTAATCCTTCAGTATGGCAGACACTCTGGGTTTAAGATCAGTGTTGTATTTTTGTAAAACTTTTTTTGGTAAACTCTTACTTGCTGTAATTCCATACACAGCCTCCTGCTCCTGAGTCATCCCCTTCCGAGCTGGAGTGAAGCACACAGGTTACATCTGGCTCTGTGTCCATTACTTTGAGCAAATCCTTCTCCTTGTGTACTTCCTCTCTAACACACTGGCAAGTCTAGAAGAGAGGAAAAGAGGGAAAAGGAATTAATTGTTTTTCCAGAATGATGCCTGGTGTAATAGTGAATCCTGAACTCACTTTACGTGTCTGAGGAGATGGTCACAGTCACTTTGTTGCTACCAATGCCAGGACTGCCAAAGGCTCAGGCTGGATGAGCACTTGTGTCCTCTCTGCTGCAAGAGTTAGAAAATGTGAGTCTCAGGCATGTCCCCAAACAAATCACAGGAATGGAAACACTAAGAATAACAAGGAAAGGCTTTGCATGTGCAGCAGCCTAAAGAGCTGTGCCCATGTTATTGTGATGTACTGAACCCATTCGTTTACAAACTCTTGATGAAGGATTGCTTATATCCATGGCTTAATGTCTGACTGCTTGGTGAGCAGGTCAGTTGTGAACTGCTTTTAGCCACAATATGTTTGTTAATAAGTTTTGGGGTTTTTTTTTCCCTCCTGATAACACTGGGCTTAAGTGCAGCTACTGATGAGCTTTCTACACTGATGGTCCTGTTTGTACCTGTATACTGAGCCCAGTTATCTTTACCCTCACAATCAGTGTTAATTAGAGAGGTTAAACTTCTATTTTTTACTGAAATTGCCTAGATAAGACATACACTGTCTGGGTAAGGCAGTGGTAGTCATTCTGTAGGTCTCCAGAGCTTAAAATACTTATTTAACTTTTCCCCAAAGTCCTGCTCATGTATCTAAAGATACCTCTTTGTTTCATCATTTGTTACTCTTTTGTTGGCATGCTCCAATTAGATGTCTTTCTCTGTTTCCAAAAAGTAAGATAATATTATCCACCACCTTTCACAATTCTTTGCAGGAGCTGCAAGCGTGAAATTTCCAGTCCTGCTTGCTGTTTGGTTGAGCTATTCCATAGCAATAGTCATAAATTGTGCAAGAGGAGTACAAATAGTTCTTCTTGAATTCTCAGAGGCTATTTATGCTGTTAAGCAATATATACTTTACAGGAATTACAGCTCTGTAGAGGTTAGAATAGTTAGAATAAAAAAAAAAAGTTAAGCTATAGATCTTTAGAAAGTAGCATTCAGTAAAGAATGACTCATCAGTTCTTTCTTTATGTCCACATTTACAGCATTAGCTGAGTACTGCTGTAATTAACTGGGAAAGCTTCCAAAACAAATATAAAGAAAGATCCAGACAAATATATTTTTGTGTTTTAGCTAAAGCTAAAATCTCCATTGGTCATGTCAATTGTAGGGTGGGAGGCAATGTTTTTCTTAAAAATAGATCTTTCACCAGAAGGACTGTTATGACTTTTACACTTTTGGTTAATTATGGCATCAGGACCCTTGAACTTGTTTTCAAAAATGCAAAATTAAAATCTTGATGTCATAATTAGAGGGTAGTACATAATTATGGGATTTGTGTGATCTACTCTCTTGGCATGAACCATCTTTTAACTAAGTTCTTGGCACTCATTATTTTACTCATGTTTCACACAGATACTAATGCCCTCAGCCTGACAGCTTTCCATTTAGAGAGGAGCTAGAAGAGGTGCACAAGAAATGCCTTGAAGAACCTCTCCTGGTTTACGAGAGGCCATGTTGGTATCACCAGCCTCTGCTCTGCAGTACAAAGCCACCCCAGATGCACAGTCCGTATGTGTGTACTCTCTATTGCCCTGCCTTTGATTCTTCCAGTCTTCCCAAAGACGGGATTTCAGAGGCAAAGGCAATGTATTTCTTGCAATCTGCCTGTTCATATGCTGAGCAAAGGGGAGAGTGGGCTCTGCAATGGCCTGTGATCCTACACCTGGATTGCACCTGGCTGAGCAGTGACTGCTGCTCTTCACAAGCTCATTCCCTCCAGAGATGGTATTTTGGGGGATGAGGGGTCATTTACCTTCCTTCTACGCGCTAGACCTGAAAAACATAAAATAAATTTTTTCCCCTTAAAAACTTCTGGAATCTGCCATTTCAGGAAAAATACTTCACAGCTTTCATCACAAGCTTGGATCCTAAGCTACTAGGTTTTCAGCTTTCTTGGCTTGAAGTTTACGAGAAGCTTATTTTTTTCCTTGTGCTAACTAACTCCTCTTCCCATTCCTCTGGCACCAGGATTTAAAGGAAACTTTGAAAAAATTTTCTATGTTTAAAATTGAAGGAAAAACAGTATCTTCTGCTTGGAACAAACCTTATTCCCATGAAGGAAGCCACCAAGTAGCTCCTGGGATTTCCTTGCCAAAAGAGAGCATGACTGAGTGATCAGCTAACCAGAGGGGTGACAGATCTGTAGACAAAGGACTCACTTCAAACACAAAGGATGTGGAAGAAGTTGGCCTCCAAGTTTTGGGTTTTTTTCTGAGTTGCTTTCCAACCGAGAAATACCATGCTCTTCCCACCTTCCTTTTTGTCACACAGCATGCAGGTGAAACCTCTGTGCCAGCCTTCCAACATCCACTGGCAGCACATAGATTGTGTCAACCTGGATGAGCAGGTCAACACAAATACATGCCTTGGCAATGCCTGGAAGGCTTTGCTTCTTGGTGCTTTGCCTGGAAGCAGAGGCTGTGTCACAGAGTCCCCAAGCAGGGAGGAGCAGGAACAGCAGCAGCAGCTCTGAGGGTTGCTGTGGGCTGGAATAGCAGCCCTGGGTTTTAACAGCCTGTACCTTTTCTCCCTAGAAATACATTTTGCTGCTAAACTCCTGGCTAAAAGCAGAGCGCATCGATGCTAAAATCACAGTGTGCCTAGGCTTGTGCTATTGCAGCTCAGGAGGAGAGGAAGCAAGTGCCCCAGCAAGTGCTCAAACTCTAGAGAAATTTATTTTGGACAAGTCAGGAGGCTGAGGATTGCAGCTAGAGGAGGAAATTATTTGCTTGGGCAGGCCAGCCTGCAAGGGGAGACCAAGCAAGCCCATGCAGAGCCTCTGGAGTAGGTATCAAATGGGCTTTAGTTTGCCTGCCCTGATGTAATTTCTTGCTCTGTCTCATGATACTCAGCTACCGGATGGAGGAAACAAGACTTCCTCAGGCTCCGGAAAGGGATTGTTTTATGTTTGCATTTGTACAAGCTTTCAAGTATGTAAAGGATATTCATGTGAAAAGTCAGCCCTGATGGAAGGAAGCATGGATACTCCCTAGGAACACAGCAGGGAAGAAGAGGTGTTTTCTCTTGCGTGTTCCTTTTCTTCCTTCACAAACCTCTCTGAGGTTTTCTGGATGGAATCTGAAGGAAAGGAAAAGAAACAAGTTTCCACCAGGACTGTGTTATAATGAACCTCTGCTGTGGAGGGTGTGGGTGAGATGTAATTCTGAGCACTGGGCAGCCATGGCTCTGTGTGATCTGTGAGCAAAGCCTACTGACAGGTATGGGCAAAAGCTGGGAGAGAAAATACTGGGAGGGTTCCTGACTGCTTAATGCTGTGTAGCTGCCAGGGGAAAAATACCTGTTTGACAACCCTCTCAGTCAGTTAAATAAGGGGAAAAACCTCCCATTCCCAAAAATTCCTGCTTTCTGGACAAGAGAGTTCAAACCAGGGGGGAATTAGGAACTGACTGCAAATTAGTGAATAACAAATATTTATGTGCCAAGACATATATCATGGGAAGAAAGCAAATGTCTCTGAGGCTATCTTATATCATCCACATATGTAGCCCTTAAGAGGAGCACAGTGGACAACTCAAGAGAGGAATCTTTATTTTACTGTGCCATGGAAATTAAAAATGAAAACCAGTGGATGGTGTATGCTGCAGTTCTGGACTCCTGCCTTACACAGCCTGATGGCCACCTGAAGGCTCTCCCCAAAAAAGGTGGGAATCCCCCATCTGAGCTGCAGTGCAGTCACAGCCCTGCTCTGTTATAGCAGCGCAGTTGGTCAAGTGCAAAAGAATTCACAATAGTAATTTGGATGCTCCATGGGACACCAGCCTGAGTGCAGAGATCCTGCTAAAAGTAATGTGGGTCTGAAAAGTGACAGCTGCGCTGTTTCTGTTTTCCCTAAGTGAAAGACTCCTGAATTTGCTAATCAGGCTGCTTCACTACCTAGTAAAATGTCAATCTCTTGAATAAAAATTTACAGCCTTCAAATTAAGAAGAAAAAACACGTTTCTCCTCCTGTCTGCAGACTTCTCTTAATGGAGTTTTCAGAAGTTCTGCTGGAAAAAAACAGTTAACTAAACTGGTTTTCCTCTCTAAATCCTCATGTAGCAGTACAAGGTGACAAGCTCTGAACATGACAAATCAGAGAATGGAACCAGGTAAGGGCTGGCTCAGTGCCACTTTTCCCTCAGTTTCCCTAAGCACTTTTGATTTCCATTTTTTTTACACACATTAACTAGCTGCTTCCTGCTGGGTAGTTTAAATTTGCTTCTAGGAAAACCAGAGAGAATTTGCAATGGAACAGCTCCCTCAATAGCCTGGTGGATCTGGTTTTCCTGTGTAAATGGCCATAGTTCACATTCCTGCTTCCATAAAAATATTTTGTATATAAAAGGGAATGCAGGAGCTGTGAAGAAAACCTGCTCTGTTCACTGTCTCATCAATTAGTAGACCTTGTCTGATTGATGAACAGACGATAAGAGACGCCTTCTCTTACCAATCCTGATATAAATCAAACAGAGCAGGGTGCGGAGGTAGCATTTGCCACACCTCTGGGAAAGCCCTGCCATTCTCTGCCCCATCTCAGTCACACCAACAGCCCTGTGTTGCCTTCCTTTGGCAGATGGACCAGACTGGTAGGAGTACCAGGAATTTCTCCCTGCTGGTGCCCCTGAGGATCTGGATCACCCAGCAGAGCTCTGGCAATGGGAAGCATCCCTGGTGCCACCCTGATGAACATCCTTGGCTCGTAAAGTAAAAGGGCAGCAGGACATTGAAGAAAGTGTGGTCTGCTTGCCCATAAGGGGATGGCTAAAACCATTTTCCAGAGGCAAACATGGCTCTTTGATTTCTTGGACGGCATTCAGAGCACCAGAGGGACAGCTGGAAGCCAAGGTAACCTGTATCAGCTTAGAGCTGGCAGGACAGTGAAATATTCCCAGCTGAAATGCAGGTGTGTCAGAGTCAGATCCCTCCATGGCTCCTGCTAAACCTTTGCATTTCAGATGCACATCCTTGCCCTCTCCTGTTGTCCCTTTCCTCCTAGCTCCCTTCTCACTCCTCCTATCCATTGCCCCAGGCAAGCAGAACAGGAGGTGATTGCACACACATGGTAGCTGGATCAACCTCATGGTTTTCTTCTTTCATCTGAGGCACAAAACATTTCAGACATCACTTGTGCTTTTGAGTTAATCTTCCAAGCCTACAAATTATGAGCTAGCCCCAGGGTTTTCTTTGCATTAAATGTGGTGTTTATGTGATTTGGGGAATGTTTGACAGAGTAGGAGGTGTTCACATAAATAATACAGGCCAGCCAGAAAGTCAGTGGGGAGCTACTCGCTCCATGCAAATTGGTGAAGATGGCAGCAACCCCTTGAAAAGACTCAGAAAATTAAATTGAAGCAAAAAGCTGATCTTCTTTCCATTCACTAGGGACTAAGTGCTCCAGTGTCACTTTTTCTCTTAAATTTTTTTTTAAAACAAGACTTCTTGATATTTCCCAGATCAATATTACACACTGCTGTTAATAAGGCCTCGTGAAACTTTGTCCTTGAAGGAGCCATCCAGAAAGTCAGCAGCCCAAAAGGACAGACAAGCCTTTAGGATATGATGAAGACAGAAGGGGCCTAATCCTCTAGGGCTGTCACCCTGTTGGAAGGAACCCAGTGGGAAGACAGATACTCCAAGACTGGAATAAATGTGGAGATGTGTGAGAAGCAAACCAAGGTTCTGACTAGAACTTGGCCTTCAAGTGAGCATGAGATCATCTCACAGCAGGGAACCACTAGCACCAATTGCCATCCCATGTTTCCATTGCTTTCCATAGCAGAGGTGAGCAGTTATGCAGCGATGTCAGGAATTTTAGCAGGATTAAGTAATTTTTTTTCTGAATTGAGAGAGTAATCTCTGGTCCTTCCCTCTGCAGCAAGGATCAGTATGGGCATGGTGAGCACATGGAGTCGCATGAATGGCTTGCTTTGCTGTTAAGCAATACATCAGCCAGGAGACAACCTCCTGAGAAGTTAAACGCTTGATTTCTGCAGGTTTATGTTTTGCCATGAGCAGAACTGTCATTTTTTTTTTTTTTGTTTCAGCTCACAAAGCCAGGAGACCTTTCAGCATTTTTTTTCCTTCTCATTTTCCTTCTTCTCCTTTCTGAGGAGCCTTTGTCTCACAGAGCTTGCAAAGTTGTGAAGGCCAAAACAAAGTAGAGAAAATCAATCTTTTCTCCATCTTTAATGAGGTGAGCAAAGAAAGAATGAACATACACAATCAAAGCAAAGTGGATGCTCATAGGTTTTAACAAGACAGGCACTTGTTTGGGAATAGAAACAGCTCTTTTACCTATTGCAGTTACTTATTTTCCAGGAATCTGACATTAAGTATATTGAAGCAAATATATCTTTCCTAACAGCCTGACTACCACAGGGATTTTCAGCAGCTACATTGAAAAAAAAAAAAGAAAAGAAAAGAAAAGCTGTATTATTGATCCAAAAGATTGCTTAAAACAGCAATGCTAAGAATTACAGAAGAATCCTTATTCCATAACAACTTGCTCCATTGTAGTTTAGACTCTGAAGATCTTGCCAATAGAGAAAGATCAAAGAGCATCTCTGGAATTAAATTTACAACATTAACAACGGTATCTATGAGTAAAACACAGCAAATTAGATGTGATTTCATATCCTTTTATTTTTAATCCTGAGAAAAAGAGTGGGAAAGAGGAAGAGATCTGACTCCTAGGCCTATCCACCACCCTGCTATTCCTCCTGGCCAATGGGTATTGCAGCTCACTGCTGTGGGAGCTTGGTGGGTAACCTGGGGCAGTGGTAATGCAGATTTCTCTTCGGTTTTCATCCAGCCAGGCTGTACGTGCACAGCAACACCACCCAGCAGGGCTGCACCAGCTCAGCCAGGCTCTGCGCTGGTATTTGGCAGTTCTTCCTCTGCCAGTTTCTTTGCTCTCAGTGCCAGGCTGGGGTTGTTTAGTCAGAAGGGACTTTCTGGCCCTAGGTGTGCTCTGCCCCAAAAACCTTGAGGTGCTGAAGATGCCTGATGCCTGCATAGTAAACATGTGCATTGGAGTAGCATTTGCAAGCCTCACCTGAGCTGCAGGGATGGTTGGGCTTTGCTACAAGATGGTCAGGTCTTTATCTGCCCACTGCCCAAATGGAGGCTGTCTGGTTTTGCATACAATTTTGAGGGTAGGCCATTCCCACAGTTGCATCCTTTGAACATATTTTTACTCCTTGTCAGCATATCAAGACATGACACAGCCTGAACTCTCGTGTTAATTCACTGTGGTGTAATTTTTCCCTTAGAGTATTAAACCACAGAAACAGCTTATAGGAAAACTTGGCAAAGTTATTCCCATTTGTCCAAACACAGTCACTACTCAGTGTGATAAAGAGCAAGCGAGGATCAGTGGTTTGCTGCTCTTCCTAGGTTACAGATTAGCTGTACGATTAACTATTTATTTATCAGCTGAGATTTGATTTTTTTTCCATAGTGATCCCCTTCCATTAGTTCTTTACAAACTTGTTCTGGGGATAGGCAGAAATTTTCAGGGGCAGTAATAATTTTTAATATTCCAGTGTCTTTCAGTCAAAATGAATGGGCACAATGGGACATCTTGTCCCGTGCTGTCGAGTAATTTCAAAACTTTGTGAAATATCACTCACAGAGCTTCTTCTGGAGCATGCAAACCACAGAGCATCTCCTTCTCTGGAGATGAATAGGAAACCAATGTTTTCAGACATAAACATGCACATGTATGCAAGTTACAATTTTGCTATTCATTTCATGGCATGTACAAAGGCTTTTTTGGGGACATTTTTCTCTACTCACACTCATAATATGCTAAAATTAAATAATATTTCTTGGTTATACTCCTGATTATTCATAAATCAGAAAGCCCTCACAGTTTCAGTGATGCTGGTTTGAAAAATCACCATTTTGAGGAAGATCATTCAGAAAGTTTTGTTCTAAAACAGACATGCAATTTGACCTTTTTTGGGCTCATCTATAATATTTCAAAGCATCAACAGGCTGAGTGAAGGATCTATAGCACACACTGTCTCAAGGTGAGACATAGGGTAGTGGGAAGAGGAGACAACTACTGCAGTGTGTAGTGCAGGCAAGGCTGTGGTGTGGTGCTTCCATCACTGCAAGTACTGAAAAATGCATTAGGAACATCTAATATCATAATTGAATACAATATCTTTATAGTTGTTCTTATCCTCGAGCAGAAAGAATCAGGCAAGGTACTGGATTGCCTTTCAAACCTGTTCTGTGATTTTTATTGCAACCCTCAATGGGTTTTCCTGAATTATTTTTTCCAAGCTAGAGCTGTACAAAGTATTTGCTAAGAAACATAAAACTCACAATTATCAAGTTGTATAGTCTCTAATAAAGCTGTAAAAGTTCACTTTCTAAACAGGAACAGATGGGTTATATTCCAGAGGATTAGATATGTCCAAGAAAGTGTACTTAACTTGCAGAAAAAGTCCAAAACAAGTCCTCAAGCAGCTACTATGCAAAATGGTATTGAAAGCATAATCAATCTTTGTAATATACAGCAAATTATAGAAAAACTGTAACTCTCTAAAAATCAACTGGTATTTTTCCAGTGGTCGCCCTTGGCCAGTGGTGGTGACAGAATTTATATGGATTTCCAACAGCAAATATTAAAGTTTAAGATTAGTGTCTATTTTTTTAACATAATGATGCATCTTGTTTCTTCCCCCTGTAATTTATCATGGAGACAAAGGATGCTATCTAAATCACAATTTAGATGGCATGGCACTATGCCTGAAGAATAGGTTCCAATTTTAGATTACCATGCATGGTCTTTGTGCATCACTGAACACTTGCTATATTAAAGAAACATGCTTAATGGATAAGGTTCAGTCACTTATTTACTCACACAGGAAGTTTTGGAGTTTTGCTACTGTTACTGGACATGCCTGAGTAGGAAGGAAAAATTTGAGCCATTTAAAAGAAGCTGAGAGAAGCACGGTCAGATTTGGATTACTTGAACAAACCATGCTGTGTTAACTAGTGATTCTTTGTGGCTGGACTATAATTCATAAAAATATGGATTCCACTCTGTCACATGGAGTCAAATGCTTAAAAGAATGCCAAAAAATTCAAATTGCTCAAGTTTTTTCCCAAGCAAGCATATTGCCTCTCAGTTCAGGCATCATATCCTTTCTGCACTGTGTAAGCAGCTCACAAACTTCACCTACATTCCCTCATATAAATCCCTCTGCCTTGCAGAATTCTGGGTCCAGAGTCTCAGGTAGTTTCCTGGATTTTCCCATCAGTATATAGACCTCGTGATTAAAATTTTTGCCAAACTCATAATAAATCCAATTCACAAAAATGTTTGGGAAAAAAATTATCACTCTGAAAGAGAGTTGCAGGGAGAGGTTGTCATGAAACGCAGATTTCACTTTCCTATCAACTCCTAGACATTGCAGGAGCCAAGACCTTCTTACAATGCTCTTGATACAGCTTTAAGGATGCCCCACATCTTTCTCCTTCTTTTCCTCCTACTTCGTTGCCAAAATACATTTTTCTCAATGCTTGCCTGTTAAATCATTGTTCCTTCTTCTTGAATGTTATTTGACAATATTCTATTTGAGCAATCAGTGCAGGTTGCAAAACAGTTCAAGTTAAGAGACTGCATTTACAGCAAGAAAAAAAAACACAACACAAATCTAAACTATCAAGGACAAAATAAAAAAGACATTAAGATGTTGACATGAGTCTACCCAGAATGCTTACTGCTGTATATGCAGCAGTATATAGAAATCTTAGAATATGAATCACTTACAAGCAGCATTAGATTAAAATACATCTTGCACAGGGACAGACAAAGCCAGTGGAAGTCATGTCTGGATTTCAATAACCAGGGTTGCTCCACAGTAGAAGCCACCTTAGCAGAACTTTCATTTTTCATCCTGCACCTAAAATTATCTATAACAAATCTTCAAATATGCTGGAAATTTCTGAAAATATATTAAATTTTTTGGTCACCACTCAGATATGCCTTTGCATGAAAGAAAATAACCTCCTTTTTTTTTTTAAATTTGCTAAGGGTGAATGTCTAAAAGCAAGTCCAAGGAAGAGCTTGGTCATGGCTCTGCACAGAGACTATCTGACTAGAGAGGGAACTAGGAGCTGCTGTAAAACATGATTTCAGGATGTATAAATGAAATCTGAGGACGGTAATGCACCCACAGTGGGGCTGGCTGCAAGGAGTGGGGCTTAGTGGTCAAAAATAAGGTCATAAGCTTCTCTTATTCACTGAGGCCCTGTTTGCACAAATGACCAGTTTTTATTTCATGGAGTTTTAATTTTCCATGTGTAGGAAACTAACTTAATTTTCAAACAAGATACCTCAGAGCCACAAATAGAGCTTTTACTTTGTTATAAAGGGTCAATTCTCGGTGATGCATAAATGGAGTTCTAAAACACCTTGAGGTTTCATATCATTGCTTTTTCCAAGACCCTATCACTGCTGCTACATTTCATCAGTGTGAGCATATTTTATAGCAGTTGTTGAAACATCCTGTGATTGGGAAGGTGGAGTGACAACAGGGGAACATTTTGTTACCAGACATAACAATACTGCACCAGATGACTGCTGCAGGCCCAAATAAAATGGGAAATGTCTCCCGCATCACAAATTTAATGCAATAAACCCATCCCTGTGTGTACACAATAAATACTGTAAGTGGATGTCAGACTGCAGTTCCCTGCTGCAGGAGCAGCACCTGAGCGCTGGGAGCTGCAGACACAAGGCTCCCTCTGCTCTGTGTGAAAGCCCCCTCTGCTGGACCAGCCTGACATGGAAACAATGCAACATAAAACCGGCAGCTCGACCCAAAAATCCTGCCCAAAAATCCTGCCCAAAAATCCTGCCCAAAAATGGACAAGTCAGCAAAGCAATTCTCCATTATCTGTCCCTTCTGTAGTTTTCCCAACTGATGCAGTGTGAGTCACAGAAGTGGTTTTCTAAAACACAGCATGCTTGGATGAACGCACACCTTACCTGTCCCACACAGGAGGTGGACAGAAGCTCTTTTCTCCAAAGGATGGAGGACTCCTGAGTTTCAGGGTGTTTCTTGATGTCCTGCCAAGGTGGAGGGAGATGCTATTCCACGAGAGATATCTTGTACTGCCAATCCTTTCATCTTTATGGAGATGATCCTCTTAATACTGAGGAATGTCTAAACTGGGCGGGATGTCAGGAAGTGGAGGAGTGAAACCAAATGGTCCCATTGAGCTGAGCAGGCTACTCTGACACCTTGAAATCACTCAGCATCAGAGGAGTCCTGGAGTAAAAATAGTGATTATTATTCTCGTAAACATGATGTTAATGAATTATTTACTCTGTTCAGAGAAAGCTACAAGGAAATGACTGGGTAGCTCTCCAGCTTCCTTGCTCTGATTTAGCTGAATGCTGTCTATGTCCCCTTCACTCATGAGCTGCCAAAGACAAAGCAACAGACAAAGCAACTCCACAGCTGCCTTTGATCTGTTCTCATGACAGTCTGAGTCTTTAGACAAGAACCATCATAACGAGCTACTCTCTTTCACCTGGATCTTGGCTCCAATGAAAGTTTCCCAACTGCCCCTTCTCCTTGCCATTGTCACACCCAATATCCAAACTGTACCCAGGGCTGAACCCTGTCCAGCTGCTCAATAATGCATTAGCACATCAGTCAATATGGCTTTTTTCAATGAGCTGCTGTCAACAGGAGTTCCTTTTAACATGCAGGAGGTGGAAAAGCTGTGGGTGCTTGCTGGACAAGACTGGATGCTGTTACCACCTGACTTCACAATAAACCAAGTTATACTGTGCAATCAGTGTGAATTTTCCTGCCAGGCATTTCTGCTGAAGCAGTTAACGATGGCACAAATCTGTGGGTCCAGCATCTAGGCTGGCCATAACAAAGTCATTTATACAACCTATGTGGGGTTTTCTCTGGTGCCTGGCGACAGGGGTTTCAAGTTTCAGAACTAACAAAATGGATTATCTTCACCACGTGGTGTTTTATAACACATGCTGAAAATGACATTTAACACAAGCTTGTAAGTGAGAGGCAGTGATGCAGCCACTCACTGTGCCTTGATGGAGACTAAACATGACAGCAACTCAAATAAACATGGGGACTATCATTAGTTTGCAATGAATCTCTCTTACACGTGGCTTGCTGGAGCTGTGTGATAGCAATCTCACAAAGACAAAAGAGAAAGCACTCCCAGTGAGCAGAGGGAAGAACTGGAGGGGAAAGGTCCACGAACCATTGAGGGGTGAGAGTAAAAAGCAGCTGAAACTGAGGAGAAAGGAGCCCTGCAATTTTGTGAGGACTCAAGTGAAAAGCATGCAAGGCAAGATACTCAGAGAAAGGCTTACAATTACGTATTTGCAAATGGAGATATTAGTAGAGCAATAAATGTAACCAACATTTTCAGTGCAGGTAAAAATGGCAGAGAGGCATTAAGGTTTGAGAGAAGAGAGAGACATTAGTGTGGAAGAGGTGGCATAGTTTCATGGAAGACTATCACAGGGTTGAAGAAAGAGCAGTGTATGAAGCTGTCTGAACTATTCACTGTGAACAGCACACCTGGAAAGCAGTGAAAATAAATAATGTTCCTTTCTTTTGGGAAACACATTGTAAATCAGTATAATAATCTGAGCCCTCAAATGCCTTATTTTCTGGAGCATGTGTTCCATGTGGGCAAACTGTGACATAATGGAACTCAGCTTTCTGTCTCAAACATGCTTCTGTCATGATACATTTTCTTCCTGATTCCACCACCTGAAAATGAGGATAATAGTACTATCCTGCTCTATCAGACCTTCTCAAAGATAAATGCTCTGATATTCCAAGGGCTCAGGTACAGTGGTGTCCTAAAAGAGATGAACATAGAGCAGTCTTAGCAGGCCTTCTGCTCCAAACATGAACATCCTACACCCCTGAGACAAAACAAGAGGCAGTGTTTGCTGCTTTGCTGTTGTAGTCACAGTCTTTCCCTGATGGTAAATCTTTGAAGACATGTGGAAATCAAATAGATCAGTAAAACCCACTTCAAAGTGTACTTTTAAAGTTCACCAACTTTTTGACTGAAAAAAACCCCACAAATCTTAGTTAGCAGTGGTAGCTAACACAACATTTCCAAAGTTTCCTCTTTAAATTTCTTGAAACAGGAGACAAAAGAAAAATCTGGGAGAAGAGGATATGGCCAAAGCTGTCACAACTCATCTCCTTGACATTCAGGGGATCTGCTCATGTCTGAAACAGTGCAGTTAACTTTACCCTTTTGTCTTTTCCTTCTCCCTATGCACTACACAAATTTGGCTCCTTCAACCCGCCCAAGCAATTCCTTGCTTGGACCAAGGCTGTGTCAAAAGGATCTCATCCTGAGTCATTATCTCAATTCTGCCATGTGGAATTTTCATTTCTGAGCTTCCAGGTACTTGAAGTTTAAATCTCACAATTATGGCTCTGTGTAATTTTTTATCAGTTTAAATTTTCTGTTTCATTCACAACTAGAGCTGGAAAAACTGATTCACAATGAATAACACATCCCATGATGTAAGAGACTCTTTCCATCTGCAGAATATCTGAGACCAATTGTAATTTTCTCGAATGTATTTTGTTTTCTACCACCACCAAAAGAATTATTTTGTTCTGTAAAACTCTAGTTGCCAACACTATTCTGCAAACATCTCTGCAATTGTTTAATTTACCAATTATTTCAATAAGCAAATTTATAATTATCTACTAAGCAAGATTGTAAAGAAATACTTAATGTTCCAGACTGAGGTTTGCTTGGCTATTATTGGCCATGACTGGGAGTGGTTCCAGCCCTTGGCTGAGAGAGCAAAAATTACTGTGTAATTTATATATGTTTCAGTTTCAGTGAATATTTTAGAGTTTGAATGTAACTCCTCTCAGATATTCCAGATAAAGTTTTATACCAGAGAACAGACAAAACCAGACATAAAGTAGCTGCCAAAATTCACTCAAATGTTAAGTCATAGCAAACATATTTTTGCAAAGCTGACTTTCAAGCATACTCATATACACCCTCAGCCAGCAACAAGGAGTCCCATTGATAGTGCTAAGGTCAAAAGCTTCATTATTCAATTACAGTGTTTATGGCCCTCTCCTTCAGAGACAATAGGAAGGCTTGTTAACAGGTTCATAAATCCAGGTGTAAAGATTAATCCAGTCATCCAGGCCTATATGTCATTACTGGATGTATATGGTTTTAGAACATGGTAAATAACAACATTAGCATTTACTGTTTTGTGCTGAATGCAGGCTGGAGTCATCTTTTCCCTTTATATTACAGGATACATAATAGATCCTGAAAACTTACCAGCATTCTACTTCAAAATAGCTTTTTTTCTTCTGAGTCAGGCTGAACAGTTCCTGGATTCCTGATTATACTGAGCAGTGAGCAAAACTAACACATAAAGAAACCAGCTCTCTGTGTTAGCTTGCTGCAGAGCTTGCCTTCACACTTATCTGATGTGACAGCCCCTCTGGGTACAACTCCTTACTGTCCTTCATTTAAATGCTACAGCTTCTTTTCTTTAAATGCATTTATTTTGAGCAGAAGACTAAACAACTGTTATATCCTAATTTAATCCATGTAAAACCTCACAACTAAAAGGGTTGGACAATAAAATGAAAGGAGATGTTAACACTGAGTAAAAATGCTGAAAACCAGACTCCCGCACACAATTATCTTACAAATAAAAACTACATGACAAGCTTCCAGTGGAGTTTAGAGCCCAGTTCCTGATCTCTCTGTAAGATACTCTGAAAACCAGAGACACTGAACCCCTTGGCAATTTAAAAAGCTAGTTTTATCAGAGTTGCAATTAACTCCTGGTTGTTCATGGACAGATTATCCAGGTTGCAGCTCAGTGGGCTCCTGCTTTCCCCAAAAAAATCTTTGGCTACTACACAGAGCCCAGCATGAATCTTAAAATTTTCCAGCAGGAAAAAGAACTTCTTTCTAAACCAAACTCTCCAAATCCTCTTTTTTTTTTCCTCCAGTTACACATTTCTGTGCAGAAATTAAATCAGTTCTTTATCACTTTATCTTCACTCCTGCCACATTAAAACAATAGTTCTCATTTCTATTCCTCAAGTGCATATTTTATCAAACTTCTTCCCCATTGATTGGGGAGAATATAAAGCAAAGCAATTTACTGTAGATACTTCCTTTCCCAAAAAGGAAAAAAAAGTTGCACAAATTCCCTAACATATTCAAGGCTGTTGCTATGCATTTTCTCTAATATGCAGTCATTATTGTCAAATTCTCCCAATGTGTCCCCAGAAGGTTTGATATGAGCTTTAGGAGAAACACTGGACAGGTTTTTAAGTGCACACAAATTAGTTCACATCTTTGTTTAGTGGCACTCTCTGGCAGCAGTACAGTTTGGGCTTTTAATAATATCTTATTTTACAGCTCCAAAGGAAAAGCTTCCTGGGTTGCCAACTTGCACTTGCGCATTTTGACATGATAGTTGCCAATAAAAGGAATTGGGAAAAGCGAAAGTGAAAATAAGGTAGAAAACTGTATGTAGTGTAAAGCCAATGGGGAACTCACGTGAGGTGCCACAGCTTTTATAGTGATCCATCCATCTGCTGCCTTGGAACAATGTTTCTCATGCTTGAGCTGTGTACCAGGGTCTAGAAAACAGACACCTTCTCAGTAACAGTGGTTTACAAATTATTTTCCTTCTGATTCACCAGGGTCATGGAAAACCACCTGCTGGAAGAGAGCCTGTGCCATTCCCTTGCCAAACAGCTCCCCTCAGGCTGTGATCCTGTCCTTACTCTCCAATCAGCTCCCTTGAGCTTCCTCAGATACACTTGGAGAAGTTGGAAAGGGTCAGCGGCCAGGAGGGCCCCACTGGGATTCAGGGAGCTGCTGCTGAAATGTCTGACTTTGCTCGTGCTCTCTGGCACACATGCCCTGGATGGACAGCCCTGAGCATGCTGCCCAGCTGCCTAGAGCTCCCCTGGCTACCCGCGGTGTTCCATCAAGCCACAGACCACTTTTCCTAGCAGGTTTCTCCAAACATGACCACTTACCAAGAGCTGTCCCTTCTCTGGGCTGCAAAGCACCTCTGTAGCAAAACTCAACAGCAGCTTGCAGAACTCAGAGAAAGGGCAAACCCTTGTCCAAGCCTCAAACTCAGCAAATCAGGCAGGACGGGTATGTGTGTCCCCTGGTGCCCTAAGCCCAGCTTACAGGTGAGGATCCCTTTGAGAGCCAACACTGGAAGGTGTCTCCATGTGCTCAAAACACTGGGTAGCCCTTGGTTCCCCCCAAGCTGCCCATGGCCTTGCTGTGGGATAAACCTGAAGTAAGGCACAGTTAGAAATTCAGACCCTCTAAGACCACCCACAGTCTCCCCAAACCTTTTGCCGCTCTCACCTTCCACTAAACACAAAGTTTCTTTTCCTAATGCAGAACACGATGATAAAGAGGTTAAACCAAACAAAGCTCAAGTGTCTCCCTTTTCCTTTACGGACAGGGCACAAATTTTTCCCTTCTCTCATCAAACAGACACCTTTGGACAGTTCAGTTAATGCACATGGCTGAGCCACAGCAAACATCCACTTGGGAAAAGTGAAAGCAAAAGCTTTTAGCATAAACCTTGGCAAAGGAGATTTGTCCCACCAATGAAAACTTTAAATGTGTCCTACATTTATGTTTCCTCAGTCCCTCAGTTCAATGCCAAATGGGCATCAGTTGGAAGCAGTGCATAAAATAGTAGTGAGAGTCACTGATATCTGGTTGTATCTCAGCATTAAATACACACAAAGAGCTACAGATATTTTTTCTTTTAAATAGAAATTACGTCAACAACTGAATTATCAAATCACCTTTGATATTAACACAATCGTGCCTTCATGATATGATATGTGTTAATCCGTGGTAAAGGTGCATGTTTGAATGAAAGAGATCAGCTAAAGCAGAAACAGCTTATCTCAGCTCTCTAAAGATTCCTTAAATATGGGTCCCTAGATCCCTATTTTGCATGTTCTCACTTTAGAGCACTGTGCTATTTCACCTTGCTCTGCTTTAATCTTCTAAGTCAGTGTAGTGTAGTACTGTGAGGTTTTGGGGTGAGGGGGTTTTCAGTGTTTGAGATTTTTAATTAAATATAAATAAACTTTAACTATATTACAATCTAGGAATGCCTAGAAAAGGTACTTAAATATCCTTGCTCATAAACAACTCAAGCTGCACTAAATTCAGACCTTCAGATTAAATCCTGAAAGATTCCAGGGAGAGTTTCATTTTGGACTGGCTCCGTAACATGTTCTGCAGAGCAGATCCCAAATTCTGAGGTACAGTTTCTGCCTAACCCAGTACAGCAGCTGGCAGCAGCATCCTGAATACCCTGCACACACTATTTCAGAAATATTTCATATAGGTTTGATGATGTGGTGCCACAATCACAGAAGCATTGGTTCACCTCCAGAAGAAATGAACTTAGGTGAGTTACACCAACTGCTCTTGAACAGGTAGACTGAAGAGAAATTTGCACACTATTGAAATATTTTAACTGGCTTTTACTCTTTTACTTACTAAAAACTTCTTTCTAAATTGGCGCTTTTGAAAACAGTTTTACATTCCCTACTCTTTCTTTTTTCCCCCAAATGGGCAGGAAAGAACTTGATTTAAAATACAAGAAAGAAGTTTCATTTTCTCTTGCTTATGGCAGAGTTGCATTGTTTTATCCTTCTTCCAATTCACTCTTCATGTTTTCATTTCTTGAGAGTGATTTTTTCTGAATGTGCAAATATGTCTGTTTAGAGAAACAAAATCATAGAATAATAGAATATACTGAGTTGGAACCAATTTTTGCCTTTCTCTCACTTTTTCCTATTCTTTCTTCTCAACAGGCCAACCAAAACCCCTCAGCTTAAGACTCTGAACCCGTGTGCAGCACAGAAGAAGCTGCTGGCAGCACAGAGAGCTGAATAGCCACACAAACCTGCAAGGCTGGGGACTCTCCAGCTCCTGGTGTTCCTCAGTTCTGCCTGGCATTGGCCATAGGAGGAAGGGCGAGTGATGGATGGAGGCTGACAGGAGCACAGCCCTGTCCCTCTCCTGGGGGCTCAGCTCTGCTTACAGCAGGATGCTCAGCCACTACTGTGCACAAGGCCCTTGGAGAGCTGTTTCTGCCAGTAAGGAGTCTCCCGGCTGAGCCATGCTTGCTTCTCAGCAGGGCCTCACATGTAACACTAGAAAGTGACTGTCAGCCCTCTCCTTGCTCACAGCATTTCATGCCTCACACTTCCCTTCAGGATGTTTCTTACTCCTTGTCACTGGTGGGAGGTGCAGCCGCATCACTTCAAGAGACTGATTACCAGTCACCGTGGGGCAGTCTAGAGGAAAATAATGAAAAATTGATTATTGTAGCTCAAAAGCAGGTCTGTCCAACTAATGCCTGATGGCAGATTTGCCCCGCTAGGAAGGGCAAAAGCCCTTCACTGCAAATGTCCATGCAATGTGACACCAGCTTCACCTGTGGTTTTCCTCCAATATGTTCCATTCAGTTGCCACAGATCTTTGCAAAGCAGAAAGGAGATGGATCAAACCTGTAGGTACCATCCTGGTGTAACAGGTCCAAATATGGTTAACAGGAATTACCCACTTACAGCAGGTCTACACCAGCACAGGGAAATTCAGCCTGCCTCTGGCTGCATTTCGTATGATCTATAGACACACAATATATGCAGTTAATTGTACTTGCAAGAGCTTCATATTCATTACTAGGATATATAAAATACATATTTTTTATCTATGAAATCTTCACTATCTATAATTATTCCCCAGGGTACAATAGATAGTGAGTCAGCAGGCACAGATTTAATTATCAGTTTTTACTGTAAGATGATGATGTTTATTGATATCACTATCAGACAGACACTGAAATGAAGCAGATGTTAATCTGAGGTTAAGCTCCAGGAGGCGCCTAGCAGTCTGACCAAAGGGACTGATGTTCATCAGATAATAAAAGAGGAGACCTCCCTCCCTTCCTTCCTCCCTCCCTCCAGAGGCCTGCACAGAGCTCACAGATGTACGGTCTTGTTTTGCAAATTCCTCCTTGCACCATTTCCAGCTGTCCCTAACAAGCAACTTGCCCCTTACTGCAGAGCTTTCAGTCAGCTCTAGCAGGCAGTTTACCCAGCATCTTGTTTTGCTTACACAAGAACTTTATTGTTGAGTTTGGTTTATTTTTCCCCAGGATATCCTAAAGGATGATGCTAGAGAAGTTGAAAACAGAAGTGAAGTGGTCACAAAGTTGCTGTGACATCGTGGTTGTGAGCAGAAAGTCTGCCACTGAGTCCCATCACACCAATGTCTGCCTTAAGTAAATCCACAGCAAGGTAAAACACTGTTCTCAACTTCAAGTGGTGCAATGTATTGGAAAAGAACCTACTGTGGGGAAGGACAGGATGACAAAGTAACAGCAGCTATGTGTCTCAGAATACCATCACTTTCTAGTGTTGAGTGCAATAATGTGACAGCCTATATACTAATAAAAATATGCTGGCAGCTGACACTCACCAAAATATACTAATGTTTAACATTAGAACTTGTAAAATGACTGGTAAGCTGGCGAAAATGATCATTTTGTAGGTATTTCAGTGGTACACTTCTTTCCTAACAAGAGCATATCTGTCAGTTTCAGTGGGAGATAAGTGGAAAAAATCCACCCACGTGTTCCTTTTCTACTAGTGCTGCATCCTACAGCAAAGCCATATTTTTAATTATTACCATTTTGTGGATCAGCAAGGGCATTATTAGGCCACACCATGTTGCATTCAGATCCTTCTGTTCTGCTTCCAGCCCAGTAAAGGCATGGTCCAGCCTCATACCCTGCCTGCCACACCATGGCAGAACATGAAGATCCTCTCCTTGAGGTACTGCTGTGAACACCACCCCAGCTTGATACCTGGATGCAGGACCCTCAAAAAGCTGACATTGGTATGTGTTTAAGGTAATGTGAAAAAAGTGGCTTTAAATTACTAGGAAGAGAGAGTTAGTACCCTTAGAGACTGACAGAGTTAATGAGATGGGGGAGCAATGATCTTTTTTTTCAATTAAAAGAAAAAAAGAAGGAGAGACCAACCTTTGGAATTTCAACACATGAGAAAAAGATCATTTGCAAAAGAGTCACATTCAATCTCTGTGCCAAGCTGAAAGGAATTTGTGGTTTCATTTCAGGCCCTTTTGGACTGTTTTTCATGTCAAAATTACATGTTTGCTGTACTTTGTCGCTCTTCCAAGATTTACTGAAACAAAGGAAACATTTGAATGAGATTTGAGACAACTTCTTTCTCACCTGTCAGGAAGATAATCCCCAACCTTCAGATAAATGTGGGCATGTGGTTTTCAGTATTCTCACTCCATATGTCTTCACAAACACCAAATAGATCTAAAGTAAAAGAACAGGTTTTTTCCTCCACAGATCAAAAGGTTACAGTGATGGACCTTGCCCAGGATGATGCAGACTTTCTTCTATATAATGCCTTCATTTTAACTCCCTATAGAAATAGAGACTCCATGGCACAGAAATTAGGAGAAAGACTGAAGACACCAACCCATTCCAGCACTACTGATCTCAGCCAACTGGAACAAAAGCATTATGCCCAATGTAGGAATTGATATTTACAGGTGAACCACTGCAACATTTTGACCACTGTAACTCTGAAATGAGGTAGACACTTAATTGTCGTTGTTTTGTCCTGACTCTCATTCCTAAAGAAAAATGGTGTTTAATGTTTTGTGTCAGCTCTCTTCCTCCAATATTTAGGAGTAAGCACTATGGAGTAAATGCTACAGCTCTAACATCTGCTGCTTACATGAAACCTTGTGGGTTTGAAATCTGCCTTCATGTGCTCATGTTCACACTGGATTTGGGGAAATATCAATGAATGCAGAGGGTGTGGCTCTGTCAGGGTTTGACCCTGACTAAACGCCAGGCACCTCAACTCTCTATTGCTACAGAAAAAACAGTAAAAATACACACCAATCTCATGAGCCAAATGAGATAGGACACTGGTTGGTAGGAGGACGCACAGAAGGAAAAAAGAGGGCAAACAGGCTCCAACTTAAAGCTGCAAAAAGTGATATAATTACCTAACAGAGTTGGAGGATAAAATGCAAGGCAAAAATAAACTTCTCATATACTGTTTTGTTCACTCCCCCCCTCCCTCTTACGAACTCATAGTATTCACCCCCTTTCCTCTTTTATAACCAACAAGCCCGGGTAGGGAGGCAGAGTGTGAGGTATTTTCTCAGTCTACAGAGCAGATCCATAGATCTATTCATCACCACAAATCTTCTACTACAAATACTCTTTATCTCTACTTATTTCTCTCTCTCTCTCTCTCTCCAGACAGTTTTTCTGCTCTCACCCCCACCCTCAAGAAGCAGTCTCTCCGCTCACCCTGCTTCCGTCTTTCCAAACCAGTAACACAGACAGGGGGCAGGTTGAGGGGTTCTCTGGTCAGTCCATCAGGGAGAGGGGTTCTCTACTTAGCCACGGGGTCTTTCCCACAAGAGACGGTCCTCTGGGAACTTTTTTGGTGTGGGTCCAATCTCACGAGCAACATCCTGCCCAAAATCTGCTGCAACATGAGTATCTTTGTCCATAAGGTGCTGTGCAGACTCTCCTGAGTCAAGGCCACGCTGCTTCCATCCCAGGAGCAAGGAAAAGGCCTTTTTTTCCTTTGCAAGGCCTCTGTAGCTTTAACTCTTTCAATGAGACTCCAAACTGGATCACAGCTTTCTCCAGGCATCCACCTGCTCTTCTGACATGGGCTGTGGGTGGATTTCTGCATCCTTGTGGACTCCATGGGCGGCACAGGGACCTCCTGCTCCCCCCATGGCCTTCACTATGGCTAGCAGAGGGTTTTCAGCTCTGGCGCCTGAAGCACCGGAGCACCTCCTTCCCCACCTTCTTCACTGACCTTGGCGTCTCCATGCCGTTCTCCCTCTACATACTTTTACCTCCACCTCCTCCTCCTCCAACTACAAAGAAGTGCGTGCCTGCTTTGTTTTGATTTCTTCTTAAATATATTTTCACAGAGGCGTAACCAGCACCTCTAATTGGCCCAAACTTGGCCGGCAGCATGTCCATCACCTTCAGAGCCATCAGAGACTGGCTCTGCTGGACTTGATGTAAAAACTTCCAGAACTTTCACTCAGGACACACAGGAGCCATCTTTGTGCCACTCCCCACCCCTCAGACACCTCCCCAGGCCTACCACAACAGCTTTTGAGGGGTCTTAATTTCTCCCAGATGTCAAAAAAGACTTTACTGATGTTTTGGGCCAATCAAAACCACCACAGGCTCCAGCAAAACAGTAAAAAGAAAAGGTGGACATAGAAAGCCATGTTTCACCACGCCACACCTCCATCCCCAGTTAAAGGAAAGTTTAGTCTGTGTATGTGCATTTACATGAGGAATTTTTGCAATTTTTGCTGGTAGAGCTGTTTCAGTCACAAATCATGCCTCTACGCACTGTAGCTACTGTTTTTACAGCAGGTCCAGCCTCTGCCTTACCCCAGAGGCAGCAGTTTCCTGTGCTATAAAATATAACACAGGGTGAAAACCTGAAGCACCAAGCTTAGGTTTTGATGCAACCAAAGCCTCCTTGTTTCCAATACGAGCTATTGGCTCTGGCACTGGAAACAGCAACTGGATTGACAGATGCCCAGCTGGCTCCACCACTCACTGCCTGGGAGTGCATCTCTCAATACCTTTGCTTTTGTCACTACATGGCTGGATAGCTTCCCACAGCAAGGAAATTATTGGGCCGAAAAATAATGGGTGAAAAAAGTGCTTTACATGGGATTTTTCCATTGGAGAAGGATGTGCATGTGCAATTAATTCTTTCCAAGGAAGCAAACACTGGGCTATACAAGACTTTCTTCGAACCCCCATTAAAACACCAATACAACATTTAGCATGCAATTTAGGAAACTCTGTATGACACACTGTGCTGTTTCTTTCTGACACAAATGGACAGCAGTTATACATAATGCAAAGCCCTAAATGCTGACAGACATTTGCAAGAATGTTTACATTTATTTTTCATAGCCCCAAGAAATCGATCTCTAAGGACATCCCATGAGAGACTGCATTTGGCCCTGAAATATTGTCCTGGGAGACTGTTTTTCTGTCTTCCATCTGACACATTTTACAGAGGGTATCAGCATATGGATTTGCACCTCAGCTGTGTCATGAGCAAAGAATTGCTATTGTTTTAATATGCTATGCTGAGACATTTAAACATTGATATTGTGAGATACTACTTTACAATTCCCATTGGATTTGTTGTAAAGCACACATTTATGAAACAAAATATTTCTGTATTCACCCATAAAACTCTATGTTATAACAGTATTGAGCATCTGGTTTTAATCAGAAGTCAGGAAATTCACTGTTCTATCTGGAACTCCATCCTTTCCGAAACCCACTGTGTTTTACTTCTGCAACTCAGATGTGAACAGGTTCTTTAAAAGTCTCACTGCCCCTCCTGAAAGATAAGCACAACAGACATAAGGGTTTGGAATTAAATGACATTATCAGGGACATTTCTGCTTTCTGGGTCTTTCCGATGGAGCAGCATGAACAGCAGTAGTAAAGCAGGACAAAGAGAACACACAGGACATCATTGGTAATAATCTACATGGCATTTTAATGTTGTGAAGGAGGCACATTGGAACTCAACTTTCAAAGCTAAGCTCTATCCGAAAATGGTTTAATACTTTTTAACATTCTGTTTAAATTAATTTAATGCTTCCTTTCTCTAAAACCTCATTAGGGATTTTGCCAATGAAATACAATCAGGATTGAGAACCAAAATAATCTTTTTTTAGTGCAAATCTATTCGAAATCATTTTGTTCATGAGTAAATAAAAAATCCATAGATGGAAAGAAAATTAATGAGTGCAATGCACATAAACAAAGTGGTGGAAATAATGTTGGACAAAGAGTGTTGACTGCACCATTTAATAATTTTCAGTTGATCAGCTTTGATAGTGAATAAATGAATTTTCATTTATGGGGCTTTTGTAAGTGTTCCACAATATATCAGGTATTCTCTCATTCATTTCAGTCCTTGTTATTGAGGCTTTTCTCTGCTCCTACAGCTAAGTCATGTTGTCAGCTACATGCTTGAATAAAAATTGGGTCCCAAAACTCTTCCCAAGAAAATAAACAGAGTATCAAAATATAGTTGAACTTTCAAAGGTTCCTTTCAGCTGTGATGCTACACATTCACATAACTCTTCTCTGAAGCTCAGCCAAACTCTTGAGATCTGCAAAGTTCTGCGAGAAAAAAATTTTCAGAAAAGCCTGAAGAGGCAAAAAAAAACCCCTGCAAAACACCCCTGAGCGTCTCATATGCTGCACGACTGGAGCTGTGGCTGGAAATCTTGCAGAGAATTATCCAGCCTCTCCATTTCCACAACATTGATTATAGATGTTTATCAAGAGGGAGATGCTATCTTAAGCTCACTTCCACTTCTCTATCCAGCAGCCAAGAAGACAAATCATGCACTCACAATTATATTTACCTCTTAGAGTTTTAAAGAAAGCTGTATCATGCTGCTCAGAGTACCAGTCGTTAGATGCCACTGTCATCTAACATCTGAAATGCTGAAGTAATTCACTGCTGTGTCCCTTTCACCTGATAGGACAGAAAATGTGAAGTTACACATTTAAACTAATTCACAATGTGGTAGCGTAAAGATCGAAACACACAAACATGCATACGGAAGAGTTTCAAAACATTGCACTAGAAATGGTAGCTTCACAAACTGAGATAATAGGAGAGAGGTGTAAAGAGGAGTTTACATTAATTTATGTCACATGAGATATGATCTAGATTTGCCTTCAGGAAAGGCTGTTCTGATGAACCACTTGCCTTTAACCACTGTTTCTTCATTCCCTCTATATCTTCTAGAGCATTTACAGAATAAACAAACTCCTATTTAATTTTTATAATGAGGAGATTCAAACCCTGCCAGCCACTGCCATTTAAGATGTTTCTCATCCTTATGGGCTTTTTTTTGGCTTTTATGTTTTTGAAGAAGCAGACTGTGGATGCCTGTTATCTGTGCACAGCATGCAGGATAAATGCAAATACTTAGTGGTGTACCAAATATGACCCTTTGATTTTGCAGATGGGAAGCAGAGGAATGCAACCCAGGCCACTAAGGCATCCAAATGTAAGGCTGAATGACCTGTAATAGAACAATAGATGGTGAAAAAAAAACTAGCAAAAACCAAACCAGAAGAAAAAATACACATTAAACTGAAAAAAGGTGAAATGTGAAATCTATCCCTTTTCTATAAACACATGTGGAAAGAATAACACCTAGCCTTTTTTATTCTTGGCTTCTCCCCCTCCACCTCCTTTACATTCCAAGAGAAGATCTGCCAACTTTTGGCCATATCCGCTTCTCTTCTGTTGTTTGCCAGTATTAGTGCACTCTAGCACACATTCTTTCCTAAGACTTCAAAACGAGTCATTTGTTAGGTCCAAGTGTTTAAAGGCCCCAGCCGCCCTCCCCTCCTCTGCCTGGAGCGAGCTGGGTGGTTCACAGGCACACACAGCCCGGCTTACACACTTGGGTTTGCCTGGGACCTCGAGTTGCAAAGATCCTGAACCACACTTCACACAGCATGCTGTGTGCTCCTGGAGATCAGAAGACCTCTCACTAGTGCATCCAAATTCTTCTGATGCTCCCTTTGTCCCAAAGAACACACTGAGGAGAACATACCTGTGCCTTGCTTATTGAAGCTGTTCAAGTAGACCGTCAGTACTTCTGTCCTGTAAAGCATTTCTAAAATCTTAGATCTGGATCTGCTTATCATTACACATATAAACAGAGGGTGAATTCACCCACACACTACACTTTAGCACAGTTGAAACTACTTTAAGTTGGACTCTAAGGCTCTAAACAAAAAGCCGAGTTTTTAACATAATTGAAAAAGAAAATATTGAGTAGGTTATTGTGTACACTACTCATTCTTTCTATGTAATAATGTGAGAAAGGGGTAAGATTCAGATCTGATGTAAAATGTGCCAACACAACATTGCTAAAGATACATCCACTTCAAACAGGTTTTAGTTTGTCTCTGGAGCAGAAAGAAATATAAATCTCAATCAGCTTGATTTCAAGTCCACTGATTTTAATGTTAGATTTGTTTATAAGACAAATAACCCTTCTGTTGGAACTTCTTTCAAAGATAAAAAAAAAAAAATCACTCCAAGAGCTATTACAATATAGGCAACAATCCTTCAGTCCTGCTTTCTCTCCCTCCCTCTCCCCACCCCTATCCTCTCTTTCTTCCTCTTACTCTCCTCCCATATATTTTTTTCCTTCTCATGGAGAGGAAGCTTGCAAGGACCTGCTGAGTTACATGCCTGATGTCATCCCAAGAGCAGTGGAGTGAGGAGCAGAACCAAGAGCTCCTGAGTGCTCACGACCACTCTCTAAGGTAGCAGTATCCTCAGCCACCAAGCCCTGAATTTGCATTTTGAGGGAATGTTATATAGAATGCGGAAGAAGAGTAGTGAACCACTGGCTGGACAAAGCCTTTAGGTTTGGTTTATTATTACATTCAGCCACAAGGCAGGTCAGATCCAGATCCAGCTGCCTAAACATTTGGTAGTGTTCAGCTCTGGGGGTCAAGGTTCCCCTCTATTATGAAAAGGGGCTCAGAGTGTGTTTTGATGTACTTCCTACAGTTCATACAGATTATTAGGTATGAGAAAAGAGGAAAGAACTATTCTGATTGCAACATATAATAAGCAATAGGGGGTGCCTTGTCATATACATCTGTCTACTGAAGGTGTTGTTTAGCACATTTCTGTGTTTAGGCCAACCAAACTCTCTTAGAGGTAAAAAATCAATGTATAGTGATTAAAGACACTGAAAAACCTCAGAAAAATGGACAGTTAGTACCATGTTTAGGCTCTCACTTAGGAGATTTTGCAGAGAAGAGTGTTACTTAAAACTAACTGGTGTTGACCATTGCAGAAAAGAGGAAAGATACTATATTATGCAATCCCAGTTTTGGTCTGTTCCCTTGACCTGGATTAACCTTTTTCCTTTTATCTGTATTTTAATTCCAAACACCTCGCTTAAATGCGACTGTATCCAGGTCTCTGCTAAAAGCTTTAATGAGCAACACTAAGGTCACTGGAAATGTTTGAACTTTATTATTATTTCATACAAATGCTGTAGGGATCCTTGAATCTCCCATAGTTATTAGTTATTGTGGTCTCCAGTGAGATGTTCAGCATCTGGCTGTATTAGTTTATTGATTTCTTTTTTAAATGGTTGTCTTTCAAGAGCTATTTAAAATACATGTGTCTCCTTAACTTACAGCACACACACTGAGCAAAGGCTGCACAGGACTGGGTCCAACTTTCTTTTGTAATGAAGAAGTAAACGGCAAAATTGTCTTTATAATCTTAGTGTAAATATTTCTATTTCATTCTAGAGTGAAGAAATTATAAATTTATTCATTGCACACTTTCAGTACTTTTACTACATGGTTATCAACTACTGTTAATAGACTAATAAAATATCAACTGTGCATCCTTTCAATTTATTACATCACAATAAAATGTATTATTTTGTGCAATCAATATTAACAAAGATCATGTCAATTTAAGTGTGCACACTGTTTTGTAGACTGAATGTAGCGCATAAAACTTGTTGTCTTTAATCAATAGAAATCCCAGAGCAGAAAATTATTTTATAAATTATTAAGTATTCTTTCCATTGTTGGCATCCTATTAATACCTAGGGAACTTATTACTGGGCCAGGACTACAGCTGTTCTGTTTCCAATATCTGCTCACATAAAAGTGAGACAATTCCCTTACATTGTGTCTTTTGACTTTCTTTTAAAACCAATCCAAACTGGTTTGGATGAAGATCGCACGGGTGAGGCCAGTATTATAACATGGACTGAAAACTGGCTGTCAGACAGGATCCCAAAACCCACAATGAGCATACAGTGAGGGTCAGGCTGATAGGGACAGATTTGGGGCAACATGGACAAGACCATCTGTGAACTGAAGCTTCAGCAATGTATGTGGTATAAAACCAGATATTGGAAAGGTAACAGTGTCCTGCAGCAGTGAGTGTGAGCAAAAACACTTCTAGGACTCAGAAGTTCTTAAAATTATTCTCGGAGATTGTATCCTACCTTCTTACCTGGAAAACAGACAGCTGTTAGACTACAGGGTCATGATCTGTGAAGTGCAGAAATTCCTTCTGGGCTTTGGGTTAGCTTCAGCTTGCATCTAATAGAATGGAAGAGCCATAACCATTCCCTCCAAAGAGAGAGTGAGCAAGGAGACATCTTGGATGTAACACCGACAGGTGTTAACCTTGAGCAGGAAGAGGTGATAGTGGCCAGGGACCCACTACAAAAGGGCTTCTGCATCTTTATGTGTGATTATTGTAGCAGTTACCTCAAAAGTCAAGTCCCAAAGTCTTGGAGCTGCAGGATATTGAGGATCCCCAAGTCTGGTTAGAAGGGACTAAGGCTTTTCACGGGTCTGAGTCTAGTCCACCTCGGTACTGAGGGGTGCCTGAAAGTTAATCCCGTGATGAATGGTCTTCACAAAGTTAGCTGGTTCTGGTCCACGTCAAACCTGGCATTAAACAGCAGTCTCAATAAAAGATCAGAGGAACATAAGCCAAATTAGGCTATCACCCTTGCAGATTGTGTTTGGGGTGCATTCCTGGGCTCTGGGGGAGGCCTCTAATGCCACTAACTTCTTTCCATTTCACATGCACAGAGATAAAGGTGGCCAGTTATCAGAGAGTGAAGCAATAACACCAAGTGTGTCCTGAAGACTAATGGAACTCTGTAGGCATCACCCTGAAATAACATGAGATAAAATTACTCTCAATAAGACAAAACCACAATATATATTAAGAAGGCATGGGCTTCCCCTAATTAATCCCATTCTGAATAAGTTTTCACTTTTTCCATTGACTTTTTTTAAGGTTTTCATCCCGAAAAAGATTACCAAGATGAAAAGTTTTTGCCTGAACAGATAAACCTCCACAAAGCTGCAAGTGACTGCAAAAGGCCTGTAAAATCAGATGTGTCATGCAGTTCAATGACTAGGAACCATTGCATCATCTGTGTCCATTATGAATGAGCATGAATCATTCCTCACTTGCTTACAGTGAAAATACAGCTTTTGAGAACTGAAATGCTAATTTCAATAAAATCAAGATTTACTAAATTAAACAAGGTCAGTTTGCTCTTTAAAATGGCCCATGGTTTTGTCATTTTGGATTTATCCAGCTTTTTGCCCATTATGTTTCTAAATTCCTCTTTTACACCTTAATATAACACAGAAAAATTTCATTTTTAAAAGTCAGAGTACACTAGTAAGATTTAAGATCAATACTAAGTTTGTTGCATACACAGAAATTCTAACAATTTAGAAAGCATTTTTGGTGAAGAAAGTTTAGGCAAAAAAACTGAGGAACCTCCAGGATCCAACCATTTTACTTCAACTGACCTGCACATAGAGCCTGAAGAGAACATCTTAGCCACCTATTTGAAAACATATGGTGAATCCATGGATATTTCTGGACAAATAAGTAGCAGCTTTCATGACATTCATTTCAATGTGCACAAAAAGGATTATAAGTCTTTTACTGGTTTATGGAAGGTAAAACTAAAATATAGACAAAAACTTACCACATTCAAGGTGGAACCTACCAGCAAGCTGCAGAAGATAATCCTCGCAAGTATAGATTCTCTGGTTGGAGAACGAGAAACCCATGATACCTTCACATGCTGCACAATGCATTAGAGACTGTGGCTGCATGAAACCAGTGGAGCTTTCAACATTTGTGGCATGGGTTAACTGAAGCCATAATTGCGCACTCTCTTCTCTTAAAACAAGAGGGAGACCAGGGATTTTCATCTGGCTTTTTGTTTTTTATTTTATAAATCAATAACTTTATAAACATACAAATGAAACAAATATATTATATTTGTGTTGAAATATCATTTCAAGTTTTTACACTACAGATTATTTTGAGTTTAGAGCTGAGTTTAGGAAAAATTTAAAACTCCAAACACTCTAATTACAAAAACATATCAGCTTGGTTTCCCTATCTTATTCTGTAGAGAATACTAACAAATTTAAAATTAGATCCTTGGAAGGAAAGCAAAATAAACAAAACAAAACAAAAAAAAAAACCAGGATGGGATAACAAACTAATTTTTAAGGAGTCCAAAACGTCTTTATTTAGGCAAGGTTCAAAGTTACAAATACTTATTTCTTTTGACTAGGGAAACTTCTAATGAAATGTTGACTGCCATTCAACACAACGCTTGAGTTTTAAGCACACAAACATACTTCACCAAAGAAACTCAAAGTGCAGGGATCAAATCTTTTTATTGGGTAGCTCTCATGGAAATAAAATGCTTTTCTGAACTGCAGCAGTTACACCTGGACTCTCTTCCCATCAAAATATGGAAGATCGGTCATGAACTGGAAGAACAGGGAATCCAAACTAGATGCTCTTAACAATATTAATGAAATTAAATGACACTGAACTTAAAATCAAATCTATCAAATCCTAATGATTCAACACAGTTGTTGCCTGCTCCTGGACACAGTTTAGTATGCCAACACCTTTTAACCATTTCTCTTTCTGTGGAACTATTTCTCTTTCTCTTGGTGCCATTCACACAAGAGAATGAGTTTTCACTGCTATTAGTTCCCACTAAACTTTGGAAATGCCTATTTTACAAGTTTATTCTGAGTCCAGAACTGATGTGGTTAGAAAACAGATTCAACAATTCAAAACCAGCAGCAAAAATCACTTTAGAAGTTAACTGACAACCTGCTACAAAACTCAGCATTATAATTTTGTAACTCCGACAACTTTAAGGACTCAAATTTGGACTCAGTGTTCTTACTGTTTGCACCAACATAAAACTGACTTCACAAAGTTACTCCAGTGTGTAACTGTTTTGGATAAGAGGTAAGAGCCTTTCAATACTCTTTCGCATATTGGCCTACAGGTCTGGTTAATAAAAGAGACAACATTCCATACCTTTCTGGCAGGATTCAAAAAGAACCCAGAAAAACAGAATAGTAAACACACAAATTAGTTACATTTGCCACTATTATCCAGCTTATGAATTACAAGGAACACTAGTTGTGGGCCCTGTAGCAGAGTTTAAAGGTTACAACAGCAGGCTTCAAAAGCAGAGGACTGAGAGTTCCCCTACAAATAATAAAAAAACATTATTAGTAATTTAGCTGATTTCCAGGTATCTTCCAAAACATTCTGAAAACGGCCTTAGGGAGCCTGGACAAGTAGTGAAAATCACTTGATATCACAGAATCACAGAATGTTCTGAGCTGGAATGGACCCACAAGGATCATCAAGTCCAGCTCTTACATGAAAAGCCCATATGGGGATCAAACCAAGACCTTGGTGTCATCAGCACCATGCTCTCACTGAGACAATCCCATGATAAACTACTGACCTCATCTCTGCATACAACAGAGCTTTATAGGAGGGTAAATAGCTGGAAGGGAAGCTGGTAAGTGTTAGAAATCTAGTTACAAGAAAAATTGGTTTATTTTTCCAATTGCTCCCTCATGTTTAAACAGGAAGCACAGATCAGTTGAGTGGAAATCCATCCAAACTGAGGTTCCTTTTTTGTATTTTGTCTCACTCCTGCTCTTTTGGAACAGCATCTGGCTGGTCTTCTGTCCTACCACTGAATCTTATATAATGGACTGGGTTTGGTGCCAAGCACACTTCTGTGAGGCAAGGACAGCTCCAATACATGCCTCTCCACAGGGCTGAAAGCAGACACGAGCCCATCCTCAGTCCAGAAATAATCCTGTTATGCTCTGAAAGATTAGTGTAGACTGGGGTAAAGAAATGGAAGGATCACCTTTTCCGTCAAATGTTGCCCATCATTAATCACATATGCCCACAAACCATCCTCCAGCACACCAAACCTGAGAAATGTAAGATCCTATTTGGTGCTTGCTCACAAAAGCAGACATAAGAACATCTCAGGTGAAATCCAAGAAGTTACATTGGCCTGTCAGCAGCACTGGGGAGAGGCATATAGAGTCCATGAAAAATATTCTAATAATAAGGTTCATTTTGAACTAAATTTTCTGCATTATCCTCCATTCCCGTTTCTCTGCAGCTGTCCTTGTGACCCATTTTCTAGGCAGTTTCTAGACTCTGTGTGTGTGTAAAGATCACTACTTGAAACAAGCTCTCTTAGAAAACAGTTATCACTGATAAATCACCACCTTGTCTATTCTCCCCTCAGTGACCTTTTGGCAGGCAGTTAATGAAGTTAGCAGCAGTGATACTTATAGAGCACTCATTGCCCACTCGTTGCTCACAGTAACTCTTCCAAGCAGAGATGATAGGGAAGGAGTGGCAAGGACTTCTCTGTTTCGTTTTGATTTGTAGTGGGCTTTTTTCTAAAGCAGATTTCAATGAAAAAATGAGTGATGCTTCAGTGTTTTGTGAGCTCCCATTCTTTGCTGACATCCTCTTTTTCCCATTCAAACACAGACTGCTTCTAGTCTGGCTGCATCAGCAGGCTGGCTGGGGCAAGATTGCAAGGCTCCATTTCTGGCAGGGGCTTGGGATGGATGCTCTGGGGAGTCTGGGGAGGACCCTTCACTGCTCCCATGGACTGACGCGATTTCTCACCAACAGGAGCCTCTTTTCGGTGGCCTTGTTCTTTCTCCTCTTCTGCCAAAGTCTCTGCTGCTTTGTCGTATGTTATAGGCTGTTCTTGCCCTGGAGAAAATGGACATGCATTACTGAAAGCCGTTTGAAAAGATTAACAACAGCTAGGCTAAAAGGAATGTAGTGGCAGCTGAGAGAAGAAAGCTATGAAAGGAAGCATAGAATGAGATTCAATACCAACTCATTGAATAAAAGAATAAAAAAAACAGGCAAAGTCAAGAACTTGCTTCAGATTTTAAGAAATCACATGTCTTAGGCCAAATTCATGGTTTTCTCTTTTGATATGTAACAGGGAAAGGTATGCCCATAACAGGAAGACTACCTGCCTGGCAAAATTCAAGTCCCTGCTTCAAAGTCAAAAGATCTTAGAATTATTCACTGGCATGGTATAAGAACTTTCTTTAACATGTTTTTAAAAAATACCAGATTATTTACTGATCTTGTTTTCTAAGATGGTGCAATCACTTCTGCTAACATTTTCAGGAAAAAGTCAGGCACCTGTCATGAGAAATTTTGGATCCAATACCTGCATCTGATAAAGCTATAAATGAAAACAGAGTCTCCTAATGGGAAACATCAGTCTTTCTTTGCTGGGCAGCAAAGTTCTACATATGTTATCAATATTAGTCCATCTAAGTAAATGTGAGGCACATTTTCTACTGATGACTAAAGGGGCTACCCAATGTATGTCTAAGGACAGGACTGTCAATTTTGAAAACCTTGCAAGATGCCTGGCTATTTGTATCCTCGAACATTTGTCTTTGCATATTTCGAAGTGACTGAGGCAAACTGGCTTCTTTAGCATCTTCTGCAGTTAGAAAGTATACATGGCAAATAAAACAAATGGCTAAGGGTATCAGTCTATCTCCATCAGTTCTCACCATTTGAGCAATTAAGACATTCAGTTGCCACATAGAAGGCCATGTTTTCAAAAATTCAGAGTGGTTCAGCTGGTAAGTTGAGGGCTATGGAAGCCTGTTGTGTGCTTCTGTGCTGCCTGCTGCCTTAGGAGCAGTGATGAGAGGCACATCTCCTCCATTTACCTTGTTAAAACACCAAACACTCCCCAAGCAGTCAAACACCTTGTTCAACACAAAAAGCAGAACTGCAGTTGCTGTTACAGTGTGGGTGAGACCTGGGATCCTCACACCTTTTCCGTTATCTTGCCTGAATGAATAAGGACTGTCAAAGTGTACTGTTCCATGGAGATACATTCCCCAACATTATGATGGGCATAACTTGACTTGAGAATCTTCGAAGGTCTATATTATTGCAAACATCCGATGTTATTCCATCACAAGAAGCATCTGGCTTCTTCTGAGTGTGAAAGCACTATTGTTGTGTAGTTTCTCATGACTAATCTCTAAAGTGAAGGAGTGAATGGTCTCTTCACAGCGATACAAACATGGCTTCTGCCAGAAACAAATTCTGGATTTCTCTGTCTCCTCTGTCAGCCACTGCTCCTGCTGGTACAAGGTGAGGAGACATCTAATAGGGAAGGACATCCTACTCACCAGATTCTGAAGGACAGGCAGGATGAGGATCTGCTGTCTCACACTCAATTAGATCAACTGCTTTAGTCTCCAGAGAACTGTTACCCTCCTTAAAAACCGCAAACTGCAAATACGTACAACATGCACAAAATATGCAGAGCCCAAATTAATAAAAAATGAATTGGTTTTGTGAAATCCAAGAGGCAAACTAAAAGGGCCACACACACCCACCACATAACAGGGAAAAAGGTCATTCTGGCTTCTGGGATGGCCCTTCCCCTGCAGGTAATTAAACATTTGAGTTGATGACAGTCCCAGTCTTTCTTTGGAAAGCACACAATCCCAGTCTAGTAAAGAACTACCAACTCTCTTGCCTTGCAAATCAACATTTCCAATGGCAAGAACAAAAGTTCATGAAATCAACCCTCTCCATAGTACTGAGGGCCATTTTTAAAGTATTAAAGATATCTGCAGGAATCCAGACTGTGGGAAACCGTGTCAAACACAGGGAAGGAAGCAAGCCTCCCTTCCTGGCTCTCAGCATCTCCAGCAGGATGTAGTTCCATCATGCCACAGTGACGGTGGAAGTCAGAAGATGAGATCCTCTGGGGGAACATGATGAAAAACCCAGGGGAAAACACTAAAAACAGGGGGAGAGGAAAGCAATGTGAAGCACTATGATGAAACTGTACAGAGGGAAAGAGGGAAACCCAGTGAAGGGGGAAGTGTAAAGAGCGGAGACAGGGAAGAAGAGAAAACATCTGTAAATAAGATGTTCCAACAAAAGGACTGACAGATGCAGGGGTCCAGGTGGACAACTGGTGGATTTTTGTGGATAGCTGTAGCACATGTACACGTAGCAGGTGTGCCTATTTAGGCATCAGTTCATTTATGTAAAATCTGTAGTCTTGCAGCTGCTAACCCACATGTGACAGACCCCCGGCGGAGATTCAGCTACACACAGTCCTGCAAAATATCTTTGACTGTGCAAAGCAAAACTCCTGGTGAATGAAAAGTCTCAGAATAGCATCAAAATCCAGGCACATGCAGAAGTTTGCCAAGGCTTACAAATCAGTAGGACTAATTTGGCCTGGCTTATGGAACCCTAATACGTCAATATGTCAAAAAATTTGCAGGCATACCCTCAGCAAAATGCACCCTCAGCTACTTGTACCCTTGCCTGGCAGAACAGCAATAAAGGGGAAAGTGAATGATGCTTGGACAATTTATAGGTTTAGTTTCAGTATCATGATACCTAAGTTTTGATATGTGTGATATGTGTGATAGCACAAAAGCTTGTTATCCTCTACATCAACCGAGATGGACAAGAACAAGAAAGTCTTTGCGCTCTCTCTGGCCAGCTTCACAAATGAGCAGCAGCAGTGTGGACTCCAAATGGGTGAAATCCATGAACTCCTTACAGTTACTGCATATACATCTACCAGTCCTGATATGAGGTCTTTTGTTAAGATCATTAAGATTGTGTGGGTCAACAGTACTCAAAAATATATTCCAGTACCTTAAGAGTTGAGCAGCCATGGTTTTCTGTCTCTGATGTAGCACAATCTATTTTTTTACATGAAGCTCTCCAGTAATCCACTTGACGTGAATACTAGAAATGGAACTTCTTTTGGCAGAGTCTCTAGCGTGAGTGCATGCACAAAGCCCTGATGAACTTAAAAATCAATGGCCACACCAGCACAGAGAAAATCACATGCATGAAACCACAGCAATCCATTACTGAGTAAGCATCAATAATTAGCAAAGGGTCAGTGATTTCCTGTTCCAGTCTGCAACAAGCCATTGCAATAAATTACTTTATTAATGTATTTGCTGTCTCCCAGTGCATAGTGAAATGTAACACAAATGTGTAATAGACGTAAAAGCTGGATTTGTTTTTGTTGTTTCGGTTCATTGCTTAGCAGTTTAGTTACCTTATATTCAGCAAAAATGTCATTGACAACTGGCATTAACTGCAGGGTCAACAGAAGGTGGGGACAGTGCTGATGGGCTGCAGGCCTCCTAGAGCACTGCTCCCAGGCAATGGACTGCTCTTAGTCCCAACAAATGTTTCTGCTTTTGCCAGCCTCACGTATTTTGCAAACTGTGAATTTTGCTTCTGTTGTGAACAAATTACAGCATTCTCATGATTCAGCTCGTTTGCTGTCCAACATCTGAAGGAAAGGTGCTGATAATAAAACATGCATAAGAGCGTGCAGCTGACCAGCTAAGGGGCAATATGTTATAACCAGGGTCAAGTCAAATCAGTACTATCAACACTTTTTACCAGTGTGCTTCAGTGGCTGTCCACTCACAGATCCTGCCAGACACTCTCACTAAATCATTTGCAAGGCCGTTCTGAGAGTCTCAGACTGAGCAAAGAAGTAGCCACAGATGCCTGTTGTGTCACTTGACAACTTCAAGTTCCAACTGCGAACCCCCAGCAGTGCAATGTCATCCTAATGCCAGTCAGAATCAGGTCCTTAGACCAGATTTTATGGGGCTAAATGCAGCTCCAAAAATGACAACAGCCACAGGCCTGTACAACCAGACCATGTCAGCATTTTTACCTACAGCAGTGTAAAACTGGAACTTTATATATCCTACCAAGCTGCCTGATAAAATCCTGGTTGTTTTTCTTTACAAGGCAGCAGCTTCTAATACAAGACATTTAATTTCATCATGCCCCAAAATAGAGTTCAACATCTCAAGTAGCACACACAATACTTGGCTTCCAAGAAGCCTTTTTTACAGAGGGCATACTTTCCTGTGAAAATAACTCTGTGATATGCCATGTCATCACATTGCCATTTCCTTAATTTAGAACACAGTTCCCCAACTGTTGTGTTCAAAGCTAACAATAACACTGGCTAATGGTTGCAATACATCCAGGCAGCTGTGAACTTTGAGGGATAACAATGAGGTAAGATGAACTAGGGTTCACAGCAAAGCACTTGATGACTCTAGCAGTTATTTAATGTATTTAAGATGTGAATTATTTGATGGATAATCTCAAGTGGATCCCTAACACTCTTTGATCCTTCCTGATTCCCTCTCCACTCCACATTAATATAGTTACCAGAGGCTTGTTGCTAGTAGGTGTTACGTTCTCTTTGTCAGCACGGCTGCTGGCGGCTCTTATCGCTTCTGCGTAGAGATTCTTCTTATACAAATTCTGACTTCTGCAACAGAACACAAGCTGAAGCAAATTATTTTGCTTTGGGAGGAACAGATGCTGCTTTTTTTCACACGTTATTCTATCAGAGTTCACAGAATATTGGTATTCTGAGTTTTGTTTTCTCTCACTGGTTTGTGTATTGCTATCCATTACCACACAGTGGTTAAAACAAATAGCTTTTCAGAAACAGAAGTCAATAAAAAATGTACAAATGTGTGTTCCACACATTTGTAAAGGTCATTTATTAGAATGAACAATAGACCTCATAAATTTAACTAGACCCTTCTATTTTCTTATATTATTCCATTTATAATACATTTCTCTTACAAAGGTTCATTTCAGCCAATGCAATGAAGAGCGTTTGTGGGTGAAGCTCAGAAATAAAAATCTGACTGTATTTTTGTACACTATCGGTAGCTACAATTATGAAAGTCACTTTTGTATTCATCTGCATCATTTATGCAAAGCAACGATTTCAGAAGTTACTATGAAATAAACAAACAGAAAGTCTCCTAAAGCTTCAAAACAAGATCTTCCAGGAAAAATTAAAGACCCACAGAACTGGCTCAAGGGGAAAAAGTGTACAAGTATACAATCTGGACCTGGAAAAGGTATGAATAATCAGCTCTAAGAGGTTAGTTCCATAAATTCAAAAATTGTTATTTTTACAGTTAAACAGCACTTATAAGGCAGTATTAAAAGCCCACATAGGCCCAAACATAAAATTTTATTTTACATTGCTTGAGATCCAAATCAGTACATTTTTATTCACTTTATATGCATGTTTTTATCCTCCTAAACATCAGCTAACAAAAGTAATGTTGCACTCTTCAAACTCTGGAAGTCTCAGTCCATAACATCTTTTTACTTGATCAATTTTAAATAAAATTTAGTAGATATGTACAAAAGGAAATACAAATTTTCCTTTTCTTTAGGAATTTTCCTTTTCTTTCTGCATAACATTTATATATTAACTGGGAAATGTCACTTGCCACAATTGTTAGTATTCCTCCCTTCATGAATATACAACATAAATAAATTTTGCTTTGTGTGGCCCTGGCCAATTGAAGTGGAGGAATCATCAGTGTTAAATCTATAACTCAGATTATTTTGTTTTTGTGGAAAAGAGTTGTTCACCTGCTTCCCAAGGAAGATAAAGAACTTGGCATACTATACACTCAGTCTACATAAACCTAACATTAAGAATAACACAGTGCTCTTCAGCAGACAATATTCATTGAACAAACCAGCACAATATTCAGCATGCTTGGCCTTCAGTTCACACATTTTCAAATTGGCAGGTGTAGACCTCCAGCTTAATTTCCTTCAATTAAAAGGAGATAGGCATCTCCATTTTGCAGGGGAAGGGACAGGACTATTACAGACTTCATTGGTACATTTTGAAATACAGTAGATTATCAGACAAAATGGTATAGCAATTTCAAGCCAAATACTGGTTTCCAGACTCCAGTTAAATGGGGATTTTACATCAGTGATTTAATTTTGATCTAGTTATACTAGTAATTGCTGCAGTTCAAATTCAGTCAAGCGTATAATTGAAAACCTGTTGTTGTGGTAAATAGTTATATTGATCAAAATCATTTGGCAAGAAAGAAACATAAATCTGGGAGAAATTACAAAAGAAAGAGGAAGGGAAAAAATGTTGCATCTTCATACCTTTAAACAAATAATGTTCTGTCTATTTTTCATAAGAGTATATTAAATATATGGTAAATAAAAGAATCTCAATTTTTTCTCTTCTTTATATATCCACTGATCAAAATCTGAACCCCAAGTTATGAGAACAAACCAAGCTGCACTTAGCTTTAATTCTGAACCCTTATCACTAATTAATAGAATATAAGAAACATTGCAGGTTCTCTACTTTTATGGACTAAATATGCCAAGAACCATTAAATAAGAATGAAAAACATTAGCTTACGTAGTTAACTTCTTTTGTAGCTTAACATTTATGTCTAGGAGAGTTTAATTTTAAAATTGACCTAAACCACAAACAAAAATCCTGCATTTAAATCAGCCTCTGAGAACAGCTGTCTGCCAAGGTCATGGCCAAAAGACTCTAGCTTAAATGCTTAATACTTTCCAGTCTAAGGGACACCGATGACATTTAATTTCACATCAGACTGGGTTCTTAAATAGTGACCGTAGGAATTCTCTTTGCCATAAGAAGAATCCCAAATCTGTGCAATTCATTACAGCCACGGAAAATGCCAGGGAGTACTTTTACAACAGATGTGCTTAGATTTGCGTCCCTGATTTCACTTTTTCCACTGCCAGGAAAACTGTTTCCATGTTCACTACTGGAAGCAGCACCGTGGAATTTTGCCTTTGGAAGGTTAGTAGGCTGCTTCTCTCAACGGCAAGGAAATTTTCAGGTGGAATTCTACACTGAAAGGGAAACAGAAGCAAACTTATTGAATAGCTGGCAGGGAAGAGCCAACCCCTGCCATGACAGACATCTGTCTGCCATGACAGACATCTAGAGCTCTGAAGGGAAACCAAGGAAGAAGGAGATGGCACACTCCTGAGCTCTCTCATCAGAACCAATTATGGCTCCTCCTCAAACCTAGCAAGGTCTATTTTTCCCTCCAGGTCTGCTCACTAACACCAACGTGAGTTCTGCAGGCGAGGCACACGCCAGAACTTTCTGCATTATTCACAGCTCCAGTTACTGAAAAGCAAACCAACAGGGATTTCCATCAGCTGAGGAACCCCGAGCACTCAGTGCCAGCAGCAGCAGCTCAGCCCCCATGGCACACAGTGTCACCCACGTGGCAAAGCCCTACCTGTGGCAGTAGGCAGCCAGGACGCCCAGCAGCAGCAGCAGGGCCAGCACGGCAGCGCCCGCGGTGATGGCGATGTTGCGCACCTTGGCTCGCTCGGCGCGCCGCTGCTCCCACCACTCCAGGTCACTGAACTGGCACCGCTCGCCCACGTAGCCTGTCACACAGCTGCCAAGGCAAGAGGGCACACGCTGCAGTGGTGGCAGGGCAAGGCCCCTGACCGCCACTTCAGTCACCTTGCGCATTGGTTTGCCGCTGGTCACCGCTACAGAAACGTCAGGTCGAATTTGGTGGTGGGGAAGACAAAATTATTTCAAAGGAGTGCTGTCGAAACCTGTAGAATTCAGCAGTAAAACTATTTCTCTTTCCTTTTTTTTATACAATAATTTTTTTCTGTTATTGAATCACCTATAGAATTATACAGAGAGATTGTAATTACCAGATTCCTAGGGGCAAAAAGTAGGAAAAAAAATTCTTAAATCCTGTAAATCCTGCTGTGTGATTAGTGCTTCCCTAGGATTTTCCATTTAACTTATTTCAGCAGCAAGCTTCCCTTCCTTTAAAGTAGGCAATACAGGACTGACTCATATTTTCAGAGTGATTTGGTTAAGAAAATCAAATTTTAATGTGAATCTTTACTTTAAAATTAAAGATGAATGAAAGTGTTTAAAATACCCATGGAAAAGGGTTAGGAATATTTTCAAAACTTACTTTTAATATAGGCTTCTTCTGTAGGCAGTTTTTGTTTAGTTGGTTTTACCATTGTAAAACCCAGCATAAAAACATCTTATTAATGCATGAAACCCTAAAATCAAAATTACTAGGAAGTGAGAAATACATCAAAAAGTAATACCCACCTAGTTTTACTGTGCAAGACAAGACACATAAATAATAAAGGGAAAAATGAAAAGGCTTCTTAATTCGTAACAATCCCTCAGCTGTGTAGGCTCAACCCATCACAATTCTAATTGGTCTAATTTTACTCAAGAGTCCAAGACTCAGTCAAATGAGAAAAAGAAGCAGGATTTGACCTGCAGCAGCTTTTACCTAATGTCATGAAAACATTATATCAGCATTCATTATTAAATCAGGCACAAACTCTTTCATTCTGTCACAATTTAGAATGCATGTGTGCAGGAAGGCAGAAAAAATGCTAATTTTTTTATGTTAAATGACAATGAATTTCGAACATGCTGGAAGAGCTACTTTCTAGTGTAAGATCTTTTATTAATTGAAATACAAATCACATTTGGTATGTGATTTTTGCTAGATAACGTTTTCCCATTCCTTCCCTTTGCTAGTGGATATATTAAAGCCTACATGAATGAATGCTGCCATCTAGTGAGAATTCAGCAGGGACAGAATCCAGCAAGGTCCACACACAAACCCTGGCCCCAAAAGCATGGCTAAGCGTGGTTGCCCCTTAATTTTTTTACCTGCTTCCACTGCCAAAACTGAAAAATATGTACAGTTGAATTCTCATTATGCTCTAACACCTAACAAATAAAAGAATTATGTGATCCAATTTGAAAACACTGCAGGTTTGGGCTCTTCAGTTTGAAGAGAAGAAACTTTTGAGGTGAAAATAGACAGCTTACAATGCCTCTAAAAGTTACACTAAAAATTCAAAACAAGTACCAGGGATGACTGAGTCTGTCTCCTGCAATGTCAGTGCCCAAGGGCTTTGCTGAGCTCAAGAAATCTACAGCACAAAGCAACCACTTCATTCTCATACGCATACATGAGACACATTCCTCTCATATTCTTATAGCTACAGAGGTCTGTAGGCAGCAGACACCACTCATATTTCAAAATAGGAAAGCCTGACACACGGAGGGAGATTTGCCTACCCTGGAACAGTATCTACCCCCTGCACAGGTCCTCACTTACCACCTGAGACCTCAGGAGAGGAGGCAGGCATTGGATTTGTCCCACTGTAAAGACGTTATGCTTGATTTTGAAGAAAAAATTCTGGGTACAAATTCAAATATAATCAGGTTATAGAATTAAAAGCCAGCACGAAATGTCTTGAAGAAATGATTACCCCATGGGACTAGGTTGTCACATTGATCAAGCCAAGGCTGACTTCTGGAGAGATAAGATTCTCCTTGCTCTTATCAATACCTGCATTTGGGGAAGCCAGAATTAGGCTTCACAAAAATATTGATAGGGTTAAAAACATTGACAGGAGAAGTAGGTCTTGATTTTGAGGTCTTGTAGCAACTCTCCCTGTTTCTAAAAGGGTAATTTTATCTTATCCTTTTCTGCCTTTCTGTCATGGAAGACATGCTGACACCAGAAGACTGCAACCTGGCTCTGGTCGGAGAAGACAAGACAGAGGAGTCCTTTTCCATCCCAGTGAATGCCACACATGAACAGCAAGGCCAACAGGGAGAAACAAGTCAGCAGGACATGTACAGAAGAGACAGTAACACCTCTTTCATAAAGACACTAAGTCATTTAACAATTCACCTCCCATTTCCACAGCAAAGAATCAAGTGCTTAGGGAACAAATCCAATCCTTAATTAATTGCAATGGGTGTGAATGGCGTGGCCATGTACTGAAAATTACCCTGATCACTTACAGGAAAGAGGAGATTCTAATACTAATGGGTGACACAAGTGATAAACAGATAATTTATGGACAAACTCTTCACTGCCTGCAGTTAACTGAGGGTAGACATTCTTCAGTGGAAAAAATACAAATTTCTGTACTTACTTGCAGGCATAGTCTTGTAGATCAGAAACGTAATTGCACACTCCACCATGGAGGCAGTATGATTCGTAGGAAGGAGGGCATCCTATAATATCACCTTGCACAGCATTTGTAGTGTATTCATTGCTGACAGCAGTCGGGGGAACAGTAGATTCTGAAACAGAGAGTTTCACAAGGACATCTCAAAGTTTTGGCCTCACTTCCAACATGATCTTAAGAAAGAGTTCCAGAACTTCAAGGTACAAAATGAGGTAAAAATATCTAATTTCTATTAATTACTTGTTTTCTACCTATTTGCGTACAGGTAGCAACTTGTCATTCTTACGCACATTATTTCTACTCCGCTGTTGTCCAACTGATTGCATCTGTGTGCAAAGGCAGATCACATTTTTAATTGTTTCAGGCTAGCTCAGGTACAGTTAACAGCATCACTGGGGGAGCAGGGAACCCTATTGTCCCAATTCTTCAAAGGGTTCTGTAGCCTGCTCTGAATCACACACACTGCCACCTCCACAGCTATCCACACTAGCCAGTTTCAAATGTAGCACTAATATCTCAGCATGACCACAGTGCAGACATGCCCTTACAGAAAAGGAGTGTTTTTCTGGCTGCTTTTCATGCGACAAAAAAATCTATAGGTCAGAAGAAAAGAGCTACACTGCAAAGAGTTTCCAGCAGTATGGATTAGCAGAGACACGCCTAATCATTCTCATACAATTATGGGATCAGTTGCATGACTCAAACCAGTTTTATTGCAACATGACCTTCCATGACATTTGGGTTTTTAAATTTCATTTGCAGAAGAACTGCCATGGCAAAGAGCCTGAATGGAAAGGTATGAGTGACTACAGTGAACCCCAGGTGTGTGGGCATTCTGCAAAGAAAATTTCATCTTGCTAAAAGAGCTTATTAGGCAAAGAACTAAAACAGTGTGTTAACACTTATGAAAACGTGGGATCAGACTGACAGATGAGGGACCTAGAAAATATTATTTCCAAGTCATGCATCATTTAAAATCATCATTTCCTGAGTGACACCTGAAACTACTGAGATTTAGCAACTGAAATGGGAGTGTTAAATAGAATATCCTGATAAGTGTTCTATTTAAGAAAGCCATAATTTCCTTGTTTTTTCTGAAGAAACAGCTCTGTGACAATCACACAATGTCCCTCCATCTTCAGAAAGTCACTCAGTCTGGACTAAAATTCACCCTGACCAAGAGGGCTGACACAAAGTAAAACAGTAAGTCACTCTTGTTTTCAGAGAATGCTGCTGTCACATTGAGGCACTAAAATGAGGCTTGGATAGTCACTAGTGCTGAACCTTCAGCAGTTCCCCTCAGTAAATTGGTAATCAGATTTTCTAAGGGGTTTCAGAGCCCTTTTGAACAATTAGTGACTGGAACTGAAAGACAAGCTTATTCTGAAGAATCAAATGGCACTTAAATTATGTGCATTTCCTGTTTTAGCCTTCTGCAGAGGAAGAGAAGGCACAGCAAGTTGGAAAAATAGGACAGACTGAAATTACCCCCAAAAAAATGTTACTTCCAAGGAGTATTTACTTCTGCTGTTGATTGCAAATGACATTAGATAGATTTGCTGTTACATTTAGACAGTAAAAATTAGCATTGAACCTTAATGTAAATATTTCCCAGCTAAACTCAGGTCTAATCTTCTTAGTCCACTTCAAAACAGCCTCCTAAAGGCAATGCTAAATGGATCCACAAACTCATCAGGATGGTACTATACAGAGATCCTTTAGTTTCCTTTAGATCCTTTAGGTATAACAATTTATCCAAGAGCACAGATGTTAATGTAAGGCCACTTTGTTTTATTTGCTCACTCCATTTACTCACTGCAACCGATGCCAGCTCCAGAAGCATGATCAGCACACGAGCAAGTGAAGTTTCCTTCAGTATTTGTGCAGGTCATGTTGTCTCCACAGGTGTGGGACCCCATCTTGCACTCGTCGATATCTGTCACCCAAAGAGTCTGCAGTTAGAAGAATGAAATGCCTCAGAGCATCAGTAAAAAGGGCAGCAGGGGCAGCACTGTAGTCCCTAGGCAGTGGGGGAAAACACCAAAGACCTCTCCCTCTGCAAATATGCGTTCATGGAAAACCCAATGGAAAAGCAACCAGCGTACTTTCTGTAGCAAGGGCATGCTGTGCTGCTGCAGAAACTCCACACAGGGAGAAGGAGGGAAAGGGTTCCCCATGAAATGCAGCAAGTGCAGTAGAGTCGAAGAGGAGACTTATTTGTACCAGATGTACTCTCCTGGCATTGCCAGTCATAGTTGGCAGCCTGGATGCACATGCTGACATTCTTGCAGTAACACAGCAGAAGGACTTGGGAGTGGGGAGCTGCCCACCCCTGGGCCACCCACCTAGCTCAGCCTGAACAAAAAGCTTAGGCAGAAGAAAAGGGCCTCGAAGCCTACAGGTTTATTCAGTTTGTGAAAACACTTCAATGAGTGAGGCTCTGGATGACTGTGAAGAGGCTCTCTGACTTCAAGAGTTTCCAGGCTCAGAGCCCATGTTAGGCTCGTGTGTATCTTTCACCCCTATCCTGCTGCACACCCTCCTGCTGCCTCCATGCCTTCTCTGCAAAGGCCATGGCAGCAGCTCCTGCCAGGCTGGCACCTGCACGTTGCTAAGTGCCTAAGCACTCCCCTCAAAGGGGAGACCTTTGGTTCACACAGCAGAGTCATTCACTTAGCAGAGTTTGGGAGCCTCTAATTAATTTTATGAGCTACCAGCAGAGTACATGTGTCATATCTACTTTGGGGAATCACAGACCTGCTACCCCAATTTTTGTGAAATGATTGCTTATACTGCTGGGAATTTTTCTACAGTAAAAAAAAAAAAAGGAACACAACTGCTGCAGCATATTTCAAGAAATGTGATTTCAACAAAACAACATGAACCCATTGTGTGTTATCACTGGACATACTGTCACATTTCTGCACACTGTGCATGCATGAAGGTGTCTACAACTGAAACACAAAATCCTTTACCAGTTTCTGGTTTTCACAGTACATTTCAAGTCATCGAACACAAAATCAGTTTCAGTTATGTTTACATCATAATTATACTGCATCTTTTATAAAATGCTGTGAATCTATTTTCTGGATTTGTACACTCCAGGAAGATAATAGAGTTTTTCAGTAACAGTGGAAGGTGCTACACCCTGAACAATTATACCACACTATAGTGGTAAGTAAGACAGTAAAAGCCCGGGACTGCCTGAGGACTTGCCTTCTAGGTGGTGCTAGGACAGCAAGAAAACCTTGTCACTTCTGTCTGCACTTCCATCTGTGCTTCCAAACACCCTCAAACTTATAAATTCTGTCTCTGACCACTGTAGGCAAAAGTCTTCTTGATTCCTCTGACTCTGATACTTTTCACTCTCTGCCCATAATAATGATATTATCCTTAAATTTTCAGTCATCTTAATCAGCATTGAAGAACCAAAGTCCAGTAAAGTTATGTAAGAATTGGTTTAAACTTAATGGGGTTTGAATTAGGCTATAAAGGAAAAAAGGAACAAGAAAAGGACAAAAGAGAAGACTCTCATAAAGCTCTGAACAAACTGTGTGCTAGTCAAATACTGGAGAGGAAAAGCTTCCTGTTCATATTTACCACTAAAATGGATTAAGAATTTAAGGGATGTAGGGAATGAACTAAAGACCTGGCATTAGAGCTGGATGGGAAAATCAGTGGGTCTGATTATTAACAAGACTCTAAATGTACTCAAGTTGTCAGTGTCACACCTTGAACCTCATGCCTATTAAACAGACCTGGAATTATTTGATGAGTATTATGACACACTCAATACCTGCTTTCGTTTATATTCATGGCAACGATTTCCAATAAAGCTCTACTGCTTCACCTCCACTTCCCTCCTCCCCTTCACTCTTCCCCTCTCTCCTTCCACAGCTACTAAAAAGAGTGCAAACACTGAGGGGAGATATTCACTGACAACTACAGGCTTTGCATATTGATCAGTTGCTGAGGTTACCACACTTCAAACAGGGAGGAAGGAATCAAAAAGGCAGAAATGCCCCAGCCTTCCAGACCCAGCAGAGCCCTCCTACCATAGCAGTGGACTCCATCTCCAGTGTAGCCCTCCAGGCATTTGCAGACGTAGCCCCCTTCCGTGTTGATGCAGTGGGACACCTTTCGATCACAGCGGTCCATGCGCACTGCGCACTCGTCAACATCTGGGAGACAAAACGGGACAGCACACACGGCTCATGAAACCAGCACGTCAGTCGATCAACAGAAACATCTACAGCCTGAATCTCCCTCAGACTGTGCTGTCACTCGGCATTCGTGCATCTGAAGCAAATGGGAAGAGAAGGACTTTGTGATCTTTTTTGGTATGAAATTTGATGGGGGTGTTCTAGTGATCCAAGGACCAGGTACTATCAACTGGAGATCACAAATACAATTTGCTTTAAAAACACCTGTTCAGGGGAAATTATCTGATTCAAAACAAAGCTTTATATTATAGCATCATAGAATCCATTCAGTTGGAAAAGACCTCTAAGAGCATTGAGAAACTTTGCTTTGCAAAAGAACACATAGGCTTAAAAAAAAAAAAGTACTACAGTGAAAAAAATGTATGCCCATTTCAGCTTACAATTTTTTCCCTTTCTATAGCAACACAGATTCTTCTGAGTCTTCATACTTAGCCACCAAATGGTACTTTTTCCTGTGTGTATCAATTTTCTCTCTTGACCTTCATGAGAGAAAATTTCTTCCATTTATGTTGCAAACAAATCCAAAAATTTAAAGACCATCCTAAACAATGTTTTGTATGGCTGTTAGAGTTTTTTTTAGTGATAGGAAGAAACTAGAGCAGCACTTTTATATAAACATTACATCAGGAATACTGATTTTGAAGAGATTCGTTAGACCAATTCCTCAATATATCTGAATTATACATTAACTATCATGTCTATAGACTGAGCTTTTATAATTAGTCAGGTTTTACCAATAAATACATTATACTTCTATTATCCCCGTTTTGCTTGTTAATATTAATAGGATTAACACTCATGACTTGGGGGAAAAAAGGCATGTGATAATTAGCCGTTTCATCTCACGTGCTCTCTACTCATCACCATTTTCATACTATTGACCTTTCTCTGATGGGTCTCATAGCAGAGCTGCCAATGTGAAAGGAGATAGATTTTCTTCCTCCCCCCCAGTCCACAATTTTTCAAAAGTTATAATAATGTTTTTTATTACCATAGCATGATTTCCCCTTCCTGGTAAATCCTTTCAAACACTGGCACATAGCACCATCTTCCAGCAAAACACACTCTGCATTGACATAACATTCTAGTGCAGTGCAGTCATCTTGATCTATAGCATAAACAAACAAACAAAAAAACCCCACTAGATATATCTGGAAATATCAAAGCAGTTGCTGTGTATATATATATATTGAAGGAAAACAAACAAACAGCTAAGGAAACATAGATTCAAAGATTGAAACTTAGCTCTCCAGATAATAATGACATACCAATACAATCATTAGGGCTGTTCTATTTGTCTGGAGGGAGTTGACATGTCATTCAGTATCAGGCTTTCTGAATACTGTATTCAAAACCTTTTGCAAAATTTAATGATCTAGTGTCATCAAAGATATGTGGAATTCAATGGTTTACTTCCACTTTCTTTAGAGGAATGCAATATACTTAAAAATCTAAGGGAGAGACTTTCTGAAGTGTTACAAATTAGAAATGTTTGTTCTCTAGACCAGGATAATATTATCTATTTTTGTTGATATAGGAAAGGAATATAGAGACAAACAAAAAAAACATTCCTACCAGGAATAATTGCACAGACCCAAATTCTTGTTAGAAGGTTAAGAGCATGATTACTACCTGTCTCAGCAACGAGCCTTTCTTTCTTTAGGGTCTATGATTTCTTTCTGCTCTATAAACCTGTTCAGAGCCTCAGAGTAAATATAAGGAAGATATATAACCATCAGACTCTACCTGATACCATGATTTCAGCCATCAAAAAAATTATTTTCTGCTTTTCCCCATTGTCTGTGTCTTTAAAAATCGCAGTGCTCCGTGTGCTCTGGAGCACAATCTCTGGTGGTGGCATTGGCATTACCTCCTTGTGCCCAGTGACACTTCCTGAAAAAAGACAAGAAAAAGGTGACACAGACTATCTAAATCTACTGAACTAGCCTTCTGATTTTCGAACACTTGTCTTATTTCCAATAATCGTGGTGGTTTCCTTTTAAAATAAAAATCAGTATCCTCCCAGACTAACCTGTTTCTGACATCAAATTATTCCTAAAAGCACTCACTGGTGAGTTTTCTCAAATACAAAAGAGAAGAAATGTGACTCATTGCTCACAATACTTGTCAGACTGCACACATCTTTCTCACTGCAGTGGTGAGACAACATATTACTGTCCCAAGGACAACATTCCAGCATTTTTATTCTTCAGAGAAACCACCATTCTTAAAGTTAGAGCAAGGTGAATTTTTCCAGTGCTATCTGTTCAGGATCCTCAAGGATTTGAGGAGGGTCTTTTGGGAACTGTAGGATTGTACCTGCTGTTGAGTTGGAAGAATCCAGAGCATGACAGATTTTTCCATCTTGAGTTTTCCCAAATCCTGGATGGCACTTGCAGTGGACAATTCCAAAATTGTTTTCACAAATCTGATCACAGCCTCCATTCTCATGAAGGCAAGGATTTGCCCCTAATGAAGAAAAACAGGAAACTTAACAAGCTGCTTCTTCAGTCAACATCTCTGTTTAGACAAGAAGAGTTGAAGCACTTGGAAAAAGAATAAGGACTGACAAAAAGTAGGATTTTTTTTTAATTTAACAACTGATGCATATAGTAAAGCATAGATATTATCTCCTAGCCTCTGGCAGAAAGAGAGATTCACATACTCTGTATCTATACATGTACCACATTTATTTATTATTTTATTTCCTGTATTATTTCTCCATTAATATATAGAGTCCGAATATTACACGGGCATAAGGTACCTGTGATTAGTTTCTCTCAATCCTGGTCTATTGAATTACTCTTTTCTGCTTACAGGGAGATTGTTCCCAACAGAAAATCAAATTATTTGATCAAAAACTAATAAATCTTACAAAATCTCTGTTCAGGTCATTTGTTATTATTGGTGTGGGAGGGGTGCTAATAGACTAGGATAAATAGGAATTAGAAGAATGTGGCAGCCTCACGGGAATTGATCAGCATCTATTCTTGGGCATGAACATAAATCTGTCAGCATTCCTGGGACACATGCCCAGATGATGCTTTCAGTAAATGCCAGTCTGACTATGCAAGGCTTTTTAAAGAGCCTATTTCTGAGAAGATAATCCTCTCCCCAAGGACATCTATTCTACTGATACCAGGGAACAAGAGGAGGCTAGAAGGGAATGACTGCTTAACTTTTGCAGTATACCTGGTTTCGCCAAAGGATGAACTACAACCATTGATGAGGGTCTCAGCATGCTGCCTCGGAGACGTACCCTGTTTTGGCCGGTCTTCTTGTCCACCCTCACCAGGGACGGCCTAGCCCAGTCAGAAACCCACAGGTGGTCCTCAAACACCGCTACAGCAAAAGGGTGCCCTACAAAGACATTAGGGTTATCATTTCCACAGCTGCAGAACACACACAAGACACCATGTAAAGGAAAGCATAATCTGCATATAAGTCAACTTCTAACCCAGGCACATAGCCATGACCAAATTTCTAAGACACTGTTTAAGTATTCTTTAGTGTTATGTTGAAGAGTGTGTTGTTGGCACCTCACTACCTCCACTGACCCATGCACAATCACTGATCTTTGTTCTTACCTTTTCTTTCCATTAAATTTAAACAACTAGACCAAGACCTAGATGCTGTGCCCACCCAAACATTGGCTCACCAGTTCAGGATCCACAGTTTGCACTATTCACAAACAGCACCCTGCTTTGACCAGCAATTTATTAACCTCTTATCTTGCAAATACATTAAAGATTAAAATTAGAAGCGTAGTGTCAATCAATGGAGCTAGCAGGAACTGTGCAAACCCAATCCATTGCATAAACAGAAGGGATCGTTGTGTTCTTTGTTGCCATGGGCAGGTTATTACAGCTGTTTTACCAGCTGAAAATGGGGTTAGTGGAAGAGGAGTAATAATTTACCTATTTACCAGCTTTACCGAATGAGCTCTCAGTACAGGGGCACTAGAGGGAGCTGCTGTAATAAAAATTCACGTTACAGCAGAACACCTATGAAGCGGTGACACCTTCCCATCCTCCTGTGTACGGCTGTTCAAGAACAAAAGCTGAATTCCAGTCTTCACTAATAGCATTAGCAAATTATCTGGACATACTTCTCTAAATTCATACCCCTACAAGCCTTCATCTCTTTCGCTTCCTTGCATACAGATGTTGATGTCCTTTTCTCTCACCTCCAAACAGCCATACCACTGCTCCTTTCTCTCAGTCCATGTTTCTGTTGTGCTCCTAGCTCTCCTTCCCTGTAAGACACTGTCTTACTCCTTGTGGAGAAAAAAAATGAAACTTTAATCAGGCTTCAAGGTCCTCCCTTGCAGATCTGCTGCAAGGTGGAGCATATAGCAGAATATGCACAGCAGGGGAAAAGAGAAGAAAGCTGGAAAGTCACTCTTCTCAGGCCTTTTGATGTCTTATGAACTCGAGAACACTGATTCCTCCAGGAGCTCACTCCACTCACCTTTAAAGGAGTGGGAAGGTATCTGGCTTAGGTGATGAACAGAAGCTTTCCCAGAGCATGGACTAGAACAGAGGCTGCTCAACAGAGTAACCATGACGTTACCCACAGCAGTGATGGTGTTGGGCTGTGAGTCCTCACTCTGTCCATTTTTTGTATGTATACCTACACAATGGTCCCCGGAGAGATACCATGACCAAAGGGAATTGTCCTCTCCAGAAACTAATTTGCCATGTGTGAGATTCTTAAACATATGGTTTTAGGTGTGGTACAACATCAGTTCCTTGCTGCTGATATCTCTTGCTCCAGAACAACACAGTTAGATGTCAAGCAAGAGAAATCTCAGCCATAAAAACTACAAACACATTGTAAAATCATTTTTCATTTGCTATCTATTGTGTGTTTAGAATAATTCCTGGGTTCAACATTGCAGACGCAGGTTTGCTGCTCAAGGACCTTAATGACCCAGATTAATTCCCTTTAATCTTACATCAGTATAACTCACTGATGCAATAAACACAGCAAAACCTGAATTAAACTAAGCAGCCATGCATGAAAAAAGCAAAACATATTTTTAATTTTTTGATTCATTTTTCTGTGAAGGCAGAGAAATCCTCTATGCAAAGCAAAGTGACACAGTAATAAATGCAGAGAGTGTTAGAAAGCCATACTTTTGCAAAAAGGGATGAAAGTCAGCTGGGTAACAGAATGAAGAGCTTAAGTGCTGCCATTAACCTCAACGCAGAGCTGCATGGGATATACAGCACAGCAGCTGGCCAGAAATTTTCATGCACATTTGCAGATTCACACACACATGGACAAGCAGCAGTAGGTAATTATCAACCCCAAAGCCTCACCTACATCATTCTGGGCAAGAATTCGACGACCAGAACCGTCCAGATTTGCGCTCTCAACCAGGGCCCGTTTAGCATCACACCAGTACACCTTGTCGGCCAAGTAGTCCAGAGCTATTCCACTGGGCCACCCCAGGCCAGTGCTGGCAACGACCTGGCGATCGAAGCCTTCTAATGAAGAGCTGCCAATCCGCGGATTGACCCCCATGTCAGTCCAGAATAATCTCCTTCAGAAAACAAAATGAATACGGGAAGTCAGTAAGTAAATGTTTGTCCTCCTCTCCATGGAGTTCTTTCAAAGCGGAAAGGTCAGAGCAGAGTGATACAGCCCTGGCTCACAGGAGGAAAAGTGCACGCTTCAAGCAAACATATTGGCTGCTGATCTTTTCACACATGCCTTGAGACTCCAGGTGATCACACTGGGACTTATGCAGAAGCCTCACTCTTTTCACAGGCATGAAACCTTTGGAAAACAGCTCCTGACTGGGCTAACTACCAGCTCTTCATATCTGCTTTTTGATTTTCCATGTGACAGTTGATAGTGCTTTAGCAAACTCAGACAACAGAAATTGATGCATTAGCCAGACCCTTGTCTAAACAAGGGTGAAACAATACACAAATGCAACCAAGATTACCCATTACCCATGTAAAACAAGCAAGAGTGGGCAGGTTGTTTTAAAAAAATAAGCAAGTATCAGGCCCAGAATCATTCTTCTTTTATTAAAATCCTGATTCTCAGGGTCTCCCTCTAGAGTCCTGTGTGTTACTCACTGAGTGTTTAGTGGTTTTCAATAAACAGACAGTGCTAGAAGGCAACTCAAAATGGGGATAGCTACAATTGCAAATAATTTCTGAAGTTTGAGCTCATCTTCCGAGGCATCAGCTGCCTTGGTCAGGTTTACTGAAATAACCCAAAGATTCACTAAGCTTTAATTACAGAAACAGCTTTGCTCTAGCTAATGAAGGGATCAGTATTTTCAAGAGCTCTAATTGTGTTTCATATCCCTCTTTAATATTTACAACTGTGGACATTGCAACAATATCTGTTCATCCTTTCACCATTAGCTTTCTAAAAAGGAAGGTTTAAGTGATGTTTCCTCCTGCCTTTCCCCTTGTACCCTTTGCTTCTACCAATAATTCTAACAAACAATCTCCCAGAGCCTACCTTTCCTCAAAGTTTTCCTGCAAAATGTCTCTATAGCATTCAGTCTCTCCTGAAAGATTCTTTCAGGTCTTTTATGTCCAGAGGCAATCTAGCAAAACTCCCTCCCCAGCCCTGCTTCTTCTTGGATTCAGCAGTACTTAGTTATAGCTGTACTAAGTTATATCAACACAAGATTATAAAAAAAATCCAACAGATTTTAAATGCTCCTACTCCAAGCGTATTGACTGAAATCCGTGGGAATTTGCCATTGATTGACATAGCCAGAATTTCATCAAGAGTTTAAACACCCAAAACTCCTGTGATCATTTCAACACTAGTTAAGAAGATATAAGGTGCATTTAAAACAACAAATGTCCAGAACATTATATTAGGTTTAGTTTCCTCAGAAACTGAAACATGGGCCAAAAAAATGCCCATTTTGCAAGCACTATTGATTAAAAATTATTACCTTCTACACAATAATAGATATGGAGCCATCAAAGTTTGTAGTGTGGTACCTACAGCTATCAGAGTGACCTCCATTGCTCATGCTTTTCTTTAGCTTAAACTGCATACAGTATCATTAATGCTCCTATTACTTTCTTCTAAAATCTAGATGAGAAATGAATGTGTCCCAGCTCACAAAATAAACCCTGCAATTAAATATTACAGTTCACACAACTCTGCAAAGCAATGACTAACTCAGCACAAGACTAATGCACGTTTGGACTGCCAAAAGGGCAAGGTTTGCATGCTCATTTAAAAAAATCCTCCACAAGTATTACATGATTTACTGTGTTTATCACTCCTTACTTAGCAAATGGGTGAATAGCAATCCCTCGGGGCTGGGAGAGATCCTCCCAGATGATCATTTTTCTTTGCATTCCATTCAGATTGCTCCTTTCAATGCACACCTTCCTGCAACACACAGAGCACTGTTAGGTCCTCCCTGCTATCTTTTTAATTACCTTCTTGGGCAGAATGTACTAAGATTTTGCATTGTTTTGGTTTAGCTGTAATAAATAATTTTACAGCGACAGGAAATAATCCTGCTGATGTGGGATGTCTAGTTGTTTTATCAACAAGTAATTCATGTTACAGCTTCATTATCTGATCCAGGCATGATGATAAAATTCCTGCTGCTCTGCGAAAGACATGAAGTTCTCCTTTGGGTAAATAATTGATTGCAAGTGTGATCACTAACAGATAAATGCTAGCTTTAATGGGAGTCAGGAGGAAAACCAGCTCCTAACTTAATGCCATTACCAAATGTATAAAGAATTCTTTTTTAAATAGTACTTTTACATAGCATTTTTCATCCAGAAATCACTGGTCATTTTACATATTATATCACTCTAGGACAATCTATTTTGCAGGAAAGAATGAGGCTAAGGTCCTTAAGATTACTCATAAAGTCTGTGGTCAAGTCAAGTATTGAATCTACATTGCCAGTCTTCCAATTCACCTTTTTTCCAGAAAACTGATCTTACTGCTGCAACATTCACCTTGCCAATCAAGGATCAGCCTCTATCTGCAAGCAAGCCTACAGCCTTCCATGCCTCTCTGAACTTTCTAACAGAGATGGAAGGAGAAATACATTCCTGCAAATATGAAATACAAACAGGTAAATGCACTGGGTGAGAAGAAAGTCGCAGGTTCAAACTCTCACATTCTCCCTGAAATCTTGTCTTATGGAGAGAAGCGCCATAATTTCCCATCTCACAGGAAACTCTGGCATATTTCTGCCGCAGCACAACCATGTGACAATATTGTATCTAAAAGCCAGGAAGTGGACTAGAAGAATATTTAAAATGGAGAAGGAAGGTGATCTAAACACTCAAAATTACTTTTTATTGACTAATGAATTAATTGCTCATACTGAAAGCTCATGACCATTCATCAAGGAGTCTTCATTATCTGTTGTGGTCCAACACTGCCTTTTCATCAAAGGTCAGTTTTGTTTCTCTCTGCATATGAAGTTAGGTATCAGCTGAAAGGTGGTCATATGGTCTGGCAGTTGTCATTCCTCTTTTACCACAGAAAATTGACAAAGAGTCTCCGATAGCATGATTCTAGCTGCAAACAACACTGATTTCTGCCCAAGATGTGCTCAGTACAGCAATAATCTTTTTTATATGTGTATGTAACGATATACCTATACACACACACACAGAGTGTATGTTCATTAAAATGAGTGTAAGCAAATATATTCACATGCACATGTGCACATATGTATTTGTATATATGCAGTACATGCTTTAGATTCCTTGCAACTTAGTCCAAACTCTTGCTTCTTGGAAAGACAAAGATAAAAATACAGCAGCAGACTGAAAGTGAATTTCCAGCATTTTAGCTTTAAAGATCCTTCCAACTGTATAAACTTGAGACTGCAACTACCCAATCAGAATGTGAAGCACTACTGAATTAGAGTGATATCTAAGCCATTTCTGTGTCACCAGTCATTTATTCCAAATATTTTATGGCATGCTTCAACATAAATGCACTGTGGAGCATGTACCCTCTGTCTGTCCAATACAATTTATGGTTAATCCAGTCCACAGCAAGGCCTTCGGGTGTATCTATAGCTTCATGAATAACCTTTTCACGATCTGAACCATCCAGATTAGCTCGTTCTATCCATTTCAAGGCAGTGTGGGCAAAGTAAATCTGCGAATAAATAACAGACAAGGTGTCATTAGTTCCCATCTCACTTTTTGCTCTGCCTCCCCTCTCTAGTAATTCAATTTCTCAAGCACCTTTTTCATCTTGAAAATTCCCTAAACTGCTTATTCACAAAAGGCTGCACAGGTAACCTGTGATCCCTGATCAAATAAAAAGGCACTTATCCCTTGACCGAGATGACTTCTACAGTCAGCTTGTGCTTAGCTGTAAATCCTGGTTGCCCTATATACAGCCCTCTGAATATGCCGTGGTTTTGTTTCAGCCAGCAGCTTCTTCACATGAAGCACAGCTGGGGAAGCAAAAGTAGGAGCAGGCAGAAAGAAGCGTGTTGTCATTTCACTGGCTGCTCATGCTGAAAAGTGAGAAGTGTGGAGAAGATAGTAGCACTCTATGTATATCAAGGACCTGGGAAGGGCAAAAGGAGTTATAAAATTGGCTTCTATTTTTTTGCTCTTTCATTCTGCAGATATCTTAATTTTTTATCAGGTATCTACTCTGTAAGGCTCTAATAGTTCCAGAAGAAGTTTCTTAGTTTTGGGTTAAAAGAAAAGTTCTTTGCTGATAGGGAAACTATGTTTGCATTTTCCAAGGACATGTAAAATTTCTCTTGTATTCAATACCAGAAGGAGCCATAATGGCATAACCACATGAAAAACAATGCTGAGGCTTTCTTTGGAAATGGTAACAGCAGACCAAATCACTTTGCTTTGATGCTAACCACGAAGTCAAACAAAACAGGAGGGAGCCTCCAGCCTTAGACCAGCTAATTAAATACCATGGGAGCACAAAATGCTGCTGCCTTGCCACTCAGCTCTGTGCTGCCCATTCCGGGCTCCTGCAGCCTGGCTGGCCCCTGCATGTCCCCTCACCTCTGCAGTGCCCACCTGACAGCACAGGAGGGATCACAGGCACACACCAGAGTCCCTGGCACAGCTGATCTACACTTGGCACAGCACAGAACAACTGCTGCCTCTCCAGCAGGGCCCTATTTCAGGAGCAGGTGGCAATGTTCCAGGAGCGCCTGAAGTGCTCCTCCTGTAAATGCAGATCTGGTAACATTCACACTTGTTTAGCTGTGTCCATCTGGGCCTTGAGATGCTTCCAACAACTTATCTGAGCTCCTCGTCACCTTTCGCTGTACCATCCAGTACGTCTTTGCAACACTTTTACAGTTTAAGTCCCTCCACAGGAAAATACAACTATCTGCCACAGAAGGTTTAGCAAAGCACAGCTGAACTCCTATTCTTCTCAACTCTGCAGGCAAGGAGCAGGACATTAGGATGTGGTGGCACAGACAAACAGCTCTTTATACGGAGAAGACTGCTGTTTCCAACAGCACTATCTAGTACATGAGGAACACATAAACTCAGTGAGCATTTAGCAGTTTTGCTCAATAATGTCAGGACATGGGAAGTAATTCTTACTACATTCCATAGGAATCATACAGATTTAGCTGTACAGAAAAAAAAATATTGTTTGTACTACTAAACAGTAGAAAAAAACCCCCCCACAATATATTTCCAGAAAACAACCCTGCAGCCTTAATGGAGAAGACTTATCAATCACACAAAAGTTCTTTGAAATTGAAGTCACACCTGAAGTGAAATTTGAAATCCAAATTCTCTGTGAGTTATCATGTTCAATGTACAAAGCACATTCAATAAATAAGTAAAGATGAAGATCTTCAACCAGAGTTTGGCAGCCTTTGCCAGTTGTGCTCCTAGACAGGCAACAGAACAAGGAGCAGCACATCGTGTAATCCAGATCACGGACAGAGGAAAGGTTAAGGCACATGAAAGCTCAATCCTTTTGTCCTTGCAACACTCCAAAATCCTCTCATTTTAATGCCTTACCTTATTTTCCACCGGGTCAAAGTCCAGTGCTAAGACTACTCCCATCTGCCAGTCAAGTAAACTTGTATAATCTGTTCCATCAAAACTGATCTGGCGGATATCTTGGCCATTTGCAAATAACAAAAATGGCTTAGGACCTGTTGATGAAAATTTGCTAGCATAATTATTGCACTAAGCTCAAAGTGATCTCTATCTTGCATTACTGCCCAGCTAGCATTTTAAGTAGCAGTACAAGACAAAATGAGGAACAGAAGCACAAAGAAATTATGACAATTTTCTTACATTCCACTTGCCTCAGAAATTAAAAATAAATGTGAATATAAGTTTACAGCAGCAGCCTCAACATTTCTGACAAAAGGAGTCACTAGTACTGCTGCATTTCACACTGACTTAGCCTTAGCCTCAAGGCAATCATCTCTCTACATTTCACAGCATCACCATAAGTGCCAGAACAACTTGACTTTTGCATATGGAGAAGACTTTCATTGTAAAAGCAAGAAAAATACTGTTCTCCAAAAATATTATAGCTTTCCCCTTATTTAAGGCACAAATTAAAAACTTCTCTTTCCTCCTCTTTTTTGACAATTGCTTATACCTTGCTGATCACCAGGGTCTGCCCTGTCCTCAGAAGGAACAAAATGGAATCCAACCAAGCACATCAAATACCTCGGCTTCCTGGGGCCAGTGGGGGAGAAATGTCCTTGCTTAGGACATTTAGGAAAGTCCTTTAACAGACTATTCACTACCCTGTTCTCCAAATATAGAGACCACAGTCCAGGTCTGTAACACTGGGCAGCAACTACACCCGTATCTACGTGAAGGCATAAAAACCTGCATACTGCAGGACAGGTCTCCTCACTAAGGGAACCCAGAGTGGAATTTTGAAGTTGGATCATAGATTGATCCCTCTGTGAGGGAGACTGAACCGTATATTGGTGCTTGTTCTGTTCATTTCCAAAATAAATTATCTTTCCTAACAACTAATATTTCCCAAGTTCACAAAGTAACCTCAAATCAGTGCAAAAAGGGATCCTAGTTGTGTCATCCACCTTAAATGACTCAAAAAAGGGTTTGCTTTTTTTGCCAGAAATATGCAGGAATACCAAGACACCAACCTATAGCAGTGCAGTGCTTCCTGTCCCGCTGAAGCTTATATCCAGGGAAACAAGCACACTCCCAGGAGGATGGGCTTAAAGAAGAGCATATCTGACTGCAGCCACCATTATCTGGAGATGTACAACCTTAAACAGAGCATTTGTAAAATTTTACTGTGCCGTTCTAAAAAAAAATAAAATCAGAGGTATAAGAGAATGATTCACTCTGCTCAGGATTTCTACAGTGCAAATAGTCTCAGTGACTGGTAGATTTGCCAAAAGGCCTCCTGCTGAAAGCAGAAGCCTAGAGAAGTGAAAACAAACTAGTAGCAACCTGTTCCAGAGTTTTCCTGAAAATTTACAACACAAGATGGGGAATGGGAGGGTGGGATACATAAAGAGAGAGTCTTCCATGTGTTCATTATTTCAGAGAACTCTTCTCCCATGCAAATCTCATCCCATTGACAGCAGGGTAAAAAAATTTATCAGACTTTGCACTCATGCAAAGAAACAGCAAATTAATGCAATTCTTTCCCTAGAAGTTAATTAGGCTAGGATGGCAAATTGATACTTTCTAATAAAACAAGCCAAGATTTCATGTAAAAAGAAACCATTCTTTTGTTATACTTCCTGTTATAATCTCAATACCAACATGAGCTAGCAAAACAGAAATAATGACGGAATCTATGTATTAAGTACAGTCCATGATATGAAAGGGATTAAAAGGGAAAGAGGATTTTATTCACAGCATATGGCTATCAGTAATTGAGCTACCTTGATTCCTAAGACTGAAAAGACGGAGTTGAGAAGCTACAGTTCCCTGAATTTGGAAAACTGCTGAAATGGGGGATGACAGATTAGGGAGTGTAGCAGCTCCAAGTATTCTGACTGCAAAAAAATTCCATTTGTGGGTAAGTTAGAGTGACTCTGAACCTGGGCTGCATTATGTCAATAAAGTTACTTTCAAATTTCACCTAACCCCTAATTTTGTATATATGTTTCCCCTCAAGTATGAATTTTACATGTCTCCCGCAACAAAAATCTGCAACCTGACTTGATCTGTGCTGAACACTAAAGCATTTGGTCTGCAAATATTGGATGTTGCTGATACTAAAAATCTATTAAGAAATTGAGATGAGTACTGCTCATCTCAGACTCAAAGCACTTGACATTCTAATGTCTTTTATCTTGTACAATCATTTACAGGTGTTCAAAATGAGTGTAAAATGCCTTCATTCACTTCTGGCTCTTGGTGCCAAGAATAAACAGAGCTTGGCTGTCACTTCAGCAAGAGAAAATGTTACTTACCTGTGCATGTTTTGCCATCCACTTTGAGCACAGATCCTTCCGGACAAAAGCAAACAGGGCCTTTGGATGTTTGAAGGCAACCATGACTACATCCAGTGTCATTACTTGTACATGTAATTAACTCTACAGTAATTTAAGGAGGAAAAAAAATCCTAAATTATTATAAACATTTTTATTAAGATCCCAACAAGAGATGTTAACACCTTCTTAAACAACAAAAGAAGAAAACAAAAAAAACCAAACCCATAAATAAATAAAAGTGTGATGTTGAGAGTACAACACTTCTGCTGTCTTTCAGTGGTTTGTTTTGCTTTGTTTCTGTTTTTCCACACCTTCTCCTAATTACAGCAGAGGAGAAAGCCAAAATTTCTGAGTCCTGAAGCCATTATACTTACCAGCTGTAAATTTTCCAAAAGCCTATGAAGATGAGTTATGAAAATAGAAATAATTTTAAAAATATTGTTTTCTACATTTCATCAAAAATAGATGAAGTTTTAAGAACTACAAAGAATCTATAGAGAAAGAATAAGTATGAAAGACAAAGAGAATGAGGAGAAACTACTTTCCTACTACTCCAAGTGTAAAAGAGCTAGGATCAAAGGAAACAGGCAATGAACCTTGCAAAACCAAAAACTATGTTCCTTAGTGTCAATTTCAGAAGCTGTAAGTGCAAAATCATCTAAGGATCTGGCAATAGCTTTCCTTTACTTGCCATTAGAAATATTGCATTGCAAATATTTTTTTTTTTTTACTATTTCTTTAATCCAATTCCACAAGATATGCTCCTTCTACCTACAGTGTTGCAGTGCTCCATCTATTTTTCCCAATTCTAGTGCCATACAGCAACACACACTGGAGGACTGGAATTAATGCAAGATGCCCACAGCTGCCTCTTTGAATCAGCTGCACACACTGGTGTTAATGGTGCACAGCTCTTGCAAATATTGCTTCTCCAGGCCAACTGCATTCTAGACTGGACTGTTCTAACCACTTAAGCACAGAGAATAGGGCCCAGAAAAAATTCAGGTTTCTCTCTGACCAGAGCCTGTGGCTTTAGATGAAGAGCTTTGGAAAGGACTTGGAGGAGGAGAAAGCATAAAAATCTCTGGCCAGCATTTGGACTTCCCATCTCATGTGTCTCTCGCAAGCTGCATGGTTGGAGAACATCTGCCTTGTGCTGCAGTGATTAAGGAGTTACACTGTCCATGCTGCACCCCTAGCCTGTGCTAGAAGAGCATTATTCTCTATCTAATTTGAGCCACTCTAAATGCAGGCATACATTTCAAGCTGGTCATCCAAAGTAGGACTGAGTTGCACAGTGTCTAAGTGTTGTCTTGGATGCAAAATTAAATCCTACATCCCAATAACATCTGGCTGCAGCACTCCCATGGGTCTTCCGCCTCATCTGGCTGCCTTCTGCAGCTGTCACACACACCCTGGACCCCCACATTAGGGTCACTGAATCTTGATCCTGGCTCCCTCTAATAAAGAGGAAGAAGTGGCTCCTACAGAATCACAGAATATCCCGAGCTGGAAGGAACCCACAGAGGTCATCGAGTCCAACTCCTGGCCTTGCCCAGGACTCTTGGAGTCTAAAATAGACTGGCTGCTAGAGTCTCTTAGATTCTATGGATATAGTTACTCTCTAGTAGTGATATTTAATATACCCTAGCTCCTGATCCTGCCATGATCCACACTTAACTCGTTGGTGTGCACTGGCACTTCTACTTGGGCCTTATACCAATGTTTTGTTTCCATGGAAACAAAGTAGAAGGACCTTTGTCTATGCACAAGTTGCACTTCAAAAGTGACCGACAATATCCCAGGACCTCAAAACTTGGAAGCTTTTCACATTTTACATTCTAGACTTACTTCAAAAGGCTTAATTCATTCGTAGGCTGAGCATACGCATTTAATTCTATTCATGTTATGCACATTAGCAATGCTATTAACCCTGATCTGAAAAGAAAAACCATGATGCTGTGAGCTGTTCATTCAGAGCCTGGGCAAATTCTTACGTTGTGAGCCCAGTTCAGAGACCTCATTTAAAAATACATAACTGCTTATCCACCTGGAATGTGTCACAGGGCCTAATCTGAGAAGAGATCTCTGGAGGCATGACTTTTTTTTTCTCCTCTGAAGAAGAGTATCCAATTTCTCACGTGTAACTTATGCTTCCTTAAACATGACACCTGAAATCAGTTCACTCAGTTTAAGCTGATCCTGCTTACATAACAAGAGATTGGAAGCAAACAACACAACACACAAAACTTTCAGCAGTTCCAGTGTTAAATGAGGACTCTCTCTGATGAGATACTCCAAGTGTTTATCTACTACAGCTCCTTACCGTGACATGTTTTCCTGTCAGGCAGCAACACAAAGCCTCTCGGGCAGGTGCAGTAATAGGAGCCAGGGATGTTCACACAGCCTAAAGTGCAGCCATGATTCCAGAAGCCACACTCGTTAATGTCTGCAAAAAAGAAGGATTTCTTGCATCAGAGTAACATCATCAACCAATGCTGGGGAATCAACTAAAGAAACAAAGTAACAGCCTGAAAAAATACCTTTTTTTTTAAATTCATTTCGCAAAAATATGTTTTTCCTAATGAATTACAAGAAATCAAGTTTGCACACCTCATTCAAATCAGTGTTAAGAATTTTCTTTCAAAACATACTCAGGCTGCATGTGTCCAGCATAGGTGCCTAAAGGACTTTCAAAAAGATGCTTTTCCATACAGATTCCAGTGCTATTTAAATCCTGCTCACATCCAAAAGAATTTACATTAAACACCTTCTTCAAACAAAAATTCTTTAAAAAAATTTGGCTTCAACATGGCTTGAGTAAAAGCCTCAAAACAGAAGTGTATTAAAAGTCGAAACTCAGAAATCAAACCGGGGAATTCCCTGAGAACTGGAACACTGCTGCTCAGGCAGGTTTGTAAATCCTGTAAAATAGGAATTCTGATGCCATTATGTCTTATAAAATCTGGTCATGTAGTGAAAAAGGTGCTTTAAAAAGTATTATGTTGTCTATTATTAATAGTAATTTTTGATTTTTAATAAAACAATCCAGAATAAAACATTTAGAAGCATGTTAAGAAATTCTGTCTTTTCTGAAAGTGATACTTAATACAGATATTTTGTTGCTGGGTTATTCAATATTTCATCTTTGGTGACACATCTGGTTTAATTTTTATTTAGAAATTAAATTAACACACATAAACATGCATACTTATCTCAAGCTCCTTTACCTACTCAGACTAAGACCAAAATTTCTCACAAGAATAGTATCTGTGACACTTTCATAGGTCTCTTTTTGAACCAGTTCAGAACTTGGAAGGAACAAAACTGAAATGGCACACTGGAATTTTTAAAACCTCATATTGGTATTTCATACTCAATAAGTAAAAGAACAGAAGATTTTTTTCATGTGATGGAATAAATCTGACAAGAAATTAATGTATTACCTTCACAAAACTGTTTATTTCGACTTAAAATAAAGCCACTAGAACATTTACACCGATGAGTCCTTGAGTCTAGCCTGCAGATTCTTCTTCTGCACTTTCCTCTGTTCAAATCACAGATTCCTTTTTCTGGAAGAACAATTACAATGTAAGTAGAATGGAGTTTTTATCATATCAACCCACTAGTATAAAGATGATGAGAGGTGTATTTTCTTCTCAAAATTTGCTTGCTAAACCTGAGGAACTTCTTATTAACACAAAATAACTTCTATTTTTTTTCTATTGGCAGAATCAGGAAAAAGATCACTGTAAAAAAGTACTGGGAATACTAGGAGTAGGTGTGTTCAAGAATAATTTCAAGCTTGATGTCAGCACAAGCAGAGCTAGACAAAGCCTGAACTAAGGGATGGTTTGGTTTGGGCCCATACCTATGGTGACTATGAAAGGGAAAATTCAGGTTTCATATGCCCTCAGTCCTGCACAGGATTATATATTACTCTGTAAAACACTCAGAAATAAAAATGACAGAGAAGGAGAACACATGCAAAAAGAGAGAAGAGAGTTTTGAGTTTTTTTAAAGGACAGATAGCATGCAAAGACTGCTACTATTATTGTTATTATTACTGTTATTATTAGAGATGATATTGGAGTATAAAAACCACATTATTACTCATTATTTAACAACTGTGCAGATTATAAAGACCATGTGTTCATTTGGACAAAAAGTATTAGCACATTCTAGAGAATCTTTGTATTGGAGTGGATCTATGAGAAATACAAGCATTATAAATGTTAAACTCAAATTGCAAACTCAGAATCTTTCTTCAATGGAAGAAGAAAAAAAAGTACCCAACAGATCCCCAGGAGCCTTCCTACTTCTCCTGATTCACAGAAAAAGCTACTCCAGTGTCCTTTTTCATGGGAAGGATTTGCAGAGCCTCAAGTCTGTACTCAGTACCTTTCAGGGCTGGTGCTTTCATATCTATGCAGCACTCATTATTTCCTTTTTGTCTCCAAAATTATTATTTTGGTTTTAATCTTCATAATCTTCCTGTGGAGCTTGCCCCTTTCCCAAGCCAACAGTAGCTGAATTCATAAGCTCATACTGGCAAACAAATGCTTATATGACCAATTTTCTTGTGCTTCTTAGTTCACATTCTAAATTCCAAGAGATGGAAAACTGCATAATATTTAAGCTCCAAGTTTATTCATCTGCTAGCCACAGCAGAGAAAATGTTGGTCCCTTGGTGGAATGACAGATCACATCTATCAAAGTAATAATATATAATTTCCCAGGGAAACACTGCAGCATGGCTGAAGACACAGGCACCTTGCTCATATTTTCATCAAACTGACTACTTCTTCTCTAACAAATGTTATATCATTAAATGAAAAATTATGAATGGATTACTAGATGGATATTATCTATGTTATTTAGAATATTATCTTTTAAGAGACTTGAATTTTGTGTGGTTTTAGCTGAGTCTCTCTTTTTGTAGAATAAATTTGGAATTGGACACAATCTTTGTCTACTGCAACTGAATCAGGAACATAAGTTAGTGGACAGTATTATCTTCAAATAAAGAACCCATTGGAATTACGAAAGTGCAAGGGCATGCAACCAGAAAACAATAGAATCCAGAAACAAGATCCCATTCAAGGCTGCATCATATCCTTATCATTGTTCCTGATTTTTCTGCCCATGTTTGTACCATTATTGATCTAAGTGGTCTAATGAGACATAAGACACATGTGAGTTACAGAATAAATAACAGAAGGCATAGTTTTTCCACCTAGAGAATCTCAAGAAGATAATTTTTAACTGAGTAAACATTAGAACCCTATGTAGCCATATCAACACATAAAAATACAATCCCATTTCAAAGCTTAAAGAGAATGGTGATTAAGTTATGAATCACAAAGTTTTTAATGTAATATTTTCTGGAAGAACACCATTACAAATCATAATTTCTAGCTTATTAGCCTGATGCTAGTATCTTACACTGGAAAGAAAGACAACATAATTCCTCAAAAAAAAAAAAATCCCCAATGTACTGAATATCATTAATCTCTTAGGAAAGATACTTTTAAAGAATTCCAGGGGCAGTCTTTGAGATTTGAAGGTAAATCAGACATATTACGAGCCATTAATAGAAGTATGATACTGCCATACCGAAGGTGTTCTATGGGGTTGCAACAAACCTGTGGATGAATTAATGCTCTTCTCTTTACTTATTGGCCCTGACCAACCCAAGAAAGTAATTTGGAAGAGAAAGGGAAAAGGGGAGATGAGGAATTTAAGTAGCAAAATTAATTATTCAAATTCCAGTAAAAAAATCAAATCACCTTAAGTTGCACACTTCTCCCAAGTTCTCTTTTCGTCTGAAGGAACTCACTAGTTATCTGCTTTAAAGAAAACTTGATAATTCACAGCTGACATTATGTTGCATTGTACATTTTCTTAGCTTGTACAGAACATCCAATTAGTCTAGGTATGCTTTTATCTCCAGGTTTCTCTGTTGTAAGATCAGCCATAAATCTCATTTGAACTCCAGGCTCATTAGTCCTCCTTTCATCCCCGTTCTTTCATTGGATAAGCCAAGCAATGTGCATACAAAGTCCAAACGGTTCATCTGGATTCAGCCTGTTAAGCTTCTTTCTACTCCATCACTTCCCAGACATTTTTACAGGAAGTTATTTGGAATTTTAAGAAAGAAAGCCTCCTGCTGACAACACTTACTATCATACAAAAATTTACTAAACCTATTGGAAATATATATACATTTGAAAACATCGGTAGTTTATATATTAACAAAAGCGGGGAAAGCCTTTTTCCATGGAAAGAGAAACTCCAGAAAGCAGAATGTTCTGGTGGAAGGAGTGGAGTTAATCTTCTGAGAGAAGAATAAAAGTGTCCACAATTACTGAAATTAAGCTGCACATTCTTGCCCTAGCTCCTCTGAGAGTACCAAAAGTGTTGAAAAAAACACTTCCATTTGCCAGGACGAGTATTTTCCCCAAAGTAAGGACAGATCAAGTATTGTCTCTCAATAGAGACTCCCTGTGCTTACAAATGTAAGCTTGATTTCCAGGAACACTTTATCTTCTGCATCTCAACACATCTTGGCACTGCAAACAAACCATATGAAGAGGAAAGTTCCTTTGAAGATTTTGATTTTCCCTCTCAGACCAGAGTTCAGAAAGCAGAGACTTCATCATACTGCATAAAGCTGTTGGTTGGCATGAAAAATGCAAAGCCTATATTATAGTAGATATTTAGGAATAGTTCAAAGAGATATTTACGGTTTCATTTTTGCTCATAAGAACTAAAACAAACACTACATTCTCCCATGTCTTTTTATCATCTATACCTCTGGGAATCCATGGCCATCCTCCCTTGGGAGCTGTGCTACCACTGGTTGACATACAAATGCCTCCATGCTGTTTGCTCTGTTGCTCTTATCCAAGCAAAACTGCTGACAAAAATTGTTCCATTAAAGCAAGAATGCTCTGCTTCCCAGAGCCCAGAGGATAAGACATTATTTCCCTCCCACACTTCCTACTGCCTCAGCAGGAATCCTCAAGGAAGGTGAACTATTGATAGTCAATTACTTTAATTTTTGGATCCACAGTGAAAGGCAGCAAGATGATCAACTCACACTGTGGGCTGCAATTGGTATCAATTAAAGAGACAAGAGACTCTTATGCTATAGTTATTATGACAGCTTCAAGCCTGTCTAAGACTTGCTGACTTTTGATTGAATCATTTCACAGCAAAGCTGAGACATCCGCTTGTAAAACATACTGTATGCTTAAAATCCTTCAGTGCCATTAAAATCAGAGGTGCTTAGATGCACCTTAGAGTAACCTTCCAGAATGAAGCAGATATTTGATGAAAATAATGTAGACAGAGGATTAGAAAGCTGCATGCTTTGTGCATTTCGCAGGAAAACATAAAAACATCTTTGTGTAAAAAACAGGAAGAGAAGGAGAAAACACATTTATCTGCATGTGTATTTAGATTAAAGAAATGAGCAATTCATGTTCAGCATGCTTCTAGCCTGATCTTCAGCTGCAATTACACACACCAGGTGGACCTGTGGATCACTGAATTAAAAAGAAACTTTTTCCTTTATTTCACTGAGGCCTGGAATTTTGCCAAAGAAAATTCTCACTGTAGAGAATCAGAGTGTATGACATTATTATTCTCACACATAAAACCGCAGCATTACATTGACTTACCCAAATCCTGAGAATCAATCCTTGCACCTGGCTGTTTAAATGGATGTACTATTTTTATCTCCACTGGTGGGAAAAATGATGGCTTCAGGCTAATTGTGACTACAACTTTTCCAGTGTATTTGTTGGCTCTCCATATCATGCCAGACTTCAAATCTGAGTAGTACAGGTGCTCAGCAAAGAGAGACATACCAAGCAATTGATGTCTACAAGAGAAGATAGCAAAATGGCACATTACCTGATCCCTCACTCAAACATTTTCTGAGTTTCTGAGTCAGGTTCACTGAAAATAACCTTTCACTGTATTGTTTTTTATATTTATATATATATATACATATACATATATATATATATATATATACACACACACACTATTATCTTCTATATATGAGAATCAGAGGAGTTGCAGAGATATTCCCAAAATAATTCAGCACTCATAGTCCTGCAAACTTGCAAGTAGACACAAAGTAGACGACCTGCATTTCTTACAGGTTTAATGGTCTATTGTTTAGGACTGACTTAACTGGAAGAGAAAGCCTAAATGTCAGCTTGCTTCTGGCGAACCCAGCAGCAGAAAGGGAAAGTTAGTTTGTTGAAGGATGTAGGTCAGATAAGTTCCACCATTTTCCAATGTCAGGTGCCTGTTCTGACAATACTGACTGTCTGAGGAAATCAAGGTGGAGATGGAGTGATAGGAGTAGGGCATACCTAAAATCCATCTTCTGCTGCTTCTCCTATCTCAGGAATTTCCATTCACTGGTCAGTTATGGCAGCTAGCAGGAATCACAGAAGGGCCAAGTTTTAAATAAGAGAGAAAGCAGAAAAAATACTGTAAGAGGTATTTTTGTCTTCCACTTTCCACTATATGGTCCAGGAGAAAAATCCAGATCATGGCTCTCAGTTTTTTCAGAAAACTGAGAATCCAGATCATCCAGGCTAAAGGATTAATGCCCCAGTGAACAAGAGCCAACTCAAGGGAGAAAGGGAAAAAAAGCAAGGAAAAATCCAATGTGTCTACTGGCAATGTAGGGAGAAACCAACTTTGTGTTTATCATATGCAAATGGTGGGCCACATATTTAAATCAGCACACCAGAAAACCGTGTATTTTTCTCAGTTTGATGTCGGAAATCCCTTTTCTGCGCATGGTGTCCCAGCCATAATGAAAGACACTGCAATGACAACATTTTCCTGATCCCCTCACTGACTCCATGACCACCACAGGGCACCTTTTCCCCTGCACAGCACGAAGAACAAAAGCACATGGGTCTGAGAGCCCTCTCAGCCATGCATCGCCCTGGCACTGGGGGATCAGAGGGGAACAATTCTCTTGCAGAGCAGCTTTCACCACACCTGCTGGTGCTTCCTGGAGAGCCTGAGCACAGGGTTGAGCCTCCCCACCCAGCAGATAAGGAGGACAACAGGCTTAGAGAAGGATGGAGTTCAGTCTCTTGAGCACAGCTCAGACACCTGAGCTCACCCACTGTGACCTTGGATAAATCATTTAATCTCTCCTTTTGGCTCCTCTATCTGCAGAAAAAGGCCACTGATAAACAGTCAGAGAGGATTTCTAAGGATTAATTAGTTATAATTTGCTAAAAGCTTGGAAGATGGAGAGTGCTGAGTGGCAGTATTGTCCTCACAACAGTGACATTTTTCCATTTTCCTATCATTAATGTTGCATTTAGAGCCACAGGCCATTTGCACTACATTTTATACTCCTCATGTTGTGAACTGACCCAGTAAAAGGGAGAATGAGGAAGAGAGATTAACTGCATCCCTAAAATTAGTGTTTTATTTCGGACAAGGTGAGGAAAACTCACCGAACAGAATTTCTGAGGAAACGAACAGCTCCACCATCATAGTCACATGATCCAATATGGGAAATCTCTTTTCCATGGTCATGTTGGATCCAGTAGAGCCTTGTGTCAACCAGATCTAGTGAGATGGCCTTTATTTTCTCTGTGGTTTTTAAAATATTTATCGTATGACTTCCACTGAGGGACACTCGGTGTATGCTGGAAACTGTACCATCTGAAGATAAAAATAACAGCCTGCAGGCAAGAGAGGTATGTTTAAAAAACAAAACGAAACGCCCACAACAAACAAACCCTACATTTGCAAAACCACATCACTTCTACACACTCCTTATTTACTTTCCCTGTATACAAAATTTCTCAGTGTGGTACTAGAGCTACTAGTACAGCTGGAGATACTAGAAACTGGTATTGCTAGAGGTACTAGCAATTTCTCTCATGTAGGTCAGGCAGGAATCAGGCCAGCTTAGCCACCAAGCACTATTGTCTGTCTTTCTGCTTTGTTCAGCTCTGCAGTCAGACAAGGAAACTGGAATAACTTCTTAAATCTACAGGGAGCTCCTGCAAACTTGAGGAAAGGCAGATTTTTGAGGCAGATCCACATTGCCCTCCGCCTTTGGGAAGGAATCTATCTCCAGAATTTCTAGTTGAAGACACCACCTACATGCTGAACTCAAAAACATCCCTCATTTCTATCTGTTCTCATTTCTATCTTCCTGCTGCGTATAGCAGCCAGACTATACTGGTGCTAAGACAGTCAAAATACAGCTCCAACACTCATATCAGTTATGCACTGAAGCTACTTGTATGTCAAGTTATTAATGGATCTGAACCCAGATTTATCAGTGTAATTAAGGGTAAGAGCAGTTCTTCCAAAATTACAAGTTATCCCTAATTCATGTGTGTTTTATTTGTTAATGTTTGGGTTTAGTTTTTTCCTTGGATTGCTTATGGACAAAAATTCCTAGAATCATTGTTTTGTCCTGTCATCAAAAATTGCAGGGTTTATATGTACAAAACAATGTAGCGTAAAGCTACCTTTATTGGATTATGTTAGTAATTTGTTAGAGACCCAAAATATATTAGATAACACTGGCAAGGGACTATACTTAACCAGTAGAAAGAATCAGCCTCTGCCTCACAGCTTTTCCTCACTGTTACACAGTCTACAGCAATCATAAGTATTAGTGCATAGAAAAAAACATGTTTCCAGAAGGAAAGCCCAATTTTATTCTCTCATTATTGAAGGGTTTATTAATATTTGCTTACATTTCCCTAACACCTGTTATTTAAGAAATGTTGCTACTCTGAAAGTTTGGACAAATGTGAGGATTCACTTTTTACAGGTAAGCAAATTAACAATCAAAGGAAGTCATAGTGTCTATGCCCAGGTTTTGCAAATCAGCATAGGGGTAGAATATGATGTGAACACACAGAAAGAGAGAAGAAAAATTAGGATTAGATAGATACCAGCTTGAATATTTTCTCTCTATTTTCCATTACACTTAATCCTAGTTTTTTGGCATTTCTAAACACCATTAAAAATTTAAAGTAATCTACAGAAATAGTTGTTTTATTGCTTCTAAAAAAGTCTTATCACTGCTAGTATCCAGACCCATACTTTGAGAAAAACTCTATTATAAGGGTATCACATCAACCTTCATTACATAAGGGTTGCACATGTTTGGAGAAAGACATTGTTAATGTCAGATTTAGTCCAAGTTTATTCTTGTGTATATAAACATATTGGGGGTTTTGATTCACTTCACATTAAAAATAGAGCCCTCCAGAGTTTCCATACGAGAAAATTGCCATAAAAATTAGGGCATAAAAATTTTGTTAGATTTCTTGGAGTCTATTTTCTTTACAATTTTTAGTGGCTTAGTGGCCTTGCTGTAAGCACATGAGTACAGCTTTTATGCACAGTGAACCACACCTAGGTGAATATCCACATTTGAGTCTCCCCAAACTTTCACATACATTCAGCAAATACATTCCTACAATGCCATTTGCAATGTGTTTCAATGGCATTTGAGAGTGAATCTGAGGACTTGTGAATATCTCCAAGATAAATACTACATTGAAAAGTAAACCAGGGGGGAAAAATACACAGGCTGGTGTCCAGGCCCTAAATTCCACTTAAATGGCAAAACTCCAAAGAATATTAGCAATGCTACTGTCATCAGAAGATTGGTTTATATGCAAATGTATTAGGAATGGACACAAGCCTTAATACTAAAATAGTTTCACACATCACTGAGGAACTTCAGTGAAAATCAAAAGGGGCAGCAAAGACACGCTCCTGCTAAACAAAACAGAAGCATTTCAAAGTCTGCTCAAGATTTTATTTTTGCAACTTTAATGCAAGAACTTTATGTGCAAGGAGAAATTAGCATGGAGGGAGCACTGTGATGATTCATGCTGGTAACCCTTGAGGAGCCAGGTCTCTCATGTGATTCTCAATGTAAATGACACAAAGCTGAAAGGAGCATCTTTATGAAGGCCAAACTACCAGTGGTGCAAGAAACAAGGGAAAGAGCAGCAAACTTCAGGCATCATTCCCCTTCCTTCTCCAATACTGCTTTTCTACCCAGAAACTTTGCTGAAAGAAGGTAGGTTTAGATTGGATATTATGTGAGGGTGGTGAGGCACTGGAATAGGTTGCCCAGATAAGTTGTGGATGCCCCACCCCTAGAATTGTTCAAGACTGGTCAGATGGGGCTTTGAACAACCTGGCCTGGTGGAAGGTGTCCCTGTCTGTGGTGGTGGGCTGGAACTAGATGATCTTATGGGCTCTTCTAACCCACAATCATAGTATTTTATATATTCAGAGTCCATTTCAATGAAATTACTAACCCATTTAAACTTACCTTCGTTCAGCATCAATGGTAATCCTTGTGGGATGACCAACAGCTCTTAGAAGAACTCGGCGTTTCTTCCCATTCATATCTGTTGCTTCTATGGTTCCTTTCTGTCTGTTGGCCCAGAGAATGTCTTGATTTATCCAGTCAATAGCAAATCCTGAAATGCCTTTGTCTATGTAACATAGCCTCTGTAAACAAAGAAAAGAGTTGGCAGGCGGCATCTAATGACTATTCTAAACTTGGCTTTCATTACAGGAAATAGAATACTCAGTTGAAACTTTCCAGTTCATTCCTTTGCCTGCTTCATTTTGTTTCAGACCTGTAGCTATTTCTCTTTCTTTTTCTGTCATCACTTTCATTCGGTCTTTGTACTTCCAATATGCCCTGAACTGAGTGACTCCCTGCAAAAGGAGAAACTGTTCTCCACAAGAAATATACTAGACTAATCTTTCAGCTAAAACTTTTTGCATTTGACACTCTATGAAGCACCCAGGCCTGTACTGATGGAACTGTCTAACACACTGTTGCTGGACCATGATCCTTTAAAATCAGTGAAAATACATCAGTAAAAACTCCACACAGGTGAATGAACACTGGCAATCTCTCTCAAACAAAAAGATGCTCTCACAGCATTAAAACTCAGCCACAACTGCCTGTCTGCCCTTCTTAATCAGCCAGATGCAATGAACTGCACAGCTTTTCTGAACAAAGAATAAAGCACTAAAAGCATTCATGTAACCATAGAAACCAATAAAAGGTTTGAGAAAAAATGAGTAGGAATTCAAGCACATTCTTCTCATAGCAGCTTTTTTGTCAGCTTGGGTTACAATAATGTTGACGACAAAGTTTTGTAACGCCAGAGATTAATTTATAACTGATAGAAACACTAATGTCTACAAAGCCTTACTTTGTCTGAATTTCCTCTCCTTCATTTTTAACTCCCCTTCACCTGATCCATGGAAAATACTGAATGTTCTGAATGTGAATGCCAGTGAAACAGCTTAGACTCATGATCAGAACTACTACAACACAAAAAAGAAAGTGCTAATCAATGGACAGTAAAGGGAGAATCATACCCAAGGAGCAGGTGGTTTCCATAGAGGTTTTTATACCCATTAACTAGAAGAATTCCAAAGAACTGATTACTCTACCTCTCGTTTTGTGCCATTTAGGTGAATTCTTTGAAGCAGTCGCCTTTCAGAGTCAACCCAATACACTTTCTCTTCTATATAATGAAAATCCATAAGCGTTGATGGACCAGTATCAGCAACCAATCTTTCATGATTGGTCCCTTCAGTGTCAATTCTAAAGATGCCATTTCCATGGCTAAAAAGTAGGAATGGTGCTGGTTCTGGTGTGGAAAAAACAAAATGAGATCAATTAATTGATAATCCTTGCATTTTTGCTGCATTAAGTTCTCATCAGAAGCATACTAGTCAAACAGAGAGTTTAGGATTTAGTTGTCTGTTTTCTTAAGGAAAACTTTTTAGGTGTACCACAGAGAACCAATAAGATATAACTCTAATGGTCCTTTCACATTTGATGCTGAAAGTTACGTCAAAAATATGAGCTAGGAAATCGAGACCGCAGTGGTTGTTACCACTAATCCCAAATCCTACAGCCCAGTCAGAGGTCAGAACAACTTCTGCATGCTTGCCAAACGAGGTTGAAAGAAGTTTCCCATAGATGTGTCTCCAAGTTGAAGACCACTTCAAACTATTGTGCCATAGCAAGAATTTATCACAGAGAGGTAGCCTGGAGTCTCCCTTTAACTATCCAAAAAAGGAAATTGAAGATCCCAAGACAGAGCAAAGGAAGAAGTTGGAGACTGGGGAGGTTTCTTGTGCTGCAGAAGGCTGAAGGAAAACAAAAGACCTGAACTTACTTAGAACTCCTACAGCTCAAAAGCAACCACTCCTTCCAGACAAAAACTATGTTCATGCTGAGTGAAGAGAGTACATCAGTAACTTAACATAAAATATTATATCAAAACGAAAGACCCTCTAATTATGCCCCAAACTCTAAAACTAATTAAGGTTGAAAGTGATGAGCAGCTAGGATGGTCCAAATAGCCTTGATGCAGCCTTAAAACCAGGTGATAAATATGGAAGTAGAACTGGTGGGGCATAATGATCGGGGCTGCTAATCACACTACTCCAGTTTTATCAAGTCCTCTTTGTTATTTTTAGGGTAACACTATAAAGCACTGTTAAGATTGCCCAAGGAACCTTAACTGCATTTCCAAACCAAAAGTGTTTTCATTTAGGCAATTTGAATATTATGGCTGTCTGTCAAGTGCATAAAGGAAAAGAGTTTTTACATAACCAACACATTTTAGCTTTCAATTAAAAAAAAAATGTGGGTTTTGTTTTCTTTTTGTTTTATATATATATACACACCTATATACATGTGTATACAGGTGTGTATACATACACACCTATATACATGTGTGTATATATATATATACAGACCTATTTTTGGGCATCAAGTATATTCTTTAATTTACCACTAAAAAAGCATATTTTAAAAAATCCCATTGTGTTAGTAATGGTGGGGATTTATCACAGGGTGGCCTGAAACAACAGATCCTGGCATATAAGTAGTACTCTAACCAAAGGACTTTGAAATGCAATTATTGATAGAGATCCAAGAGAATGACAGCTCTGAAACCTGTGTAATCAGCTGCTGAATTATTCTGCAAAGAAGAAGTGATTTTCCATTTATCAGGAATGGATGCCATCAAAGATGCACTTCCACCAGTTTTTTTACACATATACTTTTGAAAAGTAAACTGGTTTTATTGACAAGGTTCACATCTTTTTTTAGCTAAATATCTTTACTATTAGCATGAAAGTCGAGGCTTCAAACTCAACAAAAAGCATTTCTACAAAAGATGCTTCACCTTCATCATGGTTGCTAAGGTTAATTCTCTTTCCAAAGCAGAGGACTAAGACAAATTTTAATTTCTCCAAGTGAAGAAAGTTCCAATTACCCAAGACGTAATTTTGTCTTGTTCACAGGGAAGATGGACAGCACACTGTTCCTATACTAACAGAACATTTTGTATCTCAAGTTTTAAAGCTATCACCCAATCATAACACATGCTTGTAGGATTTTAATTACTCCCTTTTTCTGCTGCTTCTTGTACTGAGCAACCCCCTGTGAGCATATTTGAACAATGAAGGCTTGATTCATGTAAGTGGTAAATGAACAGTGAAGTGTAGCAAGGCTGATTTATCTAAGGGATTTGACAGCTACTGCCTGCATTTTTGCCAATTAGTTGACCAAGATTATTTATACACTTCGGTTTTGTACTTTCCACTCTCTGAGTTTCCTACCAGGTACCTGTGAATGAGGGCTCTAAATGGAACAGGAACTGAACAAATCTAACTTTTACTGCAGAGACACCAGTCAGATTTGGGACTCAATTCTATCAGGGGGTTTATGACCAGGTAAACCATATCTGAACCAAATATCTGCCTGTCTTTAAAACATGAAGGTATTTGACCTGGTGTATCCCCCACAGAAGGGTTCATCCCTGACATAAGGGCTCCTTACCCACACAGTAGCTCCATCAGTCACTTTCTGCTGTTACCATAAATGTCGGTAATAACATGTTAAAAAGCTGAAGTCCTACAATATGATCGTAAGTTTTTTTTTTTTTTTTTTAAAGATACCTGTGCACAAATATCACTGTGAAGCAACATGTTTGTCTTCAGTTCATTTCAGAAGTGGAGAGTTTGCAGAGGAACTAGACATTTTTAGGCTGGACCACAAAAAATCTGGTTTGGGTCTTTGTGAGTAACATGTTGCTGATAATTATGATTATTTTAGGGGCTGGACTGAAGTAATTGTGTTGGTGGCAATTTGGGAGATACACAGAATACTTTTGGTTATGTTCATGGTCCCAAAGGCCACACACATAGGGACTCAAGTACATCTACTTCTCGGGTCAGAAATGTGCCTTGTCACACCCCATCTCTGCATTAGCTAGAGTCCCAGCTAAATATTAGCAAAAATAAAAGAAAACCTGAGGTCTTAGATCAGAAGGGAGCTGTTGCATATCCCAGACAGGAACCAAAACCAGGTATTCAGGAAACCAAAGGGGTGAGGTCAGACATGAACTTCAGAGCACTCCCACCTCATACTCTAGATGCAATATAGGGTTAAGCCAATTAATAAAATCCAACTTAATTTTTTCCTTGGGTAGCATCAGTTGAAGGACAAAATGAAGGTTAATCAAAGGCTGCAACTGGGAATATTTTCTTCTAAGAAGAGCTAAAATCTTTTAAATTCAAATGCATCTCCCACATTTAAAAAGCAATTTATATGCTCAGGACAGAGGAAGGGAGAGAAATAACTCACAGTAGCACTTGTGGTTTTTAACTGACAATGGATGAAACAAAAAAAAAAGGGCTTTCTGCTTATAATTTTGCAGCATTGTCCCTGGAATCTAAAGACGCTGTAAAGACATCAATGCCATCAGACTGAAAGAGGCAAAGGTAGCAAAATCTTGTGTACTGCCATGTCTTCCCAGAAGTAAGGATGGGATAAGAGAGTTAACAGTTTTGAGCATGCAGAGAAGGCTGAAGGAAGCAATTGTTTAGCTTATTTGTTTGTTTTCATATGATCATTCATCTTTCCACCACCATAGTTTACATTATTCCCCATCGCTCTTCTGTGGCACCCACTTTTGGCCTTGCCACTTTCCCACAGACTAGCAGAGGCAGCTCTTTTTGTCAGCAAACCAGAGAACTCAGTCACCATCCAGTAGGGACCAGCAGGGATGGTTCACTTTGAAAAGTAAGGCTAACTAAATCTTTAAAGCCCTTTTTCAGTTATCAAAAAAGAAAATGTCCTTACCGTTCACATAGCAAGACCGCTTGTCAATACCCAAGGAGTAGCCAGGCAAACAGGAGCAGATGTACGACCCTGGAATATTGACACAGGTTTGGCCACAGGTTCCCAAACCACCTTCAAGGCACTCATCAATATCTGAAACAGGTATTTGAAAAAGGATCAGGAAAATTCAGCTAGGAAAAGCAGCAAAGAACAAGGAGAGAGAATATCTTTGACATACTTATCTAATAATAAATTGTCACAAAATTTAATATCCCATCATTAAAAAATGAGATGAGGATGGCTGTATTCCTTCATGCCTTGGTTTCAGAATTACTGTTTCTTTTTTAATTTATCATTGTCACATTCAGAGTGATTTTGGAAGGTGTAAAGTTTTTTTTTTGGGAGTGTTTTTGACTGCCAAGGGAAATTACCCTTCTCCCTAGTGTCTGGGCACTCTGGTCTCTAATTGCCCAGACACAGGCAACAAACTTGTCTTGATTTGTGTTATTATTTGCTATGCAAATGCTGCTTGCAGCTGCTTCCTTCTATCTTTATCCCTTTTTCAACAGTAATAATTTTGCCAACAAATTAACAGACTTTGAAAAACAGCAATGCAGGAAACAGGCTGTCACAGCACTGAGTTCAACACTGAGTTCATTTTGGTTTGAGTCAAATCTCAAAGAGACATACAAAACACTAAAATTCCCACTATATTCTGACAGCAACAAGCCCGAACCAAGGCAACAAGCAAATTGACTAGAAACTAGGCTTTTAACTGGTATGTTAGGCTAGAACCTTTAGGAATTGAAAGATATCTGATATATTTATGGTGTTTTATCAAGGGTTGAGGAAGTGACTATTAATTAAGTCCTAAATTAAGGAATCTATTAGAAAAAATTACCATTGAGGAGCATAGCTTACAGTAAGGGGAAAAGAAATTAATCCCTTTGGCACTACCATGGATAATTGTCCCACAAAATTGAGATAAATTTTAGTTCCTTCTGAAAACAAACATATCTAATAGTAACTTTCCAGGGTACTTGACATCTGGCAGTATCATGTGCTGGTATATTTCTTATATACTTTCCTGCTTCAATGGCTGTGTGAGGGTTGCTCTAAGGAGCAGCTTTTTTCTCCCCCAAGTTCCATTTGATGTCAGTGGCTTTTGTTCTGGGTTTTATCATGGCACTTGGCACATGCAGGACTACAGGAATCAATACATTTTGTTTTAAAGAGACACATTTGATTAAGTCACTAAAGGACATGAATTCACAAGCAAAACTAGGTCTGTGTGTGTCACGTGAAAATTCCCTTAGTTAAAAAAAAGGGCAGAAATGTCACCTTAATTACAAGGAACTGCAATTTAACCGACTCAGAAAAGACTTTGAAAGAAACTTTCTCAGTAACTTAAGGAGAGCTAAGCAACCAGATCTCTGATATCCCATGGGTTTGGGAAGGTGTCTCCCTTAACTGCTTTAAAAAACTGCATAGCAGAAGTGTTTGAAAGGGTTTCTTCTGTGTCCAAATATCAAAGTTGTTCAAAAACAATCTCAGTGTTTTACAGACACCTAATGTGTCTGTACAGACTAGGGAAAGCTTCTCCATTGTTTTCAGAGTTTTCCCACAAGTTCGTGTTTCAAATAGCAGATGAACTAATTTGACAACATACGAAAGTGTAATCAGAGCACATGCAACTGATTTCTGTTTAACGAAGGTAAAGCAGAAGAATTTTCTGCAGCGTAATTCCATAAAGTGCTCTAATTCTAACCCACAATTTTCTTCAAACAATCAGCTTTCAGGAGCACATTTTCCCACATGTACTAGGATTGTACATTCCATTCTCCACAGCATTAAAAGAGCAACTCCTCCAAATCCCCTCTAGGAAGGTTTGGCTGGCTTAGAAGTGTATTAATGGGCTACAGACACCACGGGCTCCAGGTCACCACTAAATCTAGATACTCCTGGCAAACACTGCCTGGGTGTCACTGAAGCTAAAGGGCTCTTTGATGGTCCAAAAAAGGAGGGCTTTGGTGACCTCAGCTCCTTGTCCAGCTGCTCTCAGTGTTGGACACGAACACTGTTTGACTCTCTCTCCCTGATGTGCTGGTTTTTAAATCAAGTAACTGACTGACTAAAATGGACACTTGGCCTGATCCAGCCTCCAGCACCACAGCAGGTGTGCAGCTGTGTTGATAATGTGACTTATGCTTGTCAATATACCTCTATGACAATGGTAGCTTGCTAAATGAACCTGATATTGTTTCCCTGTGGAAATTGCAAATACAAGTGAAAAAGTCAACTGTGTAGATAAAAGTTTGCTAAAGAGAGGTTGTTTGACTAAGCAATGTGAAGCACTGCTGAGATGTTATTCAATCACAATAAAATGAACATTAAATAAGAATAAAAAAGATAGGCCTGACCTGTAGATTGTATCGAGAAGACCACTTTCTCTGAGAAGGATTTGTGTTCATACTGGACAGAAATCTGACCTCTTGGCATGTTACTGGGCAAGAAAATTCAAATCACAACACGTATAAACATGGGAGAAATTAATGACTGTGAGGAAAATATTTGCTTCTCTATGTGGTAGTGGTCAGACTATATATTGACATTCTGTATTTCTCAGAAAAAGGTTGTTAAAGGATCATGAAAAATTAGAGAGTGTACACAACAAAAACCGAAAGCCTGATTTGAAGGTAAAGGAAGGTGCCTTTCTATGAGACAATTAAAGAGCTCAGAATGCTTAATTATCAGAAAGGAGCTTGGAAGAGGGATTGAGCACCACAAATTAATACCTTCACAAAGAAAAAGTAGCAGATTTTCTAAAAGACACCATAATCTTTTCCAGGAACAATTTAACAAGGGCTGATAGCTGAGAACTGAAGCCAGGGAATTAAAATTCAGACATTAAATTCACATTTTAACAGGAAGGGTGTTTCATTAAGGGAACTAGCTACCAAGAAAAAGCCCTGAAGGCATGAAAAACATCAGTGGATATTCTAAAGTCAAGGTCAGACTGGGAAGACATGCTTTAACCAAGCACAGGTTACTGAGCAATATAAGAAGGTAAAAAGGACAATGACCTTTTATTCCAGGATGGATTTTCCAGCTTTATATGAGTGTACAAAACTGGCTCCAAGAATGAGCACACTGATTGATCAGGCTACAAGAATTTACACTGGTCTTGAAGAGAAAACTTCAGGGTTAGCAGCCTGTCCATTTTCATCACCACCATAATTCACGTAGTAAAGCAAATCCCACACACACCGAAAAGCAAGCCATGGCCCCAGCTGAAGAAGGGCTTTCATGGACCAGGAACTGCCCAATAAAAGGGCAGGGGCACAGTGGCCACAGGCAGCTCAGCCACCAGAGAGTGTCCTTCTGTGGTAAGCAGGAAGAGCCAAGAGACATGCTACTGTGAAACAGGTCACAGGATTGTGAATATTTGGCTTTTATGGGGAAGAGGATCCTATGCTTAACATCCTCTCTTCTTCGTTTAAATTACAAAAAAAAAAAAAAACAACTAAAAACCCGACTCAAACCAACCAACCAACCAGTTAAACCACCAACCCCAAAACAAAACATAACAAAACCCAAAAAGAGCTGTTTTTTAAGGTTTAGGAGAACTCGAGCACAAACTGTCCATCAGGTGTAACTAGCAGTGCCTTCATCTGCACTTTTAGTGCCACAGGGAAGCATCCTGTTGTAACTGTTCTACGTGTCCTGGCAACCACATCCCCCAGTGGGAACTTTACCCTGTGAAAGAAATCGGCTTAGTGAACACAAAAGCTGTCTGCAGCACCCTGACAGCCAGCCCTGAAAGGAAGAATGAGGTTCTGCTCAGTTCTCAAAGACTCCTTTATGCAAAAAATGCCTTGAGAATCAGCAAAAACCATGAATCATGTCATCACGATGTTGGCAGCTCTCAATGACTTTGCATACAAATATACTACTTTATTGAGAGTCCTGAGAAAAGCTCTGGTTGCAGAAGGTTGAAGCATTAGTATGCCTGGCAGGGACACAGAGAAACCACAGTGAGCCAGAATTTGAATTTCATTACGGCCCAAATACATGCATTATATACATAAAATATACATGCAGATACATCCACTCAAATAAACTCATGCAAATTTAGTTCCTGTTGAGTTGGACTGGTGATTAATTCAACCTGCTGTATCTATCCACCAACATAATCTTTTCAACAAGGTTGAACATGAAATTTCATCTGGGTGACAAAGAAAGCAGCCCATGGCTTTTATTTATTTTGTTTAAATAGTCCAGCTCAAAGAATAGAAGATAGCTAGAAATGGGAAAAGGCACTCCAGCTATCAGCAGGTCACAGTGAAATAGATGATGCACAGTTCAGTATCTTTTATCTCTGGTTTTAAATGAGGCTTAAAATACAACTTGATCACTCACAATTTTCAAGAGGGTAGAGGTTGTGAAATGCTCACATACCATGGCAAGAAACACAATATGAAGACAATGAGGTGCTTATCAACTCTTGGTGTCTTCCAGCCTAGAGCCACAGAGATGATCATATCACAGATATGACATGAAGTGCAAAAATATTATTTATCAAGTATAATGGAGAATCAAATTTAGAATTGAAATACAATTTAGAAACCAGTTATAGAGATCTTGAAGAGAAAGGGCAAAAAATGATACGCAGGAACTACAGTATTGGGGTCTTTTCCTTTCTGGACTCAGATCTCAAGTGTTTGCTCATTAAAATGGAAAAAAATTCTATCTTTGAAATAAATTCTAAGTGAAATAAAGTCTGTATGTAAATTAGTAACTATGAAATTGACCTTTATTTCCTGGATCGTTCCATTTTCAACACACTATTATTGGCTTGCCTTTCAAAGATGAAGGTCGTGAGGCATCATCAAATACTGTCATCCATCTCCCTTTAAAATCAGATTTCAAATTAGATACTACAAAGTAGTCAGTTTTTTTTAAAGAGAATACAAAATTAATAACTGCCATTTTACACTGAGCAAAGCAATGAGTTTAATAATATTAGTCATTGGCTTGGGAGTTTGCCCCTTAGGCCTCTTTAGGATTAAGCATCATGTGATGAGTGATGCCATTTCTGTCTTTTCTTGTAGCATTTGCCTCCTTCCTATTTTGATCCAAGGTTTTACAGCCAAAGATAGTATTTGTCCACATTCAGCTAGATCCAGCTGAATGTGAATCTTCTCATGAATTGTTCTGGGGGTTCAGACCCATGCTCAAGAACTCTTGACCACTATTTGTTAAAATATTCACAAGTATCTTTCCCCAAGTCAGTATAATAAGAAGTGAGCTAGCTGGAAGACAGCTACTGAAAACAAGGGAAAAACACACCCTGACTGCAGCTCTTCTGAAATACAGAGGGAAACAGTGGCATCTGATCAGGTTTATCCCCATCAAGACAGGGGTAAAAAACAGTTGCCCATTTCATTGGCTCTTACTGCTCCTTATGAGATCCTTGCAAAGAAGGTAGAGCTCTGAGTTAATAAGGTTTTGGTATTTCATATTTCTCAGAATACAGACAGAAAGTTTGAACAGCATTTCTTCAGAAGGCTGGATGGAGCAAAGCAAAGACAAGATTTAGATAATTAGGGGAATTTAAAGATGTAAAACAAAGAGTAATAACTTTATGTTCCTCATCTCCAGTGCTCTGTGGTAGGAAGAAATAGAAGAGTTCAGCTTGACACACAGAAAGAAGCATCTGACCAAAAGAGCTGACCTAGATAGCTGCAGTTGTCACCTTCAATTGCAGGCTGTAGCTCTGTAGGAATGTGCAGCATGTTAGCCCTGAAGAAGTGAAAGGGCTGAGCAGTTAACATCAAAATTTGGTAGAGAAGCCGTGGTTAAGAAGCCATGATTAGGCAAAACTTCAATAATATTTTTTTTTTGCTTTGCCTTCTTCCAAGATGTTTCTACAATACAGTTTGATATCTTAAAAATTATCTTTTTTTCATTTTTCAAACTTAGAAAATGAGTATTTAAAGGCAGCCCTGAAACCAAAGTACACCTCAAGTCTTGCAGTATCCAGAAGGTAATATATTTACCTAGGGTAGCCCAAGACTAACAGGCATTCATATCTACTCTAAAATCGACACTGCAAGGGGCTAGTCTAGGGACTTCTTCAGACAAATGTGGAAAACCTTTTCGGTCTTGAGTAGGGACACCCAGGAGAGAATAAAAAATAATGATGTTAAAGTGGTGTTTCAGTAGGGCACAGGCAACTGATTCCAACAGGCCTAGGCATCCCCTGGTGCACCATGTATGCTCACATTATCAAATATGTTAGAAATCCAAGCTCTCCTGGGACCACCTATGCACATGTTTTTTGTTTGTAGGAATAATTGCTCCTTTGTAGGCCAGACTACTTTTCTCCAGAGGTAGAAGTTTCTGTGCTTCCACTGGGGTCTAAGAAAGACGAGTTATTGAAGGTGACTGAGTCCACAGTCTTCATATCATCTTAAAATAAGCTATTAATTCAAGATGGCATGTCAAAAATTGCAGCAGTGCTTCCAGTTCTACCATAACTTGTCAATATATTGATACATTCATTCATCAGAGTAGTTTTGCTCTGACCTTGTGATCTCTTCTCTCATAGTTTCCTTCCTACAAGCCTTGCTGTTTTGGGAATAACAGCCCTTCAGAAAGGCCTCTTCTCTCTTGTCATACCAAGTCAGGATTCAAAAAATCTCTCTTAAAATAACTGTATAAAATTATGTGAGACATTTAGGGTTAGATTTCATTATACTTCCACAGGATGAGGAGGTCTTTGATCTTTGAATATCCATAGAAATAAAAGGAACTAATTAAGGAGTGAGCTATTTAGCAATGTAAGAAGAACACGACCTAGACCTTCATCTGAAGTGGCAGTGTGGAAAACAGATCTGGAAACGCCTACACACATTCTGGGAAGTGCCACTCGTAGCAATTCACTAACAGAGAGCAGACACCTTCTCAATTCAGGGGAGCCCTTGTGGCTGGCGGGTTGCCACCACAGCCTCGGATGATTGAGAGCATTTTACAGTTGGTGCATCTATTGCAGCTCGCCAAGAATGGTCGCCAAGCCACGATTCAGCTTGCTGTCATTGTTCACAGCTCAGTGGTATGAATCATGTCTCCCACTCACCACTTCTATCCCCAGTATTACCTTCAAAGCCTGCCTCCAGCTTCCTGCCACTTGCTTCCACTGCATCCTCTGTCTCACAAAATTACTGAACTCAAATATCACGCCTCTGGTTTTCCAGTCAGAACCCCAGTTGTGTATCCAATACACAGAGGAAAGAGCCAGGGAAATCCCTTACAGCAAAGTATCCTTTCAGTCTTATATTTCACAGCAAAATTTCACCTTTGCTTAATCCCCTGTAATCCTGTGGGCTGTAATTGAAAAATTACCGTAATGCATCGCACTTTTCACTTATTCTACATCATATGGAATTGCTCAGAGTATGTCACAATAATGTCAGCTCTTATGCAGATTTCTTCTGTTATTATTTCTTGGAGAGTTTGCTGAGCTACTGGCCAGTGCTTTATCAAGAGTCCTCCATTCACACAGCAGCTGACTTTCAACAGGAAAGACTTAATGCAGGGCAGGTCATGTCTTCATTAATGGAAGAGCAATATGCATCAATATGCAAAATATGAAAAAAAAAGTCAAGCAATTCCCTTCATCCCAGTAGGGTTCTCCCATTATAAGCAAGCTCTTAACTGGGCTACCCTGTAATGCAGAAGCCATAACTAGTGAACATCCTAACTAGCTTGTGGAAGCTATGTACCTGTTATCAAATAGCATGGATCTATAGGACAGGCTGTGTAAAGTGCAACAGTCGCTAAGGGTATAGCGCACACACACTGCATATATTTCAGGCTGAGGTTACAGAGAACCAGCTCTAGGCTGGTCCCATGACCAAATGGCCATCAACAGCAAAGAGAGAAGATGCTCTCCTACAGGGACACCCTCTGGTTCAGGTTAGCCTAAAGGGAATCTAGTTTGTGCACTTTGAGAGTTCTTTTCAACGTGAATCAAGCATAGTAAGAGGTGGTATTATGGAGATTAATTTCAGAAGTGCTTCTCATCTGAACTGAAGCATCAGGGTAGGAGCACTCTAGGTATGTTTGGCTCTCAGATAAACCCCAATCTTGGTTTATCTCCAATTTCTGGTACACAAGAAATGTCTAGCTCCTGCCCCCTCAAGATGACAGCATTTAATATGCACGTTTCTATTTTCTGCTTACGAGATGGTATTTCTTGGCAGAAAGCACAGAGGAAGCACCTGTTATTACATCACTAGAATCATGACAAGAACTGAGTCAGAGCCTCTGAAGCCCAAGGAATCCAAGGCAAAAGCATTAACTCCAAGTATGAGATCTATTTGCTTGAATCCTTACAGAGCATTTCCTCATCTCCTTGCTGCAAAGCCCAAAACTGCATTGGCTCTAGATTTCTTGAAAAAATTGGACCTCACGGTAGCAGGGGAGGGAGAGGAGTTCATCATCCTTTGTCTTAGACTCTGTAAAGAATTGGAACCTGCATTTTACATGCTCCAAATCACTGGAGATGATTTCAGTAATGTTAGTGTTGCACGTTTGTCCCAGACCTCCCTACTACAGTGTTAAGCAGTCCTGCAATTCATGTATTGTATAAGATTGATTATTAATATGAGCATACACATCTACATGTAATAATAAGCATTAAAAATAGGTTTTAGAGTTATCTAACCCACATCTAAGTATATACTAATACATAATCATTAAAACACTCTTTCTATATGTATATAAAAATAAAAAAAATACATCTATACTCAAACTTTACTTGTATTGAAGCATGAATACATGCATGCTCATGTACTGAAACTATGGAGACACTAAAGCTATGGCAAGGAGTTGTAGTAAATAGAGAACATTTCATATCTCTTAATGATCACAAGAATATTTATTCTGCTTTCTGACAGTTAAACTGACAGACAAGTGCAGATTTCTAGGAGGAGAAAAAAAGAAAAAAATTCTGTTCATTTTGAGATGCAACAGATATTGAGAAGGTTATTTATCAGTAATGCTAGTACAACACAGCAGCAATCTGTAAAAAACTCTTTTAAAATTATAAAGCTAAATTAAGGGAATACAAATGCAGTTTTCTGAGAACGTTCAGCAACTTACCTATACAAGCAGAGTTTTCAGGCTTTAATCTGTATCCATTAGGACAGTTCCAGTGCTGCAGAGCTGAGAGGCTGACAAAACCAATTTTAAAAACCACTGGCAAAAAAGCAACAAGGAAGAGAAACATAATCTTGAGGGGTTTTTGAGCTGTCACTAGAGAAAAACTAGCTTGTATTCAGTCACATCCAGGACAAGATGAGCATGTGTAATCCCAAAAGGTTTCTGCAATCTGCCACTTTAGACTCAGACATCTTATCACAATTTCAAGTTTTATCTTTGCCTTGCTTTTCTTGTCACTTTAGACCTTACTGTGTCTGACTACAGCCTTGAAGAAATTCCTGGGAGATTTCTTCCCCACACACATCAGGGCTTTTTTTTCTCTCTCTTTCGTTTCTTTTTTTTCTCTTTTGGAAGCCAAGTATGAAATGCCTGACACTCTTGCCACAAATTTAACACAGCTCAAAAGCAATGCTCATGAGGATCGCTGCAAATTTCCTTGCAACAAAGCTGCTGCCGTTTAAATCTTAAAAGCAGAGAATTCAGAAAACTCTTCACCGCAGCTCTCAGTGGAGTGCAGGGAGCGAAATCTCCAGGTACTGTCCTTCTCCGAATCGCAGTTGTTTTTTACATTCAAACTTGGATGGACTCCTCTTTTCTTTTTAAAGCTCTGCTTGCCCCACCTCTTCTCTTTTTAGTACCACTTGAGTGAACCCTGTGTTTGCAAATAGTAATGTGGTCAGTTCCTTACTACAGGGAACTGAGCCAGCATGCAGATATCCAGCCACCCATAATAAATACAGTCTCTCTAGAAAAGCAACGCCTCCTGCTTGAGAAGTACCTGCAGCTTGCCAGCTAAGTTTTTTTCCACAGTGATTGCAGGCAAATTTATTCAATTCCTGTTCAATCACGATTAGTTGCATTCATTTTAATATCATCATGTGTTTCATTACCAGAAACAAATATTGTAATCAAAATATTTCATGCAAAAGCAGGGGGAAAAAATCCCTCTGGTTTCTCTCATACATTTTGACTGGAAATTCAAATCAGCTTATGGTCAACTTCAGATCCAGGGTACATGTTTGGAATTTGGAAATTGAAACTATCTCTCTCAGGTCTGAATTTGGCCCTTATGCATTTCCAGGAAAATACCTGTTGTCAGAGACTAGGGTAAGGTGCTCTGGGCCTGCATCCCCCACAGATATTGCAATGATTTATTTATATGAACACTGGTGCTGCACAAGGCTACTGTCCACATGCAATGCTCTTTTACACCTGTTCCACTGAGATTTAAAAATGAGACAAATTTCAGGTGCATTAAGCTCATAATTCTTCAGAACTGGGGAAAAAAAAAAATCACCTTTTCCCCAGTCTATCAGCCTAGACCAAAAAAACTCTAGAGCACAAGTTTGTGCTTCTACAATTAACTGAATTTTGAAAGTGCTGAGATTTAAGCACATGTTTAAATGGTTGACTGTGCCAGGATTTGTTGAACTAACTACTGTGAGGCAATCTGGTTCTGTCACCTTTTTCTTTCCTTTGACTTTTTAAAATTTTATTCCTGCAGTGCTGTGCTAGAATGAATACTAACACACACAACAGCTGGGTACAGCAGCAGCAGCATCAGAAGGTTACCTACAACTGTAAGAGTTCTGTCTCTGGGAATTCTTCCTCTCCCATCCCCATATTTGTCTGAATCAATAAGATTCCAGATTTGCACTGTCAGAAAATAGGATTATAACCTGATTATAAATTGGGCCACTCTCCATTAAAAGTAACTGTTTCTTTATGTTTCTGTCTGTGTGCAGGCACATTCTGGTCTCTCAATCTTCGCTGCTACAGCCACTGCAAACAAATTAAATCCAGACTGACAAATGGCAGCCACATTTCCATATACTCTGCTCAGAACTGAGTCTTCATCCCACATGCTATGCTATAAAATACAATAACAGTAATGTAAATTATGCAGGGCCAGACTCATGCCAAAGAGCATTTGCTTCTCCAAATAGTCCCTGGGAATACAAAAGGGCAAACAATGTGAAAGCACAGTATAATGCCATCCCATCTAGGATTACAGGATCCTGCCCAGAAACTGTGCTATGTTTCAGATGAACCTCTTTTACTAACTCTGCAGCCATCAGTGCCTCCTCACACAATTTTCTTCACTCTTCAAGCTGGGAGCAGGCAACCTAAACAGTTTAAAAGGAATGTGTCACTTCTTTGTGAGCAGCCACCAGCAGAGTGTTTGCCAGACCGTGAGGGTGGCCATCCCAGCGCATCCCAGCACATCCCAGCACATCCCAGCACGTCCCAGCACATCCCTGACCTCTTCCAGGGCAGACTCAGACGAACTCACTGAAGGAGAAAAAATGAATAAGCTCTCCCTTTCCTTTTAAAACCCAGAAACAATTTATCTCTTACATTCTTTTTGTCTCTCGTTTACACATGTTGTCTTTTCTGAACATCTTCCTCAATCTTCCCCTGCTGCCGTTTCCACATTTGCCTTTTTACAAAACAGGGTCAAAAGCAGGTCCCAGAATTTCTTTTTTTTCACCTCTAAATTAAAAATAAATACATATCTGTCTGACATGCCAATACCACAATGACCTTTTCTGAAAGAAGAGAGCCCTTCGCTTCACCCAGGTAAAGAGCAGTTCATAAAGTTGTTAATTTTGCCATCCTAGAAGTATAGGAATGGCTTAAAAAGAGGAAGAAAAACATCTTAATAGTGGAATTAGGTTTTTTTTTACCTACAAGCCCCAAATTTAACTTGGACCAGACCTAGCTACCAAATCCACGATATGATATGTTATGATATGATATGATATGATATGATATGATATGATACCATCTAGGCCAAAGGAGGTGGATATCCATTTGAAAGTGGATAGAACCAATAATTTCCCCTTAAAACAAACCAGAAAGTGCTCAATAAAGTATGAAGTACATCAGGCTATGCCACATATACTCTTTTTAAACATACTATTTTTCACCATTTGGTTCAGCATACTGCTCACAATAATTCCTTTACACCTGAAGTCATTTAGCATTTCAGAAGTTGTTCAAATGGGTTTCTACAAAGCAAACTATTGTGCTCACCTTCAGGTATTAAGTCCAGCAATCAACATTAGTCTGGCACCCATAAATTAGACAAAAATAGCTCAGCAGTCTCATTTGTTAGGGCTCAATGCAGAATCAGTCCCAATGATCTTAAAATTTTCCCAGTTCTCCAAATGTGAAGAACTTAGTTTAATTTGACCTGCTGACTCAAGAGAACTATGAACTAAAAGCAAATTAACATTTTATCCCTTTCTCTTGGGCTCTCCCTATCTTAGTTGGCTTTGGAAGGCTTTTTTCACCAAAGCTGGTAAAGATCAGCTAGTGATTCAAATGCAGGGGGGCTTCTTGAGAAACAGCTGCTCTGGTTCAAGGACAGTATATTCTGACTGTTTCTAAACTCTGGGGGAAACAGCCCTCCCTCAGTTTCCCACTGCTTTCAGTATCTATATTGTATTAATAAGCACACTGTTTAAATCATATATTGGCTTTTATTTCTGCTCACTACACATTACACTAGTTTGCCAGCAGTTGGACTTCTTTTTCTGTCAGCCTTTAAAGGCTAATTCTGGCCTTAGGCATATTCTAATGTGGTTAAAGCTACATCTTGTAGTGATCATAATCCAAATTACCATCAACACAGGTTAATTATTAAATGTGAGTTCACTGATGTAGCACAGAAAATGTGTAGCAGCTATCTCTAGTACAAATAGCACAGGGCAGCAAGGAACATTCATATCCCACAAAACAGATTCCAGAACCTCTCCAATGGCCCCAGAAAATCTGCCAGCCCCCAGGACAAGATGCTCATGCATATGTCATGCTGCCAGAAGAGGTATTGCCGCCAGAGAAGCAGCTGATTGACACAAGCAACTTTTGTGATGATTCTGGGTATTTCCAACAGTCTTCAGGAAAAAACACCCCACAATTGCCTGATCTCAGGGTCAGTGTGGACATAGCTGGCTGATCCCTGTACTTCCTCTGGCATGACAATGCTTGATTCAGTACTGTTCATGTCATTTCAGCAGGTTCAGCCTGCATCATCTGTAATTCTGACAAAAGGGACATTATGCAATACTAAATTTCCTGTCAGACAGAGAGACTGGTATATTCCAGTGATCTCTAAAAGCAGGAATGCCTGAAGTCTCTACCTGAGGTATGATGGCCATTCTGTCTTTGTCCTCAAACGCGTCGCTCATCATTTCAACAATTTGGAGATTATATTTGGCTGGCAGGATGTTTTAATTTAATTTACTAATAAAATTAATTAAAGAGTGGGTTTGGAATCATGAAAGCTTTTTGAAAACCAAGTGTTATTGTAAGTAATCTCTTTCCAGTTGTCTGTTGCACAGCAGAAATTATGACAAGCATCTACTGTATCTTTTTGGAAGTTTGACTATCATAATTTTTTCTGCTGGGGTTACATTTTTTTCCTACTACAAACTGTTCTTAAGCAAAAGAAAAAGCTTAAATAATCTGTGTTTAAAGAATACTGTTAATTATAGCTGATACTATTTTTTTTTAAAGCAGTTTTGCATTTAACACTTTAACAGGCACATTTCACCAGCTGCTATACAGTAAATACTTATTTCGTCAGCTAGACCACACTGGAATCCACAGAAGGATCCAGAAAGAAAGTTAAATATGCTCTCTCTCCTATCCAGACAGCCAGAACAAGAGTGAAACATTCTGGGGAAGCCACACAGCACATTACTGTCTTATGACATTTATCGTTGTTAGATGACTACTTTAGGCCTCTATGCTAACAGACATAAAGGAGTAGTTAAAATAGCATGTTGAACCAGTCAGTTGGCTCTCTGAAGTGGAAATTAAATTGAAGATAAAGCAAGTCATTTTTTTCCACGAATAAGATCTATGCAGCTTGCTCTGTGAGAGCACTTAAGGAAAGGTCTTAGTAACAGGTATGGCATTACTTCACTATCAGAGTGAAAAAATGTATCCTCTCTGTGTGTTTTGCAGTTTCCATCCCAAGGATAGCTCTGTTTCCCCCCACAGCAAAAGGATTTCTAGTACACATACTAGAACAGCTGCTCTAATAGATCTCTGAGAACAAAGGCACTGGCTGATGTGTAACTTCACTAATTTTTAGAGTTCCTGAGCACTCACCATTTACACTGATACCAGTAAGAGATTAGGAATTTATCTGTCAGTCCATAGGATCTTATTTGAAGTCCATCTGTCATGGATACTACTACTTTTACTCTTTTTGTCCCATAAGTTCTGGTCTGGGAAGATGAATAATTAAATTTACTTAGTCAACTTTTTCCTCCTCTTTACAGACTTTTTTAAAGACAGTTTATTCTTCTTCTGACTATAGAATAAACAGCAGGGAACAGTTTATGGTTTTGTTTTATGGCTGCTTTGCTGGATATGTGGAATAGAAGCACTGTGCTTACCAACCCAGTTCACTTTGCCCTTTTAACCCCATTTCACCTGGTGCAGTTTGGCATATCTTCACTTTGCCCTTTTAACCCCATTTCACCTGGTGCAGTTTGGCATATCTATATCTACATAATATCTATCTCTATCTATATCTATATCTATATCTATATCTATAACTATATCTATATCTATATCTATATCATCTATATCTATATCTACATCTATATCTATATCTATATCTATATCTATATCTATCTATATCTATATCTACATCTATATCTACAGTTTGGTATATCTATACAAACCCACATCTGCATAAGCTTACATCTGTCTAGCACATCTCAAAGGCAGAATCTAACACAAGGGACAATATACAGGAGTAGAAGAAGGAACAGGCATTGTATAGTCAGCTTCCCACTGCAAAAGCACCTGAGGTGAATCCCAAAGACTGGAATTACCAGAATGTTGCCAGTGTCCTGTACTGATCTCCTGCAAGCAGGCTGCAGGATGCTCCCAGTTGCTGCCAAACTTAAACACTCGGAAGGAGGCAATGACATCCTGAGCATGTTGCAAGCCACCCCCTCTTTGTGGAAGTTTATTACTTTCCTGTACATAGCCAGGCAGCTGATGCCAGAGGGATTCATCAGTGAATTTGTGGGCAACCAAGAGCAGGTGTAATAAAATATGCTCCTAGCTGCTGGGAATGTTCAATTTTCCTACAGCTCATAGAATAGATTCAAGAGATTTCCAGAAGCGACTTTGTCCTGATTAGAACATATTTGAGCATTAAGCATCACCTGAAATATTTGCTCAGAGCCTGCTGAAAGCAAACTTGCACTGGAAGTACAAGTTATCGATGTAATGTCATTTCTTGTGTGAGACAATTTTACAGGTGTGATACAGAACTAAAGCATAATAATAAATGGGGGTCAGAACCTACCCACAGTGGCCAGAGTGGATTTCTCATACCCTATTGGGAAGCAGCTGGCACAGAAAGGGACAAGTGATCAGCGAGGGCTCTGCCGTGCAGGAGGCTGCTTGACCTGACACCACCTCAGGGAGCCTCACAGCTGCAGGCAGTGCAGTGCCAGAGCCTATCACAGACCCAAATGCCTCTGCGAGCATGATATCCCAGGATTTGGCATCCAAACCCTGCAGCTACCAAACACGCCCTGCTTGAGGCCACAGCTGTCAATTCTCCATCTAAACAGGGACAAGAAGGGAAGAGCAGTGGGGGAAAAGGCTGGGGCATTAAACACAAGCTATAGCCCGCATTATATTTATATTAATGGTTCTGTAGTTCAAAGCTTTGAACAGATCCCATATTGATGTCTGGAGTGTGAATATGGAAGCTCCAGGTCAGACTCAACTGACAGTGGTGATTTTAGAAAGGAGAGAAACAGTTCCTTGCAGCAATAATTTTCCCTCTGGAGTCCTGTAAAACACTACTGCACTGCAGGAATCCCCTGAGATTGACTACAGGAGTCAGGAATTTTATTATTTCTGTGGTAGTTTTGAAGAAATTGAAATGACCTAACAAAGGCTTGGTCTCAGGGACTGATCAGGCAAGTACTAAGAACTGTGTTAAGCATTAGGGACGAGGGAAAATCACTTTGCAACAGAGCAGCATAAAAGTGATTGTGTAACCAACAAATAAACAGCAAGCAAAGTGCTCACTAACACTCACACACATTCTCACAGAATGTCTCCTTGGCTGCACACAACAAGCAACGTCTGTCTAGCTGGAGGGTAAATGAACAGATTCCTGGAAGCTACAGCTACCTCCTTTAGAGCTGCCAGCATGTATTGGCTGTTGTAGCCTTTGCTTCACACCAGGCTAGGAAAAGCAACAGTGAAATCAGTCACACTCGCACTTTGGAAAATAAAATGTCTATGGATGCACAGAGAAATTCTGTGGATTCTATAACCACATGCACAGAGTATTAAAAGGTTCCTTCTTTCCACCTACATCCCTGCCACAGGCTTCCTGAGTGATCTTGGCATACTGTGCAAATGGACCAATACTTCCTTTTACATGAGGAAAGGTCATTTCATTTAATAGCTGTTATAAAGTGCACTAAGACTCTTGAATGTAAGGTTGTACTCAAAATTGCAAAATAGTTGTTAATTTATTCCTGCTAAAATCACATAGAGAGAACAAATTAGAACATAAAATACAAGGTAAAAGAGAAAATTAATTTGGACTTGTACATTAGTTGTATCAGAAATACAGTGGGTTGAAAAGCATTGAAAACTATTAAATATTACTTGTTATTCTCAGAATGCAATATATGTTTATTTCTATATGCAAAAGCACAGTAAAAACTCATTTCCTTCCAAGGAGATATGTTAATGTTTGTAGTGCTTTTGCACCAAAAATCATTGCAGTGTATTGTAGAAACTTTTCTTTTTCAAAGTGCAAGCAAAGATTATTATAATAAAATTCCTATTTGTGCTATAAGAGCATTTCTGAGAGCCAGTGCCCCATACACTATATAAAAAATGCTCCACACTGTCAAGTCATTTCACAAGTTACCAAACTAAAATTGTTATTATAATGAACACAGTATCTAACCCAAAATCACCTTCTATAAGATGCAACCCAAGCTATTTTAGCATCTTTATTAAAAAATAGAGTATTTCAGGGCCATTCTATATAATATTACACGTGGGCATTAGGACAAGATTCTAAAAAGGAGCCCCCACTCAAATCCTCCTCAGCAATGCACATGGAGAAGGTCTGGTGTTACCTTTTGGGCAGTGCTTTGAAAATTATCCATAGGTGCCCAGTATCCCAAAACAAAATTAGACTCCAGTAAGCAGAGAGGGGCACAGGAAATCTATTCTGGGAGTCTGCGTTCCCCGTGGTAAAGAGACTTCTCCATGTGCATGTTGGCGTTCGGCTGCCTTTTTTGGAGCTGGGCTGGCAGGCAAGGCAGGACGTGTCAGAAGAAGAAACCCAACCACCTAAAGCATCTGGGGCTAACAGTAAAATCCTAATGCCATCTATATATCAAGGGAGAGACTTGTAGAAGGACCTACCTTATTTGCGTTGGCACAGAAGTCAAAGACACATTCCTGTGTGCATTCCTAATGCTCACAGCTGCTCACGGCTGCAAAACCTACGGACCGAGGGCAGAGACTCTCCTCAAATGTTGCTGGGTCACAGGCTTACCTTCACATTCCAGGGTGAAATACCCAGAGTGACAGCTCTTTGCTTTCAGATGTGAAGGAGAAATTGATCCTGAGCTCACTGATATCAAACTCACATTGATTACATAAAAAACATTGGACCAGGTCTATCTTATGGAAATGAAAAGTTCTTATCTTAACCATCAACACAGTTTAAAGAAGTACATTTCTTTTTTGTTCCTCAGAAATCAAGAGAGATTAGGTCCTCTGGTAAGAGAATATCACTATCATGCTCTCCAGAGCCTACTTAAAGTTGGTTGTTTTTTTTTTAACATGTGTAATTTAAATTAGGCCTGACACTGAGAAATAAGAAAAAAATTGAAAAGTATTTCTAATATTTTAGAAAATGCTAGCAAGCATAACAGCAAAATAAGAGTACAAACTGATTAAAGCTTCAGGATATGGTTTTAATATCATGCCCTTTTTACACTTGTCCCAAACACAAGTTGTCACTGTGTGAGCATATGACATGGACATTTCCCAATCCAAAGTCTACAGGAGGTTCCAGCAGCAAACACTAGCTGGCAATTGACATCAATATTCTTTTTCCTCTACCGCCAAAAAGAGGCACCCTTTCACCAATATCAATAAAGAAATAATAACTTCAAAAATGATCAATTATTAAAGACTCTTCAAGGCATAAAGATCTGTGGATTGAGTATTCAGCTGCTACTAATGCTTGTGTAATCAGATGAAGAGGAGCAACCTATCAAGTGCAGAACAATTCAAGAGAGTAAAGTGTTATAAGCATTTAATGCTCAGTGGTTTTCCTGTACTGCTGCATGGCTGCGGAGAACTCTTGTTACAGCTGCACCTAAACCGAATAAATGACATTAAACATATTGTGCAGACTAATGTACAGAGTAATGACCAGGAAAATATTGACATATCTCAGCTTCATGTGTTTAATATAGACAGATTTACCATGCAAACTCACCTCCAAAGTTGCCAGAATTTCTCCTCACTAACCAACTGGACTTTTCATGGAAGTAATGTAGTACCTGTTCAGTAGCTTAGGGGGGAAGAAAAGTCTTTTTGAGGCAGCAAAGCTCTTGGAGGTCAGTGCTCAGGCAATCTTGTTAGGGCTTGAAGTAATATCTGGAGATTGGAGTGCAGAACTCAAAGCAGTTTTCTGTGGCCAGCTGAATTGTAGAATTACCAAGAAGCAGCATTTCCACGAAACCTAGAAAAAGTAGTCAGCCAACACTAAAGTAGGACTGGGTGTGCTACACTGGGAATGGCAGTAACTTCTCCTCTCTGCAGCATCATTACTTACACAGTGGATGTGTTAAATTCTCTGAGTGGCAACTTAACAGCAGCTGGAAGGGCTGTTTCTCATGAACTGCTAACTTTGAGGATGGTGGAACTGCTATGAAACACCTGCACATAAACAAAATTGTTCTCTTGCACAAAAGGGCTAGGCAGAACACAGGTCACTGGTGGCTAGTAAGGCAAATTCAAAAAATCATGCGGAGTTTCTTTTTGTCTGTTGTCATCAGTGATTACTTATCCACACCAGATTGGTACAGTGACAAAAGGAAACCACTCAGCTGCACCTCCACATGCTCCTTTACCCTGCTGAAAATCTCAGTCATCTCCTCAATAACCAGTTTTAGAGACTTTTTTGGTATAACATTTTTTGTGATAGGTTCAAAGAACATTATTAAGGGATACTTTATCTATTGCCTTTTTATCAATACTGTATGTGGCTTCCCCTCTACCTGACACACTGCTAAAGTCATCAAGATGTGGAAGCATCATCTGAATTTCTTGCATGTCCCAGCCTCTCACCAGACACTCCTGTTATTTATGCCTACTTATTCTTGGTGTCTGAACACTGCCTGAAACAACGTGTGACAGGATTCATCTCACTGTAACTGGAGTACCACCCCCTTGAATCTTACCCTACTGGCATTTGCTGAAATTGCTGTGGGCTCAGAAACACTGTCAAATGCCAGTTCCCAGGATGTTGTCAATAAAGCATTTAGAGCATCTTTTCAGAACCTATTCCTATGTTTTGTCCCCAGCCCACACAAGGCTGGCATCATACAGTTCACAAAGAACATGGCCTTTTGTGGAATTTACTCTAAGCATTCATCAGAGGAAGAAATCTCATCATTTCAGCTATATTTTTAGGTGGTGACATTTGATTTCAACTTCCTGCAGGCCTGTCCCCCTGCCCTTTTGATGAATCACAAGTTATTTGTACTGTAATGGGCTTCCTATACTTAAAGTTTTGTCAATTCATTCTGCCCAGAATTATAAGTGGTAAGGATCAGAAAGATATGCAAGGTATCTTTTGGGCATAACAGATCCAATAAAAGTACATCACTTACATAGCTTATTTTTCTCTTCTGTTTCTGTATTTTACTCAGTAAGATAGAAAATCTTTCAGGCAGCTCTGTCCAAGTTCACTTCAGCTATCTCTCTAGTTGTCATCAAATACTGGTCTAGCTTCTCCCGCTTATCATGTAGCCCATCTAATTTTTACAGTTCAGTTAGGCTCCACTGAGGAAATCTTGTAGCTGCTTTCCAATGCAGACTCTTTTTCTTTCCTTCAGCCTGAGTCTAGGTTTTCCCCACCCACAAGTCTTTTTGCAAAGCAGTCACCTCAGCTTCTGAATTGATATCAAATATAATGAAAATATAATGTACAACAATACAGTCTTTTGTCCCCCAGGTCAGATCTCTCTAAACTGTACTGAAGATCTTTCCTGGATCCATTATTGGAGCTGGTGAACTGTTACTGTTCTTTCTCCTCTCAGTTCTTGCCCATGTCTTTATAAGCCAAACAATTAGAGGGTGAGGACCTTACACTCAGGGAATTGTATACTGTTCAGCAGAGCGTTTTTATTCTTTACTTAATCTTACTTGTATGTTTTCTATAGGAATCTCCTTTGCTTCTCATGCATACCCCTCCACCACAGCCTTTTTGTTAGTTTAAAATCTGTATTTGAAGAGGTGCCAATTCAGTGCTCAACTTCAAGGCAGACTTGCACATAGACAGTTACACTAAAAATTCTTCTTTCATGTTCCAGCCACAGAACTATAATTTATGTGTTCTGCATGTACTAAGCACCTTTCTAAATGTTCATCCATTGATTCTGAACTTTTCCAGTCTTTTATTTCAAAAAGAGCAATTGTTTAACATTATTCCTTTCCTTGGCACAACTTCTGGCTAATCACCCCTTAAAAGAATTTCCATGACCATTCTTCTAGTTTCTTTACGAGGGTCAATGAGCTTTATGAATCACCATTTTTTCTCTCATACCATTTGATTTAGATTTCATTTCTAAATCTCTGAATCTTCAGTAGTGAGAAATCAAAAACTCAATCACCTTGTGACCAGTTAAACTATTGTCTCTGCCAGTCCACATTCAAGGCATTCTCCAATGTTAAGTCATTGTCAGACACACAGGAAAATGTCGATTTTCTATCAATAAACAAGGGACTTTATTAGTTACCTCTCCTGATGAAGTCCCATTACAGTTTGAAAGGAATAGTTCATATAGCTACTGCACATAATGCATAATTCAATCATTTTGCCTGACCAGCAAAAAGACCATTATTTTTCTGGCTTGTGAAAAATGTTTCTTTCATTGTTTTTGCTGCTGATTACTCTATCCAAGGGGAATGTCTGCTCCTCTGTCAAAGAGTAAAGAATGCTCAAGCAAGGAACAAATAAACAGCACTTTTGTGCATGAAAATATGCCTCTGCCATTCTAGAGGGTTCCTTTCCTACTGTTGAGAAGTAATTTAGCACAATCTTCTACTGAAAAATGCTATGCTCAGATTTTAGGCTGAACTCAGAACAATTGACACAAAACTCCAGGAATTGAGTGATTTGGAGGTATTGATCCAGACAACAGCAAACACTACAACTGCAAGGTGCAGTGCCTAAGTTTGTGTGGAAGTTAAATCACAGAGGGAGAAAGAGGAAAATGTAAGAGCACAGTAAGCAGCCAACTAAGGAGAATGGCAAATTAAATTCAGAATAACATTACTTTCTCTAATCCTCAGCTATGAAACATGATGCTCAGAACAAGGAGGAGTGTTATGATCCCTGTTTTCACATTCCTGCTTATTGAGGGAGGAAATCACTCCACCATGTCACTTCTATGCCAGAGAACAAAAACCAAAAAGTAGTATTCTGTTTTGGAGAATCAGAGAGAAACCAGAACATGTCACTCAGGACCTGAAAGCATACAGAAAATACCATTCATGTGCAATCAGAAGCTAGCAAAACACCGCAGGATCAGTCAAACATTGAAGAAGGCTCTATCCAAAGAGAAAAGTAACATTAAAATAGAGTAATACTATTCCGAATTTAGCTTGCCATGTTATATAGCTGGCTGCTTACTGTATGCTTTTACTGTCTTCTTTCTACCTCTGTGATTTAACTTCCACATGATCTTAAACACAAGGAACTGAGCTATAAATCAAAAAATATAATTGGTACAAGTTATTTTTGGAGTCTCAAACATTTGGTTAAATATTAGCAGGCAAAAACTCAGTACACATGACTCAGTAGTCCATTCAATTAGCCCATGGCATCAGATTCCATCATAATTAATTAAATCAGGTTCTTACAAAAAACTGTACTTATGGGTATTGGATTTAATTTCATATTTCTTCAACAAAGTTGTGACTGTTTTAACAACTGGAAAATAATACAAAGTAGACTATACATATTGTTTTGTTCCTGTTTTCCAAAACAATACTAAACTAGAAAGAATAAATGAAAGTCAAGCAAGAACCTGATCTAGAGATTTGTTTATGAATATGTTTTTGAAGTATTAGAGATATTTTTTGAGGATGCTAGAGGTTTCCTTCAAATATGTGTCTAAATGAATAAAAAATTAACTAAAAATTTTTTAAATCAATTTTTAGTTGATTTAACTAAAAAAAAACCCTAAAAATTTATTAAAATCAAATTTTATTTGATTTTTTTTACAAAAAAACCATCAACAATCAACAAAGCACTCATTTACATGACTGAACAAGCAACCTAATAAATTTAAGTTATAGTTGCACCAAATCTACTAGTAATTGTCATTTTGGACTGTTCTTACTTTCCATCTCATCCAGTGGCATTCTTAAATACCAGCAGCCCATAGCAGAGGCCTTAGAAGAAACTGTTTGAACTTTGTCTGAGGCAACAACCTTGGAATGCTCTATTCCTGCCCTCAATACACACACACATATAAATCTCCTTTCTCCTGTATTAAAAGAGAGTAAGAAAACAAACTCCATTTTAGTCTTCTCTGGGCATAAGCATTTCACTAAATCCTCTCTGTCACCTTAGCTCCATAAAAGATCATAAGAAAAAAACAAGAAACCAAGAAACCACACCAAGTTCCTTTGACTCCTCTTTAAAAAAGATGTGCCAGATATTTGATAGATCATCATGTTTTAGAATTATTTTCTCGTCAGAGCTTCTTCTGCAAAATGCAGACATCCATACACTGTCAGTAAACGGGTATTCCATTACTATGAGAGGTTAGTTGTAGTTGTTTGCACAGTCAGCTCCTTTCATAATACTCTTAAGTCAATCAAGGGTCTTTCAAAAATGCCAGACCTGAAGTTAGAACAAATATACTTAAAATATATACCTGGCAGGTGCTACTGATCTTGCTGCAGTAATTCCACATTCTTTTCTGAACACAAGGTTAGGATGTTATTAAATAAAAAATAGAAAAATGGGGGAAAGGGCAGTTACTTTCATATTGGGAAATATTATATCCTTTAGTTCATAGCTGCTTTTTGCCTTTTTGATTGAAAATATTCCCATCTTGAACACTGATGAATAATACAGCTTTGTAAGAAAAAATAAATCTCTCCTTGATACAGGCTGTTTCAGACTGATAATTCAGCTTGATTTTGCCATTGTTTATTAAGGGAGTCTTTCAGACATATCAAAATGTCCTCCAGTTCCCTCCACTCTGAAGGGAACTCTGATATTTTGAAATTCAGAGTAAAAAAAATTTCAGTGATTTATTGAAGAAAGAGAAAACATCTGTTCTATCGAGAAGGTAATTCTGTTAAAGGCAATGCTCTCCAAAAACCTCTCACAGCTTTCACTGGGACACAGGCAGACTTCAAGACCAGCTTCAAGTGCATTCTTCAAATTCCCTGGGTGCCATTGTTCCAAACTGCAATTTTATAGCTGCTCCCACCTTGTCAAAACTGGCCATGTGTAGAGCTCCAATCAGTGCAATAAGCTGGCAGCATCTTCATCATTTTATAGCTACCTGTCTGCAGATGCCCCAGCACCCTTGCCATGTACACAGCAAAACTGCAAGCAAAAGACTTTGTGGCACACCGTCGCAGAATTCTCTAGGATATCACCCTTCTGCTCTTTCTCTTTCTGTATTTTCTCTCATTTCTTTTCATATTTCGTTTTGTCCCCACAGCTGCACTCATCACACATTGTCTAAAGCTATAAACAAAGACAAAAGGGTCGGGAAAACTGTCTCGTATAAAAACAACTTTTTTATTGTCACATCAAAACAACTTCTATTTTAATTACTTCTTTGAAAAGGTACTGAGTTTAAAATGTCCTTTGTTTAGCCTCCCAGATATAGTCCCAGTCTGAATGGTTTTGCTATTACAGTCATTTTCATGTTACGCATGGAAGAGTTTTGTCTCTTAATTCCCTGCCTGAGAAAAGCATGAGAACCTGGTGATGGTGCAAGGAATATAAAGCCCACTGTGAGCAATGACAAGGACTAAAATAGATGCATGGATGCCTTAAGTTTGGCTTAGTAAGTGCACATTGAAGCCAAGATTATGGTTTACTATGGTAAGTACTAAAGTCCAACAAAGATCTAAATAAAAATGAGGTTTACTTAGAATCCATCTCACATTACTCGGTTATTTTATTAATCATCCAATTTTGACACACCCATTGTAGGTAAGGTATAAAAAGAGGTCTAACCTTTTTGGTGAAAAGCAGGATGAATTCAGATAACAAAGTGCAAAGTATGTTAAAAACTACACAAACTCGGGTTAAATCCTCTCCAAATTCTCCCACCAGGCAAGCACAGATCATCACTGTTCGTAGTGACTGATGATTGATTCAGTATTGCATTTCAGAAGACATTGTACAAATGATTATGGGTGACAAACTCTATCTCACAATGATCCCATCATTAACAATTGACAGTATAAAAAATTACATCTCATAGTAAAGTATTTCTTCAGCTCTTTAATTAAACCAATCCTGGGTGATACATTGCAAATATCTTTATTGTGTGATTTGCCCTCTGTATCAAATTCTTATCAAAGTTCCCCCAGCAGATTTGGTGTTTTGACATGAGTTACAGAAGCATGTCTGGATTATGTAATCCTTTTGTTTCCAGAACTGTGGAAAAAATAATGTATAACATGTTTTCTTGAAAGAACATGCTCGTTAGAGTAAATTCCATCTTTGATACACTGATAGCCCATGTGGCCAGAGATTAATTTCTAACTTTAGGACATGCTAATTCCACAAGGATTAGTCAAACAAAAAGATTTAACACTCATAAGTGAGCTCTCTCAAACAAACTGTGCACCAGCTCAGTTCAATATATTGATGCATCACCTACAAGACAGGTGATACTATTTTTGAACTCCAGAACTCAATTTAGAGCTTTGAAACCTGAAATCAAATACTCTCCAGGGAAAGAAAGTTAAAACAGTTGTTGTCATTAACAACAAATATGGTGGTTTTAATTGCAAACACCTTCAAAAACTACCAACTATATTCTCTACCAGGAAAATAGAAGGCAAATATTGTAACACTTCAGGCCTTGTTAAAAACTTGGATTGTCATTAACTTGTCAGATGAACCTTGGTTTTGACACAAAAAGAATCTGTTTTCCCTAAAAACTCCTAAATTAAAGAAAAAAAACCCAAAGACACAAAAGTAAAATATTTCACTTAGAAAACTAAAACCATTTTCACTGCAACCAAAATTATTCATGGAAAAAGAAGAAAGATTGATTTTTTAACCACACATACTTGTAACACAGTAAGGAACACCAAGGCTAAGCCTAAGCAGGAAAGCTAATTTTTCACTTTTGAACATCTCACCTGCTTCTTTATTACAGCTCCCATAGTCTCAAACACTCATTCTACTAATCCTGGTCATTGGAACCATCATGTAGGTACGATAGAGATTTTTCAGTGTATTCTTTTTCTGCCATGATTTTATGTTGGAGGCTTTTTGACAAAGTGTTTTTCCCTCACCAAGCTGTGCCTTACAAGATAAGCTTGTCAGCATTCCAGCAGGCAAAATTTCATCCTACATTAGTGACACTGAGAAATGCTACTGTTTTGAAGCTGACAAACTAAGCTTTGGTTTGTAGCTTTGAGTAGTATTTCTCCTTCTGGAAAATGTCGATTCCCAATTTCTGAACAAATCAAACAGTTCCCCTAGGCATAAAAAGGTACAAGAAAACAACATAGCTGTAATTTTTAGGAAAAGCTGTGGCTCACAATTCATACATACTTCTAAACATAGTATCTGAAGCTAGAACAACAAACATTCTCTTATTGACTTCAGGCATTAGAAAAAGCAGCCTCAGAATAGACAATTCATTCTTTTCATTAGTAGGCAATTCTGAATTCATTGTTACTATTAATTCCTGATTTTTAAACATTGGGAAGCATGCTCACAATTAAGTTTTACTATGCTCATTAAACTTCACATCCAACATGACCTGAGGACAAAACCTCATCCTACTGTATCTCAAAATGTATTATATTGCTGCAGTGTAGTACATCATATTGTGCAATATCTATGTAATCTAGAGACATATAAGAATGTCTGTTTTATTACACAGTACTACAAAATTTTCTGGTCAGAGATTCCTGGAATTGAGGTATATAGACAGACACATACAAGTAAATTCTAAGGCTGAGATTTTGCAATAAGATAATTTGATGTAAATTAACATTATTATCCAGTGTCTCTCTCAGAGTTACTCATAATTTCTTACCTGAGCTTCAGGACACTAAAGAAACTTCTTTGCCCTCTGCAATAACATCTGCAAAATGACAATACGATGTGTATTGTGCCTCTCAAGAGTCCATAAACTGTGACTTCACTCTTGACTGGCCTGAGAACACTTTCAACCCAAGATACTGTACAAACAGCTGCTCGACATTTCAAAGCACAAGCTGATGTCCAAAGAAAACTTGTATTTTCAAATGGTTTTGATAACAATAGAAGTAGTTAAAATTTTTTTCCTATTATTTTGAAGTACACGGCTTTCATGAAGATTGTATCAAACATGAATCACATGCAACTAGCACATCATGATAAAATGAGAGAAGAGAAAACAGAATGTTTTAACAAGAACATAAAATATCTTTAACCAGGGAACCATTTCATGCTGTATTTTTCTTTGGAAGAACATCATTCCTTCACGTCCAAAATCACAAACATAAAAAAAAGAAAATAAACAGGCAACATTTTTCTTCTATTCTCCCTCCTACCCACCACCACCCAGAAGAACTCTATTACATCCAATAATATATTCTGACCACCATCTAGCCTCAATCTGCTTCCAGATTATCATTCTGGATTAATTTTACCTATTGTTTACTCCATCTCCACCCTCACCCATGTTCAGCACAGATACTCAGACCTGGAGCCCTCACTTTTGAAGGTCATTTGGGAATCCATGCTTGACCTAGAGCAAAGCAGAAGTCTTTCTGACTCATCTGTGTACCTTCGTGCCCAGAGCTGGTCTCTTGCACTCACTGTTTGAGGCTTCAGCGATAGTGTTTCAAATTTCACGTAAGTCTCTCTTGCAAGGTCAGCTTCCTTTGCAGATTTTGGTTTCAAATGAAGTTTTAAAACTTTGTAGAGCAAGAAAAATATCAAAGGTAAAACAACCACGCATGCTGCACTGCTGGCCACTATCAGAATAGAAAACTCAGAGCTGCTTTCATCATTTAACCCGTCGGTGGAAAAAACAACACACTGTTCTTTTGTAGGTGGCACGCCTTTGGGTGAGACACAGGCCATATATTGGGTACTAGGTTGCAAACCATCAATTGTGACTTTGTTTTTGTTAGAGTCAGTGCTTAGAGGCAACATATCTTTCTCACCATACTTGGAATATAACACAGTCACAGCGGAATTGCCTGTGGCATTGACAGTTTTCCAAGTTAAGGTCACTCTTTCATCGGTTTCACTGATGACTCTTAGATTCTGCACAGTAACATTCTGCTGAGACATACCTGCTGCATTCAATGAAGTGTCCTCACCTTTCTTTCTTAAATCTCCAGCCTGCTTTTTGTTTGCATTTGTCACTGCCTTTGAAATTTTCTTTCCATCTAACATGAGCCTGGATTGCTTTTTGTCAGCAAATGTCATGCTGGTCGATCTTACAGTGCTAACCAGAGCTGTGGAGGTCAGTGTGGTGGGAAGAGGTGTGGTTGTCCTCTCAGGTTCCTGCTTGGATTCCTCCTCAGTTGTATTCTGCCTCTCAGCCTCTGGCTTCCTTCCATACTTCTGTGGTAACGCAGTTGTAGTAACCACACCAACCACTGTGACTGTCACAGCAGCTTCGGACATTCCTGCCAAGTTCTTGGCTTTACATCTGTATTCTCCAGCGTCCTTGTATGAAATTCCTGTCAAGCTTATTATGGACCATCTGACACCCTCTCCAGGAGTTTCTTGAATAACTACAGGAAAATGCAAGGAGTAAAACATTATGAATGGGAAGTAAAGAGGAAGTAAACATTGTTAGACTACGTCTTCCCTTTCTGCCAGAAGGAATTACACACATTAAACTTTTAAAATATAAACACAAGCAGTCAAAAAAATTCAACAACAACAACAAAACCCAAACCAAATTTCCAACAAAATCTATGGAATTCCCAGCCATATTCTATTATTAAATAAAAGTGGTCAGCTTGGGTCAAAATGGAAATTAGTGTCTGGAGTAATTAGAATATAGAGTGCAGTTTCACTAAGAAAAACAAAACCACATAAAGTGAAAACAAATATCTTAAAGTTGCTATTGACTCTTAAACAGAAGACCCCCTGACTTCACATGACCCTGACCATGCCACCCATTTAAAGCACTATTGGAACGTACATTTGCCCTAAGATTCTTACCTTCATCAGTATTCTTACCTTCATCAGACCTCTGACAACTTCTAACTAATTACTTGGCATTAGCAAGTAGTATTTTTTACATTTAAGTTACTACATAAATAATCTGTCATAGCAGCTAGAATGATATCAGACACTGACAGCCTTGCAACATTTGCAAATAACATAGAAAACATTAATTTGGAAAATCCTGGGTTTGCAATGCTGAGTTTTAAGTGGCTCAGCTATGGTCTCACTGGCTTTTTTAACATTAACATTTTGAAACAGAACAGAGGTTCCAGCAACAAATTCTCCTTTCTGCTTTCCAGCTTCTGAGTTAGGGCCCAACCAACCCAACCTCCATTTTCCTTTATTCTTCCCCCACTTCATCCATTTCTCCCTTCCACTCTCATTGCTCTTGTAACAGAACACATCCAGAATCAAAACAATCTGCTGGACCTGTTAAGATCAAGAACTAGACAAAGAATTTCATAACAGCTGTTGCACAGATACGATTGCCAGTTTGATGCAACACACAATCCACTGTTACTCATTACAGTGATCCCAAAGCACAAGCAACTCAACAGTTTTTGGTTCTTCCATTTCCCATAAAAGAGCAGCTATACCTGTATAGTTCACTGGAATATTGTCTGACCTAGTCCAGGTGAGCTGTGGCGTTGGGTACCCCGTGGCGTCGCAGCGCAGCAGGACATTGCTGCCCAGCGGGGAGGTGATTTTTGTTGCTGATGTCATCACAGATGGCTTAAGACACTGCTCTAACTCAGCTCTCTGGAACAAGATTCCTGCCAGGCTCTCAGGTCCACTACATGAAACCAATGGATCAAGAAGTACAACAGAGGTGTCCACAATTTTGGAAAATTCAATCAGCTTTGAAATGCGACAGTCACAAAACCATGGGTTGTCCTGAAAACCTGAGGCAGGGAGGGAAGAGGGGAAAGGAAAAAAAAAAGTTGTCAGTCAATATGTAGACATTGTGGTTACAGTATGACACATAGCTACCGCCAAATACAATCAAGGACAGCCCTGGCCCTATTCTGAGTTAATAGTTTCTCTTCCAACTTGTGTTTTTTGTTCAGCTGATTGGTGGGGGAGTATTTTCAGATGTTAGGGAGAACAGAATGTTTATTAAGCTAAACTTCTTCGCAGAAGTTTACCGGAGCATAGTGATGTGCTGGCGCTACCTGTGCTTAACTTTGCAATTTATCTAGGAATAAAACCCTTTGAAAAGATGTCTTAAGACTGATGATACATTTTCACCTGCCTGTGCCTCCTGGAAAGACAGCTTCTCAGGGCTATTGCTTCCAGTCACTCTCCTCTGCTCTTAGTCCTTCTTTGGGCTCTTAGAGCTTGACCTTCCCTGACCCTTTTTTCAATGCTTGAGGAGAACACGATGATTTAATGGTTTAGAGCACACACCAACATCTCTGCCCCTTGAGAAAATGGGATAAAGGCTAAGGAGAAAAAGCTTTAGGCCAACAAAATTCTTATCTGGCTCTGAACTACACGAATATTGTTAGAAATCTGGCTTCAATTTAGTACAGCCTCTGAAATACATTCAAGAAGAGTATCAGAAGAGTAGAAAATAGGAAGGACCACAAAAAAATGTGATGACTACAATATTTTTATGATGGCACACAAGAACTCTATCTCTCTTCTGTCAGAGCCAATAACATTTGCTTCTTGGTTCCAATCTTAGAATGAGAAGCTTCTCCCTCTTTGTGAACTTATTATGTTGAAAGAGAAAAGCCATTTCTGAGGAATGTCAATCTAAATCCTCAGTTGGTATTGATTATTTCACTATGTTGGCTTTCGTAGAGCAACATTGGCTTCACCAGGTAAAATACAACACAGCACATCACACGAGTTCAAGTATTTTCTTACTGGACTTGCCCTTTTGGGTATGCCTTTCTCATTTTGTCCAAGTACTAATAATAAGCAAAACTTATGGTCTGAAATAAGGGATGGTATGCAAAGAGCCCTCACTATTGAATTTACTGATCAGGACAACAGACAAGTCATATAAGTCAGTATTAAAAGAGAAAAAGAGCTCTAAACACCTGCAAATATTGTTCAGTGTGTATTGTCAAGAATTATCAAAACAGCTATTGGAAAAATTATGGGTTTTGTTCTGGAAAAACCTGCAGATGAAAGAATATATGAAAAATTAACTACTGCTTCCTTTTTTCATCAGACCAAGATTAGGTTATTTTAAGCACAATGGTAGTGATTGGTTAAAACTGTGGTAAACCCCAATTAATCCCTGTTCTTTAGAACAAGACTTGACCTGAAGAGATTCCATGACTTTGACATCACAATCCAATTTCACTCCTTCCAGACAGAAGAGATTTTACATCTATTCACTACTTATTGTTTGCTGGAGCAGAGAAGAAGTCAAGGAAAGTGTATAAGCAACTGCATTTCCTCAAAAAAAAAAATCTTGAAAATGTAAAATTTTGCCTGTGAACATCACACATATATTCATAAGGAGAAAAGATATCATCCAAGTGTTTTCCAAATCTAGGCATACCAACTGTTTGTGCTTATAAAAATTCTGCTCAATCAAGCACGTGTATGTAACTATTTGTGCTCATCTTTTCAATCAGGGAAGATTTGTAGCTAGCAACAATACTCCTGTATTTTTTTTTCTTCTCGCTTGCTTGTTAGGGGTCAATTTTCCTCATTACGTTAAGAAATAGTCTTGTCCCACACACTGGGCAGTAGATTCTCCCTTACACTGAACACTACTGACAATATTTCTTCTGACACTTTTGTGAATCCTACAAAATATGCTGCAGGAAAGGAAGGGGTTTAATATTGTTTATAACCTACTCAAAGTGCTCAAAAGCCTTTGAAATAGAATCATAGAATGGTTACATTAGAAAAGACTTTTAGGACCATCAAGTCCAACTGTTAACCCAGCACTGCCAAGTCCAGCACTAAACCAGATCCCTGAGTGCCACATCTACACATCTTTTAAATACCTCCAGGAACAGTGACTCCACGACTTCCCTGACTTTCCTTTCAGTGAAGGAACTTTTCTACACAGCTTTCATATTCTCCCAGTGTCCCGAAGAAAAGCCAAAGTCATTACAATAAGTATCAGAAACTGACAAAATACAAGGAATGATGAAGCAACGATGAAGAGTCCTTAGATTGGATGGTTGTTTAGTCCAGTCAGGGACACAGGTTTGACCATCTCAGGTCATCCTGAAGTCCTGGTTTCAGCTTCAGAAGAAAGCTGTATGCTCATAAGACTCTATACTTCTGTGAGCAGTGCAAAGAAGGATTAGGGTAGTCAGTCACCTCATCTCCCCCATCCATCATGACTCCCAGTGGAACTGCCGAAAGCAGCAGGACTTACACAAATACATATAATACGTACAGCTACAGGAGTTATTTCCTTGCCTCCATGGCACAACTTCTCTGTTTAACTGTGTCTTGCCAATACCTGACAGTCATTAGCATTATTTTAGCCATTGCAAATCATCAAGTTACGTGAGCTCCCAAAATGAAAAGATGAAAGCACTACTGAGTTGGAAGCAAGGATGAAACTCTGAATTTTATTACACTTCAGTCAGTGTTGAAGAGAACAGAAATGTGAATGTAAACAGAGTTTCCAAACTACAAGAGGCATTTTGAACTTAACAGCTTGTATTGGCAAGATGTTAGAAATGAGAACAAACATGTGAAAGAATAAAGAAATGGTTAAAAAGGGGGAGAAATAAGAAAATGGAAAATATTAGGGAGCTTTAATAAAAAAATACAATTTCTTAAGAAGCAAAAATGAAAATAATGCTAAGTCTCTGATGGCATGTGTATCTGAGGAAACAGAAAGTCTTCATAAATCCTGGATTCTTTTGTAGAAATATCAGGGCAGTTTGTTGATCTGAGAAAGAAATACTAGCCAAGGCAAAAAAAAAAACATTGATATTTATGCATTGCAATAGACCAATGCAGTATTATTTTAATATTAATTATTAATTGCTCTAAAACCCTTTATTCTAGATTTAGCATATTTTATATTTACTGTCACACATTTATATGTACACTTGCATGTACAATGGCAGACTTGTGTGTATGTGTGTGTGTGCATGCACATTTTTGTAGTCTTCTCAGTAAGCAGCATTTCCCTGTGCTGTGTCAATATGGACTTTAGTTACGAGCAAGATCTCCTCCGTAAATCAGTAACCAGATTCAGACCGTAACTTTTGTAACACACTGCTTTTCAGTTGCTGCAAAATGGCAAGATGCCAAATATTCAAGTTTTGGGCTGATATAAATATTCACTACAGCTTTGGCCAGCCCACTCCAGGCTCTTTCCAACTGGACCTACACATTTTGATTCATGGTTCTAAACAGTAAATTCCATATCCAACACTGTGGTGCAGCATTTCCACCTCATGGCAATTGCTAGGGAGCAGCTCCAGGAAAAGCAGTATCTACCCAGCACAACAGCTGGGAGCCTGACGGACCTGCAGCATTCCAAATTTTTGGCACCTCTGCATGCAACAGAGGCAAGATCTCATATAGCTGCCACTCTGTCAAATACTGGACTCTCCTGTTCGTCTCAGTGACTCACTAGAGCCCAACACACAGAAAATGCTACTGCCATCATTCCTGCTGGAAATGTAAATCCATGTACAGCAGCCAGTGCTGAAACTTAGTTGTGATTTGGATCAGAGTATTAGGCAATGGCTCCAGAGGTAGCCAAGAGGGCCAGATGAATTCACACACTGGTCCACAATCATTTGCACTGTTTAATTTTCAGCTCGCTCCACAGCTTTGTTTTGAGCTGTTCCAAAGGGCATTTTCCAGGACAAAGCCAGCCATGGGTCCAGGGACAGTTTGCACTCCAGGGATTGCTCCCTGAAAGGCTTATGGATGAGACCACACCAAGGCTGGCTCTCTCTATCCTGTTGTTGCTCCCAAGGCAAGTGCAGCAGGCTTTGTACCTCTGAGCCCTTCAGGCATACAACATACCCCTGCTATTTCATATCACAAAAGCACAGGTGAATGGTTTCCAATGCAATTTTCACATTATTTCAGGTGGCTAGACTGAAGAAAAAACATCCCCATTTCATTCTAGAGTCACTTTAGCATCCTGTGGAGCCCACAGGGAACCAAGGGCTAAATCTTACAAAGTGTGGAACAGACAAGCAGCTTTAAAGAGAGCTGGCCCTAAACTGTGTGGATGAGAGCCAGAGTGAGCCACTTGGCCATAGGGCCAGGAATCATTCCCTGACCCTCTCTGGTTTAGCCTAGTGCACACACAGAGGAACATCATACAGTGGGAGCTAATTAAAAAGCCCAAACCTCTTAGAACAGAGGTGATGAACTGGAATAAGGAGATGCTAATATGCCAGTCCTCTGGCAAAAGTAGCCTTTGGCTCCTCCAAGAGTCCTTGAAGTAAACATGGGGAACCTGAACTTTCTCATACGTCTTGATGCTCAGTCAAGACACTGAAGATAAAATTGCCTCCTGGTGTTAAAAAATAGATATGCACAAATACATGAGTTTAGAGCCTTGCTGGTTTTGATCTTGTTAATTACAAACAAGTGACAATCTTGTTTCACCAGAACCAGGAGAGAAGATAGCTCAAGCTATAATTGATTACACTAATTCGAATCTGACTGCTGTTTTCCTGACCAGACAAAAAACCGCAGTTTATTTACTCTGGGTTCCAGCTCCCAGCAGAGCTCTGGCTGCAGTGATTGTTCCATGTAGGTACAGAGGTCAGGCTGAATGCTCCCACAGAGAGTGGTTGGAGCACACAGGACACTCCTGAGCATCAAAGCGTGCACTTCTGGCCATCACATTTTCAGAGAAACATTTTTTTTTAAACCTAAATGAGTCCAAAGGGAACCAGTGACTATGGCAGAAAATGAAAAATACCCCAAAAAAAACCCCATACACAGAAAAAACAAAACCCAAAGCAAACCAAACAAAAAAAATTTCACCCAAAAAAACCACACAAAAAACCCAACAAAACAAACCCAAAACAAACAAAAACCAACCAACCAAAAAAAAACCCACAAAACCACGAAAACATTTACATTATCTAGAAGCTGGTGAAAGAAATGGTGTGGTTAGTTAGGATGGCAAACAGGGAAGGAAAACCTATGAAAGATAACTGTAAGAGATGGTGATTAATTTTTCTGTATGCCCATGCCCCACAGGACAAGAGGTAATCAGCTTAGTTTGCAGTAAGGGAGATTGAGGTTAGATCTTAAGAGAAACTTTCTCACTACCCTGACAGATAAGCACTGGAGGAGCCACAGAAGGCTCTGGGGTGGTCTGGCCACAGGCTTTAAGAACAGCACTGACTTTACCAGAACGGCTCAGCTCCTCTGGATCTGCATCCCTGCAGGCTAGATCCTTCCAGCTCAGAGGAGAAGGAGAGTATCTAGGGCATGCACTTCTTCCTCAGGCTCCAGCAGAAACAGGAGTGGTGTCAGAAAGGAAGCAGTGCCAGGGAGCACACCTTGCTCCTGACATGCCAACGTCCCTTTGGAGATGGTTGAAGCATTACAGCAACATCTCAGCTCCTCAGTCATCTTTCTCTAGCCTGATAATTTCTATCAATCAGCCATTCACTCCTGAAAAACAGCTGCTTTGTAAGTCCATCAGAGCACCAATGAGTGTGACTGCCATAACTACAACTTCACAAGCTCCAATAATATAGATAATAAAACTAATACTCGGTGGAGATTAAATAAATTTATCAAAATAAACCATGACATGGAGATCATTGCACTTCCTAATCTCCAGGGAAAGGGCATGTTTTCTCATTCACTGTAGAATTTCTTATGTAGCAAGCACCGTCTGCATTGGGATATACTCATCAGAAAACTATGATGTCAATGCAAAGAAAATCAGCTAATTAATTCACAGCTTACCTAAGGTACATTTGCTCAACACAATGCAATGAAAGTACTGACTGGCATTTTACATCCTCAGGCACAAATCTATAATGTCTGCACAGAGCCTCCCTTAGCACCTAACACTAAATTAAAAGAGAAGCAAGGTGCTGTTTAAACACAGTGTGTGTTCCCTTCTGGAGATCTGTGTTAAAACCCAGTCGTAGTTCATAACAGAAAACAGTCCAAAGGTCACATCCCAAGTCTCCAAAGAACTCAATGCTGGCACCAGAGGGTTTTCCAGGACTACAAGAGGCTGGAAAAATGCCTGCATCAAGGAAGCTTGCAGATGGTTCCCAGAGTTAAGGAGAGACAAGAGTGTGTGTGGTTTTAAGATTTTTTTGGTATTTGTTTTTTGAATTGGGGCTTGCTTTTTTTTTTTTTTTTGTGGGTTTGTTTGTTTTGGTCTGGGTTTTTTTTTTTTTTTGGTTGTTAATTCCTTTTATTTTGTCTTACGAGTAGTGAGGGCTATGTAAAACCAATTAACCTCTGGGACTCCCACACGAGATCATGAGGATTAGATCTAGCACAGTCAGCTCCCACTTTACAGCCTCCTGTAGCCTTCAGTGTGGGGATAGGGAAAGAAGACCTGAGATGGACTTACTTTTACAGCTTTTTCTCACTTATTTTTTTTTTAAATCCTGAATAAACAAAGACCCTTTAACAATGCAAACCTACAGTTACCATGCTTATGAAGTCATACTTGCATCTATTAAGTTAGTTATATAAAATATTATCTGAATGAGAGTTTCAAGCTGCAGCTTCTGCTGTGAAACAAAGCAGCTGAATAACTGAATAGCAGGGGTTTATATCAAGAAATTGGAAATATTGGGCACTACAATGCAGGACAGCTCTTTACCAGTGCTTGTAGAATTACTGCAGTAGAGACAGTCAGCTGGTTTTCCTCCCTTCCACCTGCTACACTACAAAAACATCAAAACATGCACTTATATGTAAACAGTGATAGAAAAGAACACTATTGGCAGAACTCTTCCAGCCTGAGACTGAAGAAGAGAAAGGGGTTACCCTAGCAAGACTGGGAAATGGAGATAAAGTGTAAGGCAAAGCACAACGCCACAAACAGAACTGATGCAATTGCATAGTAGAGAAAGGGATCAAATGATGAAAAAAAAAATCAGTCTGACCAAATTATTCTTAAATACTTACCTCAAACACTATAAAAAGGGTTGTGAATATGTAGGGGTCAGATACCCGCTCTTTCTCATATTCAATATGTAAATTGGGAAAAACTTCAGGATAATCAGTCAGCTTCAGAGTAATGCAAGATCAACAGAGGTCCTGGGGAGAGCAGAGTTGCCCTATTTTGAGCCAGCAACACTATCTGCAGCATTGTGTCACAGGACAGGCTTTATACAAACATTAGCTTTACCTACTTGCTTGGCTTGTGAGCCCCTGGAAAAAAAACATTTGCAAATGGACATGCTTACAGCTACACAGTTCCTGCATCCTAGGCTAGTCCCCTAACTACCCTTACTTGCATTTTAACATTTATGTGTATTTTAATAAGGAACAAGACAGGCTGTTTAACATACCCAAAATGACCCTCTGCGTCACCAGAATGTCTGTGTTCTTGGACACTATAGCTCCTGAGAAGGGGGGCCAAATGTCCATGAGGTCTGAGGGCAAGGTGGTCAGCTTGTTGCTGGATAAGTCCAGGTAGGTGAGGTTCCTCAGGTAGCGGCCAGCGTCAGCGGGAATGCTGGTCACCTTGTTGTTGTGCAGATCTAGAGTCCGTAAGTTGGGCATCTCGGCCAGGGATTCCCAAGGGAAAGTGGAGAGCAGATTACCATCCAGCCTCAGCTCGTGCAGCTGTTTCAAGTTATAGAAACTGCTGATATCAATGTTGGCGACGCAGTTGTAAGTTACCCACAGGTATTTGAGGTCTACCAGGTAGTAAAAGGCTTCTGTCGGAATCCTCCGTATGACAGTTTTCTCTATTCGAAGTTTTACAGTATCCACGGGAACATTCACAGGGATCTCATACATGTCAGGATCATTACAGAGAACAGACCTAGCATCAGTAGGGGGGAAAAAAAGGGGGGGGAGAGACATATTTGCATTTATTTATCAGAAATCTGAATTTCAGATTTAAATGCAAATACTGTGACTTTCTGCAACAACGCTACCAGAACTAAGAACACGGAAACCAAGAACAGTCCTCTGCATTGAGAAGTTGAACCAACTCCACAAACATGGAGCATCTAAAGACAAAAGGAATACAAACCAGAACTGATCCTTTCACAGGAAACCTAATTTTCTTTATTCTGAAGTTCATAAGCACCACCCTCTATTCATCCCCTTCTCTATTGACAACTGGAAGGCAGAAGCCATTGTACAAGGAACTATACCTCCATGTATTTCAAGCAGGAACTGCATGCCCTCTTATTAAAATTATTAAAATTCAAAATTAAGATTGTTAATCCCTAATTTTTCTGTATGATGAAGATTCAAAGTATTTTCTATACTTACCTTTTGGAATAGACTGAGAATTGAAAATATACCAAAGAAAATTCAGTAAAGAAGAGCTTTCTAGCCCTCTTTTTGATGTCTATGTACAAGTTACTTGCTTTATAGAAATGACAAGAACTTTCTGCTCACAATGGTTTCAGTGAAATGGGATTTCTCAGCATTTTCAGTAATTCAATTTCAGGAATCAATTTCTTTGGGGTATATTATTTGCACATAATGGCTCGAAGATTTCCCTGCCCTCAATGAGTCTATTTTTAATATTCTCCCCCTTTTCTCTAGATTCTTCCTCTATTTTATTTTTTCGTCATGCAGCTTTATACCAGCTAGGCAGTGACAATAAGTAGCAATGACAAAGACTACCTCCTAAAATTGACATGACAATACCAGGTCACCAAACTTCAAATCAACATCCTTACTATCAAAAGTTATATGATTTACTGCAGATTAAAAAAAAACCAAAAAAAAAAAGAAACTGCTGTATTTATTTAAACCAGAATCATTTTAGAGTAGTTAACTAGTTTGCAGAAGTGGAAAGGACATTACAATAGTAGGAAAGTCACAGAGCAGAAAGGAATTGCCACCTGCAAAAATGAAGATTTAGAGTAGCTATTTGCTAAGTACAAAGCCATAATCACCATCTGCTCCTACTCAGGAATCTGCTAGCCATAGAACACTAATGTAAAATATGCCTGCATTTCAACTATACTAGAACTAATTTGCAATTTATGAGAATGTTATCTCCAATTTCTTCAACCCTTTTCCTTATAAATTGCCCTATATAACAAATAATAAAATATATACCTTGTTCCAGTGCCATCACTTCTGCCATGGTAAACGCAAGTGCATTGTGAAGGACAAAAGCCATGAACTTCTTCAAAAAAACTCATTAGGAGGTAGAAGTAAATAAATAGATACATGGCTTCCTCCCAGAAGAACTGACATGAAAAAACATGAAAGCTTTATTCCTAGGCACTCATGTGCAGTGAGCTACGAATGTGAATGTAGCCATCCATTTAGTAACAGCAGATTACAGCAGATTAGCCGAGATCTGGAGTTGCTTAACCTTCAAATGTATCCTGAATGGCATCAGTTAAACCAGCTCATTCCTGACTCTTTCAGAACACACTCTGCTTCAAATCACATCCAGCCATGCTCCAAGGCTGCTCTAATATGTAGCTTGTAGAGTTAGCATGTAATAAAATACCTCTTTTCTTCTTCTAAGAGGCAGAGCATTGGTTACTGTCTATTAAGAGTTCCAAGGTTCCTGAAGAAAATCTAGTACACCATGAAGATATTGCATGGCATTTTCTTTAATACTGAAAATGACAAATTAATAGGAAGCCTAGATTCCAGAGCTTTTAAAAAATCCTGTAAAAACAGGGTTCTGCCAAAAATACACATATATTTTAAATAAGTTATACACTGCAAAGCCAAACTGTAGGTGCACACATAGATAATAATTGAAGCTAAATCTATACAAAGTCATTTTTTCATCCTGAATAAATCCATTGCTCATACCGACAAAGTATTTCTTGAAAATTAAACATCACACCTATATAAACACAAGATTGACTTAAAAGTGATAAGAAATTACCATAAATATTTACTCAGTTTCATGTGCCTCCCAAGTGTGGAGCTTTAGGGTACATTTTGTCCCATTTTCAGGATTTGCTCTGCAGTCACAGACACTAGAAACATGGTACTTACAAAAGCTGTCTTTCCTACACATTAATTGGGTTTTGCAAGTCAAAATTTTTAAAATATTTAAAATATGCTGAAATTCCTTCAAAATCCTAAAACCTAGTAAAAGATTCTACAGGGACAGGGTAGATATTTTGACACCCTGATGTAGTCACAGAAACAGAACTTTGCAAAGCATACCAACATGGACACTTGGTATGGAAATATACAGCCATAGGGAGTATCCAGAATATTTGAAGTCTGGAAAACTTTTAAGGGACATTGGTGGAAAGTACTTCATGAAAGGAATTAACATATATGAAAAATCTAGGGTTACTGAACCTAAGCACTTCGCACTTCAGTCTCTCCTGGCTCTTCAGTCACCTTTGCTAACTCTGTAAACAGAGTCACAGCGGCCACTTTGCTACCCTTTTTGGTTTGGGACAGACATATTAGGCCAATAAACCTCACTCTCGAAAACTAAAGTCTTGGCAGGTTTTTTCTCCTTAACTTCTCTAAAAAGATTACTGTGACTGTCACTATTGAGCCGCTAGCAGAGAGAAAAGACCTTCCAGAAGTTGTGGGCTAAAAGGGATTTATTTTTTTATTTTTCCAGCTTTTATAGACTTTTCAAAGGTCACTCAGATTGGTCAGTCCGAAACCACCCCCTGAGCCTATTGGCCAGGCCCGAACTGCGCACATCTCGAGAAACCGTTTTAATAACATCCAAACTTTATCTTTGTTTATAAAAACACAAGAAAAATTCTCACTGAAAGGTCTGTGCTAGCCACACTGTGACTACCACAAAACAGCTGGCCGGGAAAGATAATTATTCAAAAAGATTAATCGTCCAAAAGATGAATTAACTTGAACCCAGATTTCATTCCTTTCCATGTAACTTATGCAGGCAAATGACTGGAGTTCTGCGATGTCAATGCACTCTGAGACACACTCATGGGCAAAGCATTGTTTATGGTTATCTCTTGTCGTGTCTGACATCGCACCATCGCCAGGATGGCACTCCGAAACCTGCAAAGGGCAAGAAAGGGAAAATAGAAAGAGCATTAGCTGGAGAACCAAACAGAAATTGGGTAAGCTGGCTTTAACTATTACAATAGTTTTCAATTTTAATAGAATGTACTTTATAAAAAAAAAAGTGGTTTTAGAATTCCAAAGGACCTGGGACTTTTTCACTTCCATGTACAAGAATGTAAAGCTAATTTCATTTCTTCTACAGGGATCACAGCAGCTTGTTTTTGTCGCAGGAGAAGGTACAGCCACAATAAAGATGAACTTACAGAATGGGAAAAAACCCAACATTTTTCCATTGACTCAGCAGGATCAGCTACGCCCACCAGGACAGAGATCACAGGCTCTACTTGAAGGTTGGTAGCAGAGACAGGAAGAATGTCTCTTTGCAAAACCAGTCCTCAGTCAGAGGCACTGGCTTGACTAGAGCATCTGTTATGCTTGCTCAAATCAGAATAGGCTTAACCTATTTACTTCAATGAAAAGGGTCAATCCATCCTAATCAGTCAGAGTAAGATATATCCCAATATATGCCAAATCAAACAAGAAAATCTACATAAGTTATATGTCACTAAGCCACTCACACTTTGGCCACAGTCATTAAAACCAGTCTGCTGCTGATGCAACCCAAATTCCATAATGAATCCCCTTAAAAAAACACAAATGGGACTTTCAAAAGCCATGTTAATATGTTCTCAAAAATATGTATCAATTCAGTATGTTCTTATGATGATAAAAAAAAGTTTATTTTAGACTTTCTTGTCCAGAAGATCATCCTTGGTAAATTACAAGGGGCTTACCCTTTGCTCTTCACTAATCACCTTGCCATATTTTACACTCATATTTTAGATCCTTCTACGCTCAGATGGTATGCTAAAATCATGGAAGAGACTAGTACTAAATTTGGAACACTTACTTTTTGTTTGCAATGACATAAATGCAGGGATTATAGAACGTGGATGATTTTGCGAAGAGGGGAGCTATGATGGCCATTGCAGGAGAAATTTTCTTTGGGTCTCCAAAGGAAGACCACAAACACACAATAGAATATGGAGACCACGCCACCAAGAACATTACAATCATCACAACAGACATCTGTAAAACAAGAGGAACAGACACATAACCAGTGTTACTTCAAGGTGAAGACCTCACAACAAAACCTCATAACGAAAGCACATACACCTGGTGAAAATAGAGCTATCCTGAATGAAATAATATATAAACAAGCACACCTGACACATTTTGACAGTTTACAATCTCACTTTGGGGATTTAATAGCACACCTCACTGCCATGTGTTTGGCATGCTGTCATTTCATTATATACAATACACCTTCAAAGTCAGCACCACTCATTATATTAACTCTGTCCATCAGGAGTTCAAATTACCAGGGAGGACTTCACATACGAATTATGACCCCCCCTAACAAATCACTCTGGGATGCTATTATAAACAATAAATACGAACAGAGACAAAAATCTAAACCAAATATTAAATTAGGCCATTAATAAAAATGTTTCATAAGGCTTCATTATGGTACCATTAAAAGAAAGAAAGTAAATGTTCTAGGACGTATAGTTAAGGAACCCAGAAGTGTCTGCTTGGTTTAATGATGCATGATAGACATGTTCAAGTTCAAGTTCAGAGGAGGTCTCTGAGCAGTCATGTCTTCTCTGCCTGCCTGCCAGAGAGAACAGCCCAGGTATGTTGGGGCTCAGTCCCCAGGACACACCATGCCACAGCCAGACCTGGACAGCAACAAACTGGGGCTAATGGGAAGGTAGGAGCGGGATCAGCTGAGACAGACTTTTCTAGGTTTTGTCAGGGACATTAATCACTAGTGGAAATTGGAATGGAAATCTCAAATTAATCAAGAAGATTGAAAAAAACCACTAGAAAATCAACCAAAACTGCCGGGCTGTGTACACCCAGGATTCCCTAGTGCTGCTCACTTATTCCCTTAGTCAGTCTTTCAGTGATGAACAAAGTGAGAAACAAGAAGTAAACAGCTAGTTTGTATGAGCTGCTCTAGAGCACAACAATAGACAAGCAGTGACTCTCACAGAAGATCCCTATTTAAATACAAACACAATACCTAACTCAACACCAAAATGTAAGAAAGAGCCCTTTCATTCAGAAGTTAGGTGCATAGAAAGCTTAGAGGATGCTAATTTGCAAAAAGCAAGTAGTCCAGTTCTAAAGAACGATATTGCTTAACTACAAAGCATCAATCTCTTCTCTTTTTATTTTTTATTATAATTTAGTGTCTTCAACTGCAAAATAGGAAAAAAGCATTTTCTTCACAAACAAGAGTCTAAATTTTTAACTGAATCCTCGGTTTCAAGTATTCTGAAAGTTCTTCATAAAAGTGAAACACTCAAATGACTCTTTTTAGGTAAAACTACTATTCTTCAGAGCTTAGCAATGTGAAAGTTTTCCAAGGAATGCTAAGTTTGCACTGTTAAGTAGTTCAAAAACATAGGTACATACTCTTCTGTCCAATTCTCTCTCACTTTTTCGTCATGCCCAACCGTAAATCACATCTTTACACAAAATCAAAGGAGCTGGTAAACTTCAAGACTTCTCAAGGACTTTTATACATTAAAAGAATGTCAGCCTTCCAGGCAGGATATATAATTTCATGCCATAACTCACATTTGCTACTGCTTACATAAGAGATAAGCTGAACAGACTGAAAAGAACAAGGGATTGGAATCACACCGTTTGGGAGCTGGAAATGCACTTTCATTCCCAGGCCAAGAGTTCAAATCAGAGGTGACCAATCCATTTCAGACCAGACACATCTGAGAACCAAGCAGAAAGCCTAAGGACTCTGCAGACACAGAATAAAAATTCTCCTAGGGCACCTTAGAGATACATTTCTAGGTAATGACAGAGGAGAGAGGCAAGGAAAATTCACAATGTTCCTAGCCTTCAAAGTAGCTATTCATCTGGAAAGAGTATTAGATCAAAAATAAATAATCTAGTGTGGTAAGTCAAGCCAAGAGTTTTCACCAAGGCTCAGTATCAGCTGATATTCAGTATGAAAGAAAAGGGGGAATGTAGGGAACCAAAATGCTTAAAAGGCTGCACCATTCCTTTGCCATTAGGATTTTAACACAAAAAAACAAAAAACGCTTGAAACAAAACATGCACTCATTTACCTTTGTCACATCTACTTGGTCAGACCAATCTATGTTAATGCTCTCCAGGCAGCTACTGCTGGCATATTGTTTCATTGTCCGGGAAACATTGTAATAACAGTAAAACATGACTGTTAAGGGTACAACAAAATTAACAGCAATTACACTCATTGTGTAGGAAATAAAGGACCTGATAAGACAGAAAAACAAAACAGAGTAACTTACAAATAGCCATCCAGGAAAAGTTACCAAAGAATTTGGTATTTTGATTTGATTATGAAATTTTATAACAAATATAAAAAAAAAAAAGGAAAATTTTCTTTAGCTTAATTTTTAAATTAAAAACTACAAGTATTTCTCTTTTGAAGCATGGCTCATTTCTTACATGGGTTTTTTTGTCTGGACTTGCTCTAAGTTATTTCCACTGTTTTAAATTACTTTTAAAAATTCTGCATCATACTTCAGAAAGATGTTATGCACATGTAGTGGCAAATTAAACAATCTTAGACTTCAGTGAGACAGTAAAGTTAAAAGAAAGGGTGAGGGGGACTCTTACGCATCATTTTTCCTCCAATTCACGGTGCACGTTGCTCCAGTGGGATCCGGAGCGTAGCTGGCCCAGCCCGCAGTGGGCATGGAAGCCCAGAAAACTGCATTTATCCACGCAGCCAGGATGAGAGTGGCATAGCTACGGGAGGTCATTCTTCTTCCTGTGGCCAAGCACAGACAATCACAGACAATTGTCATCTGCTGCTTCTTTCCAGTGTCGAACTAGAGTGACAAGTAGCTTCCAGTGAGCACATAACGGGTTAATAAAGACCTTTCCAAGGCTTGCACTCCCAAACACTGTAGCATACCTGTTTCATACTGCTGACTGACACCTCAGTCCCTGCAGCCTCTAAAGCCCTTCGAACACCATCACCCATTCCAGCTCTCAGAATTCAGGCAATACCTGATCCCAACCCCACACCAAAAGCTCATTATGGAACACTGCATTCAAGTACAGCCTTGGAAGATTGCAGGGCAGGAATTAACTGTTACAGCACAGCTGTAACACAGGAGAGAAACACATCAGAGGCAAACACCTGCCTGACAGAGGCCAAAACCTGACACAGCCAGAGGCTTTTCATGTGCTTCTCTGTGTGGATGTGGACCTCTAAAGACTGAACATGGCCATGAAAATACAACTTATAAACAAAGTAACAGCCTAATGGTAAAGTTTGCACTTTAACGAGCAGTGTGCCAACTAGGTAACTTACTTAACCAAGTACTGTAGGTTTAAATTGTGCACAGCGCTGTAATTATGGAGTAATTCACAAGAAAACAATACAATCAATTCAGAATTTTACTCCTCCCAACAGTGATAGATTTCTGACTATAAGTACAGTACCTATATCAGGCCTGCAGATGGTCAGGTAACGGTCAACTGCAACAACAGTCAGCAAACCAATACTTGCCATCCCAAAAAAGATATTTAGGGCAGCATAGATCTGAAATTAGAACAAGAAAATCCTTTATGAGAAATCTTTCAAAGGTACAAGCACAAGTCTGTATACTGAATCAACATATAATATTCAGCCTTCCATAAGCAAGGTCTTGAAGGAACTAATTCAATGCAGGCAGTTTGAAGCTGGCTCATGATAAAGTAAACATTTCAAAAGCACCTGCTTGTGTGCACATTAGAAATCCTAAAGACAGCAGTCTCAAAGTCAAAGAAACGCTGTCTTTCAATAAGTAAATTTTGAGATTCAGAGTTGGAGGGTTCATTTCATGTTTTCAATATATGTTAAGGAAACCTGAGGAGCATTTGGTCCATCAGAAAGAGTTACAGCTCTAGCAAATGTGAGTTCTGAATTACAACTCTTTCATCTGTTGTGTAACTACACTTATTTCACAGATACGGCTCACTGATTTACCTCCTTGGCCCCCATTTTCATGTGTGTCAGATCTTTTGCACAGAGTGACACATGCTGCAATTCCAGCATATAAATGTCCAAAATGTTTGCTTATCAGACATTTTCAATATATGCCTTCACATTACTACTCATACTCCTGGGCACTTAAGCCCACAGTCTACCAATAATGCAAATTAAAATGACAACACACAGTGAGCAAAGGCCACCGTCTCTCTGCTATGGAAGTATATTTTTTTCAGTCAGTCTGCTCTTAAAAATAGACAGCTATTAAAATTAGGCTAAATCTTTAATGGAGACCAAGAGCCTTAGAGGCCTTCATTTTGGATATCCTAATAGTCCCATTGAAAAAGGACATGCATTTGCCAAGCAGAACTCACCAAGATCTGTCAAGCTCACCATCAAGAGAGCAGCCACAATCTAAGTCTTTTAAGTATCAACTAAGTCATCAAATGAGCATGTGCTACTATAACCATCTTCATTTTGGGATTTGATTTTGTAAGCCTTCTTAAAGCTATTTTAAAATGTCTAGCTGATAGATATAAGGTTACATTTTGATGTTTTCAGATGGTAAATATAAGTTTAAAGTGAAATTCCCATGAAATACTGTCTCCAGTACTTGATGACATCACAGAACATCAGCTTCAGGTCTAGAGTCAAATTCTGCATCTCCACCTTATCTCCTAAAATAACTAACACCAGGTAAAGTCACTACTTATTTCTCAGTTTGCTTTCCAGTGCTCAAACCTTTCTCTCTAACAGAATTGCAATACCTGGCATCCAGTATATCCAAATTTCCAGCTTCCATGCAGGTCTGAGGCAGCAGACATGGGGTAGCCAATACCACTAACACCAATGTCAGTAAAAGCCAAGTTGATAATAATTGCATTGGTTGCTGTCCGAAGCTCTTTGTACTTAACAAAGATGCCTAATACAACAATGTTACTGAAAATGCTTATCACTCCTGTAAAAACAGAAAAGGGAAAACTTTACAAAAGACACACACCAGCCAGCAATACACCTGCAGAAGACAATGCAGCCTATTGTAATATATAAGTCCCAAACAAGTTTTATTTTCAGTCAAGTTTAATTTTGTAAAGAGGATAGACAACTGAAAAGAAGAAAAAACTTTTCCAATTAGGCAGCCTTCTCTTGGATTCAGTAAATACCAACAGTGGAGCATTTGCCAAACCTGAGACTTTCGGTGCAATGACAAAAAGCAAAGCAAATTCAAATGCATCTAGGATAATACTCCAAACACTGGGCACCAAGAGCAGTGCTGACCTTCATGGTAGACAAGAATGCAGATCAGTGACTGGCAAAAAAAAAGGTGTTGGAAAAAAACCTTATGCGGCTGATCTAGCAGAAGGCCCCTGCCAACACCTGAGGTTTCCATTCTGGACAGATAGACCCCACTGTGCATTCAGACGATAATCCTGGACTAAATCGAAACAGAAGCCTTGACTTTGGTATCACTATTCTAGCCAGACAAACTCCTCTCTCTGCTCATGAAGGCCCAAAGTTTTACCAGCATCATAGCTGGCTCATGTTGCTGCAAATCTTATTTTCTAAGTCTTATCAAGCACTCAGGATGGTTTGCACAGCAGCATGGCTGGGCCCAGAGCTCTGTCTTCCACCTGACAAGCTCTAAGGCTGTGTCACAGCCAGCTCTGCACTGAACTTTCTCTTGCCTCACAAACCTATGTATTTGCAACTTTTTTGGTCTGGCTTGGCTCAAACTGCACGTGAAATCTATTATTAGGCAGCCCAAGTTAAAATATACATTCTGCTCTCTTCACATCCAATCTGTCTAAAATTTGCTTTGGACTTAAATCTCCTCAAGATGCCTAGGATATTCTTCAGGACCCTGTGCATCAGGAAGCTTTTTTTGATCCTGGTATAATCCATATCCTTCTTTTTCCCAGCCATTCCGCTTTCCTAGCCAAATCCTACTGCTCACTCTTGGACTGGGTTTACATGGCATTCCCACAAAGCATTTTTTTTATTGCTGTGGTTTTATTCTCTTCAGACTCCAGCCTGTTGTAGAAGTATCCAGAGCAAACTCTCATCTTCTAAACTTTTATAAACAATTTATAAAGTTAGTAAGGTTAAAGACTATCTTACACCTCAGCAGAGACAGGACTCACAGCCCTTATCACAAGGGAGAATTCAAACATGTTCAAGCGAAGAGACATTAAAAAAATAACTTGCAAATCATAAGAGGGATTTGTAAGTTTTTCACAGATTCCCTAGTCTGGCACAGCTGCTGTAGTATCACTGAACCAAATCTTAAACTTAAATACATTTGCATAGCCTGGGCACCTTAACTTACAAGCGCACAGTGGAATGTTATTTTGGTAAAAGCCTAACAACACATTATCCATGGAAATGTCCCTCAAAATTTTTGGTTTGGTTTGGTTTTTTGTTTTGTTTTGTTCAGATTTTAGAAGTTTCACCTATGAATTGAAACACTATAGTTTTTGTCATCATAGATCTGAGGAGTGATTCTGTAAGGAGCTTGAGTGAATGACTGTCATATGAATGTGGACTTCCACAAGCAGAACCCTTTTCTTTCAGTCACCCTGACATCTTTTTTATTATACATGAAACTCAAAAACTCACTGCAGCATTTTATTAAACAGTAGCTATATCCTACATTTAAAAAATTCTCCTCAGATTGGATTCAGTAATTTTAAAATCAAATGAGGCAAAATCATAATTAACCCTTGGCTACCTCTCTTTTAACACCACCGAGGATTGCCTGTTTTCAGGTGCAGGTCTCCTGTTGAAGGTCCAAAATATTTTGGCAACACAGATACCATCTGCTATCATTTTCATATATTCACACATTTCAGGAATGACACTGATGCTATGTGCTCCTAAAATTAACAAAACCAAGGAGCTGAGCATCTGAAATGAACACCATAGTGAAAAAAAAAACCCACTTGCAGTGCCAGTTCTGTCAGCTCTCCTGTTGACAGATAGCATATCACCTCTTGGGAGAGAGGGAGCAAAAGAGAATTACAAGTTTGATAATACAGGCTTCTTATGAGGCATGTTTTAACAGATATTAGAGCTACCAAGAATGAAATCAGACATATAACAGGACTGTAAACTTGTATCCTCAAGGTCAAGGAAAGATCCTTCTAGACACACTTAAATTTAATAATTTAGAGTACAGTCTTAAAAGCAAGGGGGGGAGAGGGGAGGCAACCAAAACCAGGGAATTAAAATGGAAATTGCTAAATGTATATTCATTAAAAATGTTAGTATCACTAAAATAAACTAATAATAGAGAAAAAAAAATGTTTTGAGGAACAAAATATAAGACAGAAGATGGATTCCATCCTGAACAAAGTGAGAAAAAACATGTAGATACAAAAACTGCTCTCTTCTCTGTTTCTGAGGATCGGGTCAAGCAGATGAATGAAGTTTATCCGTCAGCAGGCAAGCAGTGCCCATTAAAAGGGCAATGAACCTGGAACAAGTGCTGGAGCACAAATCTAGTGAGGAGCAGCTGAGGGAGTTGGAGTTGCTCAGCCTGGAGAAAAGGAGGCTCGGGGTGACTCTATTGCTCTCAACGACTGCCCGAAAGGAGGCTGTAGCCAGGTGGGAATCAGCCTCATTTTCCAAGCAACAAGTGATAGGATGAGAGGAAATGGCCTCAAGATGGACCAAGGGAAGAGTATTTTCGGATATTAGGAAAAATTTCTTCACTGAAAGGGTGAGCTAGCATTAGAGCAGGCTGCCCAGGAAAGCGGGTGAGTTGCCATCCCCGGGAATGTGTAGATGTGGTGCTTAGGGACCACATGGTGTAGTGTTGGACATGTCAATGTCGGGTAGTACCATCAAAACAAAAAATATCACGTATATTAAACGTATAGATAAAACGTATTAAATGTTTATTAAACATATATATAAAATACGTAAATATAAAATATTCACATATAACATGAAATATACTTTTCTAGCTAGCATTTTAAAATTATGCCAGAGAAAGACATCCATGAGGCAGTATAGCTTGCTGCTGCCTGAGCATCCCTGTTGTCATCACAAAAATGGATGCACTGACCACTGCAGAGTGCAATGCTTAACAATTATTTCTTTCTCAGAAAACAAAAGAGAAGCATTTAAACCTTTTAAAGAGCAGCGTAATGATGAACACTGCACCCAGACTTCATTATTATTCTTAGACATCTGCTTATTAACAAGGCTTAAATTTTCCAGATGTGAAATTTGCTGTGGTAAGGCATTTGCAAAGCAATCAATCATACTTTCAAATATGTTATGGACTTCATTGTCAAAAACATTTCTCATTAAGAAAGTAAAGATTTATTAGATTACCCCAACTATAATCAGAAAAAAAATAAAAGAAAAAAACCTAAAACCACAAAGTAATCCAACTTTTTTTTTTTTTTTAAGACATTTAATTTCCATGCAAGATTAAGAAAGAAGAGCTGTGTTGATTCTGGCTAAATCCATTGATACCCTGTGACCACCAATGATAGCTTTGATCCTGAACACCAGCTGGTCAAAACTGTCAGAAAATATCACCTTGTTACATACAACATAATCCATTTTAACAAAAATGTAAGAGGTATATATAGGCTTCCAATACTTGACCATTTTCTGTCTCTCCAGCAACTTAAGAAGCCTACTGATCTGTCTAGCTGTTCTACCACTTTCTGTAAAGACCTGAAATAAATTGTCTTTGTATCCAAAAATACCCATTTTTCCAGAACAGCAATTTGATACTCACCACTTCAGACATATATGCTAAATAAAATGTGACAATCAGTGATACCATTTCATATAAATGTAAAATACATTAATATTTTTAGGTATTTTAAAATCTAACAACAACATGGAAAAAATTGTGGTACAGTCTGTGAATAAAGAATAACCTGGTTTGATTTTTCATAATTAAGGTACAGAAGGCCTATTTTTAAACACAGCAGGTTTCAGTTTTGGTTAGGTGGATAGTTCATTACTTTGGCACTCAATGCTTCAGAAAAGCTCTACTGAAGCAGTTGTGGTTATACAATGAGAAAAGTTTTTAAGGGGGGGGAGATAATTCTATAATCTTTGAAGTTTAACCAAAGACCACTGCAGTCACAGGGAACAAACACGATGTGAAGCCTCACAGCGTGCTTTTCTAACACGTGTCATTGGTGAAAAATACAGCTGCAACTGGAATCTGCTCTTCTCTGATTAATGACCAGCTCCCTCCCTCTAAGTCACATTCCAACCCTTCCCCTTACATCCCCCTAACAGACACCCCTCACATGCTCAGACTACACATATATTACTACAAACATGTGGCCCAGGAGAAATCTCAAGATAACTTCGAGCACATCACAGAAAAATGCAAGATGTGACAGCAATGCCCTATTTTTATCTCTTTTGCAAGCTGGCAGAAATTAATTCTCACCCTCTTCTATAATTACATATCAACAAAATGTATTTTTTGAGACACAATGCTGCCTTCAAATATAGAGCAGAAAACTTAGATGTTTCTGCACACTTCAGATGTTTCTGCATATTTCAGTCAGGCAGCTGATTGCTAGCTTGTCAGTAAGTATGGAGAAAAGCCATCAGACAGCTGTCTAACACAAAATGAAATACCATCACTGTTACCATACAAAATGAGCATTCAGATCTACAAGTTCTATTTTAAAAAGTTACGCAACAATTTGCCAATGCCCATACCTGCTGTTATTAAGTAAGCTGCAACTATGTTGTGCTCAGTCTGCGTGAAGGCTGAATGAGCTTCATTGTCACTTTCTGAGGAATTGGATGAGTCATTCCAATGCATTTTCGACAAAAGACTGTCGTCTATCCTCTGCAATAATTCATCAAGAAGACGAAACACTACAAAACCCTGTCAGGCAAATTCTTTCATTATTCAACAGACTCACTGAACAATTAAAAGAAGGGGGGTAGGGAGGAGTTCCCCCTGCCATTGACAGCTTCCAAGCATGATTTAATTGGACTAAAGTGGAAAGAAGTTTACGCTCCCAATCTATGCAGGAGATTGTTAATTAAAACAAAGAGCAGCACAGAACTGAGTAAAGTTTGAACAGTATGCTTAAACTTCATTCTTACTGCTAATGAGATTAACTGTCACATGCCCCCAAACTTTTTCCCCTCAAACCACTTGTGCAATGCTTTGGAAACCTCAGCAAAAGTTGACTTAGTTCAATCAATCATCAGCCCAACTTGGAACTAATTCCCATCATCATGCAAAGCACAAAAACCTGCAGTACAACACGAAGACACAAATTTCAGTTTCCTTAAAAAGCAGGATACATTTACTCTAAAGCCCATCCCTCCAAATCTTTAAAGACCTACTTCTTTAAGATTCTTTGATTTAAACTCTCTGACAAAGACACAAGAAAAACACATTCCAGTATTTTCCAAAGTGAGGCATGATTTTCAGAAAACTCAACTGATACAGTTCTAAAATAGCCTGGTCTATAGAAAATAGTTGTTGAATATGCCTTAACAGCCTGAACATCCTCCCCCTCCTAAACACAATAGTAAGCTTACTTTGGGCAGATTTTGCAAGGCATGTTACTGGGCAGAAAATTACTGGGCATTTTTCAAAGACCTGAGCAGGAAAAGTTCATGCTTTCTTCCCTTCAGTGATGAAGTACCAGCACACCAAAGTATGAGATCTTTAAAAAAAACGCATAAATATTAACTGCAACAAGTCCTTGCCCAAGGAGTTCACACACAGCATCAGAAAGCAGCTGCTTCACCTCAGCCCTGCTTCACACAGTGTTTGCCTCCAGTTAGTTTTCACACTGGCTATGAAAGTGACAAGGATGAGCACCAGTGGCCCTAAGTGTTTCACAGGTAGGTCAAGCAGGTCCCAGGCTAGGGCTGTGCCTTCTGAGCAGCAATAAAGGTGCAGTGACACAGAAACAGAGTCATCCATCCCATAGAAAGTACACCTGAAGAGTTCTCTCTTCTCTAACCTGTGAAACACTCATAGAGCGTTCTCTCCAACTCCTCAGCTCTCCAAAAACAGACACCCTGCATCTTTCACCCATTTGAATATAAAGAAAATTTTTATATACAACTCGTGCAGTCACAACATTTAGTCATCATTACTACACACGATCTCGTGCCACAGTCTTACGAGCAAAAATTTTCTTTAATGCCCCACATCTACACTCACAGCTCTTAGGGTACTTGTATTATTAGAGTATTTTTCCTGTCAGAAGAGGATTAGGCAGGAACAGGATGGGAGGGTTCTGAAAGGAAAGATGATCTGTTCGGCAATTAAGCCACTTTCCTCGTGCAACACTGTCCTGCCCTGAAAGATAAAGGCATGGTGATAATTTGGTATCTTTCCTCCTCTAGCACTTTGGCACCATTTTCAAAAGCACCTCAGATCTTGCAGCTTCCACAGAAGTCAGAGCTTGCAATGCTGAATGTCTCAGAAAAGCAAAGCATTACTATTTTTACTCAGATAGGATTCCAGATGCACAGTAGCAATTAAAAAATAAATTTTATAATTGATTAAAATACAACTTTGTAATATGTGCAGTCCCTCCTATGTACCATAACATTGTTTCTGCCCCTTTGTAAAATTTGACTAATTTTACAGCAACTGGAATTGCCAGAAAAAAGTCAAAATAAAAGGCAGACATCATCAAAAGCTTTTTTCTGCAACACTGTAGTTCATAAAAAAATGCCAAAAAGATAAAACAAGAAATCAAATATTGAAATATACAAATAACTCAGGATGATGGAACCACAGCTTGTAAACCAGAAAAAAATATGTCTAACCACATAGCTTATTAATACCGGTGTTAGGAAGAATATAAAATCCAAAACCTCAGACTGTTCTTATCCCCCAATAACATAGCATTACTGGTGTCACAGGGACCCTTTATAAAGTCACGTGATGCTTTTCCTTCCCACTTGTCCCAGATCAGTAGAAAAATGCAACTTCTATTTAAATCCATTCTTCAGTTTGCAGGTATTGCTATATATATGTGGGGCAATGCAATATGGGGTTTAGCAAGCTGCTTTCAGTTATGTGTAAAATATATATCAGTGCATGAATGATGACAGTAGAGAAACATACCTTTTGCATAAAAAAACTTAATAAATTGGAAACCAAAACAAACCCCAAACCTCTTCTTTCCTATTTCCAGCAGTAACCCTACGACAAACCTACCCCAAGCCCAACCCCTCCCACATTTATTACGCCTATCACCGCTGGAGGGCTCACTAAGGCAAAACATCCCTTTAATCTTTTCCCAAACAGATGCAAAGAGCTCAAACCACAAGGAAAACAAATTATTAACTTACCTCTTTCTCCTCGTTCACAGAGACTTTTACTAGATTTAAACTGTTGGTTAGAAAAGTTTTGCTCTCTAGAGATTTTCAGCTGACAGAAGAAAACACCCTGAAAAATGTGTGACTCCCCAAAGCTTTTAACTTGCCCTGTATCACACAATAAGCTATGCTTTTTTTTTAATAAGCAACACTGTTTCTTGCCAAGACAATACTTCACACAACTGCATATTACTTTGCAGCAGCATGTGTGTGACAGTCCGGCATTTCTTCAGGCAAAATCCACATCTGCAAGTCAGTACCAGAGAAAACCCTTTCTGTTATACAACTGCCAGTATTGCAGACTTACATTAAAATATCCCAATTCTTTTCTGCACTTCATCAAATTTCTCTGACAAAGTAACATAGTAAATCTATTAAATTCATTGAGCCATCCTATTCCAGCAACTACAGAAAATACAAGGAAAATAAACAACTCTGCAAGGAATGTAGGGAAGCTAAATGTATTTATAATACATCTCCATGTATTACCCTCTTTTTAATGAGGATTTAGATCTCAAATAGAGTAAAATATAAACCCAAAATTTTGCTGTGGCATGGACAAAAGGCTCCAGGTCTTCTAAGTACTTGTAAGCAATCTGATCCTAGTGATGTACCAGCTGTCAGTTTCAAAATCAGCTGAATGCTCTGGGCCAAACACCGCCATGGCAGTGGAGGAGGACACAGATAGGTGACACCACTACTGCTGTGCACTGTGGGCTGCTCTGAAGCCTACCTGAGCTTCAGAGGAATATTCCAGGACAGCAGCCCTCTTTGTGCTGCTGGAGCAGGTGGCAGGTGAGAAGTTAATTTAGATGGTGAAGCTATTTATTCCAAAGGCTGCCAGCAAGGAGGAATACAGGGATCAAACTCATCCAGAGCCTACACTAACACCTTATACCCACTTCCCTCACTTCAGACTGCACTGTGATTTTTCTTCCCCAAACACTATAACTACTTAAAATTTGCCATTTTTGCCAACATACCTATTTTTGTCAAGGTACCTGTGAGCCCCTTCCCTATCCTCTGCGAGGTAGCACAGGGTGTCTGTAAGCACATATATAAGGCTGGCACATTTCACTAACTAGGATTGGGAGCACCGGGACATACTCACAGACAGAATTTGAATTAAAAGTGCAAGACAAAGATAAAGGTGTCATTAAAAATTAGAGAACCTCTATTTTAGTTCATTACAGCATTACACTGCAGACAAGACATGTCATCTTAATTGAGACTTGAGTTTTCATCTATTACAGTTAGCACCTTACTTACATTAGGGGGGCAGGGTCATGCCATGGCACAGAGAAGACAAGGCAGAACAGGGACTGAATGTGCCTTGCAAATAACATCCTTGCCCGGAATGAAGGAAAAAAAAGACATCATCATACGGCAAAGACATCCAGACAGTTTCCTCATTTGCTCTTCCATCCTAAGAACATCCTACAAACTCCACGGAGATCCAAGATTATAAATTTTCTCTGAATTTTTGCATAAAATCCATCCAGCATTGTTTGTTTGCACAAGCCAGGCCATAATGCTCCTCATGTATTTCCCCTCTAGGACTGCAATCCAATTCCCCACAACCAAGAAGCCGATCTTTCCTCCCAAGCTGCAATGGATATTGCTGTTTAGCCCCTCTGCACACAGAGGCCAAACAGTGCTTTAGGCTGACTCACTGCTCCATCTGCTGAGAGACTCACAGCACACAGGTCTGCTCCTGGGCTGCCAGGCACCACTGCCTGCAGCCAAACACTGCCTGTCACACCACGCGATTTACAGGTGATGGCAGGAGCCTTCTGACACCCTGGGAAAAAGCACATCCCTAAAGAACAGCAAAGAGCATGAATTTGGGTCTAAGAGTGAGGACTGCATTATGTTAGTCTTCCAAAACCAGAGTAAGGAAAGAGGATCCAAGCCAGCTGCCTACAACTAACTATTGAAGCATCGGTGAAGAAACCCAGCAGAGCAGAGGATCCAGCTGCAAACATGACACGAGTACTGACATTGGGAGTACTGACACTGCAGCTGTACTTGGTCCATATTGTTCAGCTGCAATGTGGAATGCCCGAAATGGAATTACTTGCTTAGAATTTTGTCGAGATAAAAGGCAATTCTACAATGCTTCAAGTCAAAGCCCTAAGGCACTTAGGCATAGCAACGCATAGCAACAAAAGCCTAATCATTGTCCAGTGCTCTGGATTTAACTGACCTGGTTAAAGCTAGGCCTGTAGCAATACCAGGGAAAAAACTGGAATCTCTCACTTCCTCAATGTACTGGATTAACAGTAGACTCAGCTGCTTCTCACAAAAGCAGAACTAGCAGAAATTCAGTGTTCTGAGTTTTGTTTTTTTAAGCTGTTAACATTTTAACATTTTAGTCCGTTAACTTATGCAGTATCTATTCACATTTAAGTGAATTCTTTAACATTTGTTTTCCACTCTTTCAAGTTTTGATCCAGATTATTAATAGTAATGGTCACATTTGTTAAAACAACCTGTAGCTGTCCAATTCTGGTACTGAAAAATTACCTGTTGCCTTTTGTTAAGCAGCAAGTTAATATAATTAATCTGCCTGTTACTGCATTCATCAATTTAGAAGTGTAACAGTACAATCAGTTCTGAAAGGAACTTATTTCACATAGAGCAAGGTGTTCAAAATACTTACAAGTACATGATTCTACAGATTCCTTTTCAAAAGTCCTTGGAAGAGACTACAAACAGACTCCTGGCTCCAACTGAAATCTAGAGAGGTTCTAGTTTTCACCTCTTATTTTATTTCCGAAGTTCCAGAGCGGGGAGCCACCCTGATCTCATCCATCCTTAAGAAGACACAGTCACTATCTTTTCAACAATCCTCATTATGCATCCATTTAGAGACCAAAGAGTTGTGCAGAGTTTTTCAAGTCTTTCCAAGCAACACATAACTGAAAGCATTGTGTGCAGAGGAGCCCCATGATGGGGTATTTAATCTTAGCCTTCCACAAGCTCAGAGCACCACAGAGGTGCAGTGCCAGGACATCAAAACCTCAAGAGAAACAGGCTAAGGGGGGGATGCAAGGCTAGTTAAAAACCCTTAGCATTTTACTATCAGTGTAATTAGACATTATTAGATGACTCAAGTACAGTATTCACCTGTCTTGTTCATCAGACAGCAGCTTTTAACAATACTTCTGATGCCTTCGGCTTTCATTAATATTTACCCAGAAAAATTCACAAAATATACTTCACTACCTGTCTTGTCTTTTATACATTATTATGTATTTAAAAAAATTATCAACACAAAAGTTTGAAGTTTAATTTATAAAAAAAGGTTCACAAAGGCTGTTTAAACAACATGTAATTTCATAGTAACCCAGAAGATTTGATTAAAAATGAGGATGAGAACTAGAGTTCAGTCATGCACAGGTAACAGGTTCACCTGATGTACGTGCATGCAGTAAACCTTTAGGGTCTTTTGAAAACCCATTCCAATTGACTGTTTACTCCAAACTCCAACATGGAGTTAAGCACTGACTGCACTGCTTGTCAGAAACAAACAGTTTAAGAATAACATTGAATCCTGGCTTCGTTAGAAAAGTTTAGACATATTGTGAGCAGTCTTCAGCTCTTCACCTGGGCTAGACGCTCCTCCTGGGTCCATCAACAGTCATCAAGTGTAAAAATAATCGTCATCTGTAGCTTCAAGTTCTTTATCAAAAGATTTTCAGGGTCCTCTACAAAAACTTTTCCTAGTTCCTCACTTCTGCAGATGACATTGTAAGACGAGGAGATACTCATGGCTCCATTTTTAATGTCCTCTTCCTAATTTAAGAGAAAGAAATATACACCAAACAATTCACATCTCAGTTGCATTTAAAGCATATTCTATACATAACATTGAATGAGTTGATAGAATAAAATGCAAAAAACTAACAGGATTTTACACACACATCAACAAATGCAGAATACTGTGCTTCAGTTTAAGCTACTGGGATGCTCAGAAATCTCTTGCACATTACTATAAACATTTATAAGACATTAAAAATCACAGCATTCTGTTTAATATTTACAAGCTTTAGAAATCAGCAGCTATTCTTATTCCTGAAAGGTAAAAATCACACACTCACCCCGAAAGCCTCCACCACCACCTCTTCCTTCTCTGAATCCTCCTCCTCCTCCTCCACCTCTGCCTCCTCTGAATCCTCCTAAACAGAAGAAAAAAATTACCCTTTGAGGAGCATGTAAGTTTTTGGCTATGCACAACAGTTTATTTCATTGACAGCTTCTGAAGTGAAATGAAACAACAAGAAAAAAACAGGAACTGTCAATTGGTGGGCAGTTACCAGGTCAACTACTAGTACCCTGCCTCCTCTAGGGTACTAGAGCATTGTAAGTATTGTTTAATATCTGATGTACCATGCCCAAAATAATAAAGAGACATAACAATTAACTTCTTTCACAAGAGCAAAAAATGAATTACATATATTAACCAGTAATTGACTACAACTATTAGTAATTTTTATTTATTAATTACAACTCAACAGAACATTAAAACAAACTGAACCACTTAGAAACACTTGTGGCTTGTGGCAAAGGGGCAAGGTATGGCAAAGATGCAGGAAACTGCAATTTAAGAAAAAATAAACTTCAGCTTTAATTGAAGAGTACATCACAGGTGATGTTTAAAAAGCTTTGTCTTTGTAATAAATCAGCATTCTCTCCACCCTATGCTTTGGAGCTGTTAATTAGCCAGTCTTGTGACTGGAAAGATATCAATGCCTTTTGTATTAAGTCAAACAGAAACATGAATAACATTTTCCTTTGCAATACAGCTGTTGATATTCAAGTATTCAACAGTAGCTTTAAAAAACAAAACAATACAAAGCAAATGAACAAAACAACTCATGGCACCCCAAATAACTCCCAACATTCTGCAGCTTTCATGCTTGTAATCTTACCTCTACCACCGCCTCTTCCTCCCCCACGTCCACCACGTCCTCCTCTACCACCTCCTCTGGGAGCACCTTTTTCTCCAGGGGGCCTTGGCAAAAATCTCTGAAGGGGTAGCAGCTTTGCTGGATCAATGTAAAACTGCAGGAAGAGAGCTCGATTAGGCTTTCAAAATACCAAGACTAAAAAGCACATTAATATCTCCCTTTACAAATACCCACAATTTGGTCTTACCCCATTATGTCAAATTGTTCTCCGCAAATAGCCAAATAAAGAAAGCACACAAGAAGTAAATCACAGTATTAAAAAGCTGCTAAAATGTAGGTGATACTCGTGTGATTTTCATTTGTTACATCTTCTCTTGTGTGGCAGAGAGAAGGAATATGTGGCAAATACAAAACTGAAAAGGAAGAGCAATTTAATGCCTATGCTCACAAAGGGCAATCAGCTTTTAAAGCTATTAAAAGCTTTTATTATCTGCTGACAGAGCAGACTTATCTAAACTGATGACATATAGTAAAATTCTGTTATTGAGATTGGCTTACCTTTTGCATTTTTTTAAATGAAGAGGCTCTCATGTTATCAGACAGTTTCACTGAAAAATACTGTTAGTTTCTTTAAGGAGCACAGCAGTAACAAAACATTAGAAACTGTGATTTTGCTTAGTATACGGAAGGAACATTCAGACATTTTCTAAGTTAGTATTTTATGAATTAAGCTAAATTTCATCAAAATTGCAATTAAAAGATGAGCAGAAACTATTTTTAACTTCTTTCAAATTTTTTCACAATTACAAATATGGTATTTTGTGATAAAATAATTTTTTCCTTCTGTGTATTAAGGTGTAAAGAAGAACATATCAAGTCAAAAAGTACCTAAAAACATAACTGTAAAGAAACAGACTTGCATAGCAAGTGATGAACCCTTTAGCCCTAGGGTGACCTCAAGGCTTATCTGGAACAATTCACATGCTGCAGAGGCTCTGCTGGTGCTGCTGCTGCTGAGTGCCTGGCTGTGCAAAGGCATCTGCTGGCAGGGACTGCTGGACACCACATGCCCTGCTTTGTCCTACAGGGAACTGCCAGACACTCTCTGTGACCTCATGTGCAGTTCTGTGTGAATCCTTTGGCTCTCCAGTATGGAAGGATTTTGCTATGCAATTCCCAAGATCAAAAAAAGCTGCTGGCCAACTCTGCTTACTTAGTCTAAATTAAACAGGGAAGCAAGGAGTTGCAAAATCCAGCCAGTTATTATTTTCATGCATTACAGTTCAAATAATTCTGATACAAAAAAGTAAATCTGCAAATTAATACATTCAGAGAGTGACAGCGAGTTAACAAGCATATTTTATTTCACATTTAATGCGGGAGAGGAAGATGCACGCAGCTAATGACTGATGCTGAACCAACCAACACAGGCTGAGTCTCACTGACGTTACAGGGTTACTCCCCCAGGTATCCTGCTTTTGTCACAGATTCTGTCAAGCTGGCAGTGACAACAGAATGGACCCAGTGCCTCTGTGTCAAGCTAGCTCTGTCAGAGAATATCCTAGCACATCCCACTTTTATGGGCAGGTTAAGTAATAAATTGGACTATGAACAACAGGACATCTTAGTATAAACTCACTTTAAATAATGAGCTGGAGCACAACTAAGGTCCCCTAATGCACAAAAAACACCCTAGGCCCTTGACCCAATTCTGCTATGGCTTAGTAACCTACAGCAGAAAATTTGGTCAGTTAGCCAGAAAAAGTGAGAATTCAAAGCACTATGGATCCAGAAGACATTGTCAGTACTGGTAGGGAGTGAAAGCCTCTGACTGACTTTAAGTACCCTGCCATATCAAAAAAGCTCTAAGACAGGCACTTAATGTGAATGAAACACCTACTGACACCAACAGCTGCAGCTAGATGTGTCTGTTCACATGTAACTGCTAGCCAAACCCTGAACTATTTTAAAATCCCAGAGAAATCCCATTTAATATCCAATCAGTTTTTTAAAAACAAATATTGTAAGTCACACATTTTTTGAAGGATACAAAATCTCTCAGCTGTCCAAAGATTTCATCCACTTTGCCAATCTGCTCCTTATTATCCAAGTACACTGGGGCATTGAAATAAGGCACCTTGTTTTCTTCTGTTTTGCATTTGCAAACAAGGTCATCTTCACAGGGATGCATGAACTCTCCCAACACTGAAATAAAGAACAAACAAGCTAAAAACCTGGAGCAGTCATTCTAAATTAAATAAATAAAATTTCTCCATGTAACTTACAAACTACTCTTTCTGGAGGGCCCTGGTCATATCCTCCTCTGTTGAAGCCTCCTCTTCCACCTCCCCGTCCAAAGCCACCTCGTCCGCCACGGTTGAAGCCACCTCCTCCACCTCCTCTTCCTCCTCCACCTCCTCTTCCATGGAAAGACATTCTCTACTGCCTCCTACATTGTGGACAAAAATCAGTTGTTTAAGATATAAAAGATATGCCACATTTGATTTGCTCTACAAATGACAATCTCCTGTCAGCCTTGTTTGTTAATTTAATGGTTGATTTCTTTTCAATCCTCACATACTGGCTTATGAAAAATCAAGTTTACACCAAAGATGTCATCCACTGCAACATCCACCTGCAAAAAGTGACTAGCAGTGATCAGCACCTTTTTCACTCATCTGTATAAAGGCTGAAGACTACACTCTCCAGCCCCAAGAGAAGTGTGTGATGACACCCTCCATCCGCACAAGTAAGTGCCACAAAGCAGAATGGCTTGGGTTGGAAGAGATCCTAAAGATCACCTACTTCCAAACCCCCTGCTATGTGCAGGGACACCTTCCACACGTTGCTCAGGACCCCATCCAACCTGGCTTTGAACACTCCCTGGGATGAAACATCCACAACTTCTATATGCAATCTGTTTCAGTGCCTCACCACTCTCGCAATAAAGAATTGCTTCGTAATATCCAATCTCAACCTTCTCTCTTCCAGTTTAAAACTACTATGTCTTATTCTACCCCTGCCTGCCATTGCAAAAAGTTCCTCTCCAGCTCTGTTGTAGCATCCTTCAGGCAGTGGAAGGCTACTGTAAAGCTTCCCGAGAGCTTTCTCTTTTCCAGGCTGAACAACTCCCAGTCTCAGCCTGACTGCAGAGAAGAGCTGCTCCAGCCCTGTGACACTCTTCGTGCCCTCCTCTGGATCTGCTCCAAAAGCTCCACGTGTTTCCTGTGCTGGGGACCCCAGAGCTGATGCAGCACTGCAGGTGGGATCTCACCAGAGCAGAGCAGAGGGGCAGAATCTCCTCCCTCCCCTGCTGGCCATGGTGCTTTGCATGCAGCCCAGGACACGTTTGGCTTTCCGGGCTGGAAGCTCACAACGGCGAGTCAAGTCCAGCCTTTCATCCCCCAAGTCCTTCCCCGCAAGGCTGCCGTCCCTCTGTCCATCCCCAGCCTGCGGCGGTACCGATGCTCGCCCCGACCCTTCCGCCGGGCCCCGCCAGACCTCAGGAGCTTCCCACGGGCCGCACCGCGCGGGCTCGACCGCAGCGCCCCACGGGGCCCTCGGGACCCCGGCTCCCGGCGGCATTCCCTGAGGGATGACGGACGGACGGACGGACAGCCACGGCAGGGCCTCTCCCCTCTCCCCCCCCTGCCCCCCCCCGCGCGACCGACCTGCCCCCGCGCG